>OY720156.1:7347644-7517644 GCA_963082725.1 Pedicia rivosa | reverse complement strand
TTTGTTTTTTTTTTTCTTCTAATAAATATTTCCAAATTTTCCTTTTTCCATACAACAAAAAAAAATCAAACAAATCAAAAACAAACAAATGAAACACTTTAAAAAATACAACATCATTCAACAACAACAACAACAATAACAACAATAACAACACGAAAAAAAAAATGATTTTCAAAAAAAAAAAAAAATTTACAAATAAATTGAAAATAAATAAAAAAAAAAGGTATTGTTGAGGAAAGTGTTACTGGCGTACATCGTTTGTATCAATTATCAAAAACTGGTAAACTAACAGTACCAGCAATGAATGTTAATGATTCTGTAACTAAAACAAAGTTTGATAATCTTTATAGTTGCAAGGAGTCAATTATAGACAGGTAAGGATTTTTATTCAATTAACTATAATTAATTAGTTTTTTTTGTCTTTCCTTTCTTTGTTATAAATTTTTTTAAAAAACATCTTTAATTTATTCATATTGTGTATTATGCGTAATATAATATTTAGTTCATTCAATACATACAAAAAAATATAATGAATAAAATGTTAAATGTATCAATCAATGAGGTTGAGGTTAAAACAACAAATGTTTTGAAATAAATGTCAATTATTGAATTATTGTGATTGATCAGTTATTGTTATCGTTGGTCAGTTACCTTATGAATTTTACACATAAATTTCACTAGTTACCCTTTTTTGTTTTGATTGTTTTTTTTTTTCAATTTGCTTTCTTTTCAATAATAAATCTTAAACCATTAAATTAATCAAACATAAAATATTTGCGTTAAACAATTCAATTTAATAAATAAAAAGTTTAGATTCAACAAATTGAGTCTTCTTTTAAAAATAATAATTAGCTTTTTTGGTCAATTTAGAAATTCCATTAAATCGGTCCACAAAAATATAATATTCTCTTTAAAAATTGATCACTTTAAATTTAAATGAATGAACAAGAAATAATTGATTTTTGTTAGATTTGTTGTAATTTCATAATTTAAAGATAAATCGTTTTATTAATTCTCAAACGTTAATTTATACAATAAATTCGTCTTCGTCATCGCACAATATGAATAAAAGTGTTTTATAATTTGTCTATATGTTCAAATATATTCTCTTCAATAATTGGGGCCAACTACCATGGTTAGTTGACGCCCCAATAAATATCCTTTTATCTATCTTCAATAAAGATTATAATTTTTTTCTTCAATAATTAAAAGAAAAAACAAAAATTAAACTTTTCACCCTTAACAATTTTTTTTTTTTTATTATTATTTTTCTCGTTTCCCTTTGTCTCTTAAATTATAATTATTCCAACAAAAAAAAATTGATCGTTTAATATATTTATTTATTTTTTTTTTGTTTTTATTTTATTTATTTCTCATTTTCTGTTTTCTTTTTTGTTTTTCTTTTCTTTTTTTTCTTTTAACAGTTTAAAACGTTCAACTGATGTTATGTTTGGTGGTAAACAGGTTGTTATTTGTGGTTATGGTGAAGTTGGAAAAGGTTGTTCACAAGCACTTAAAGGACTTGGTTGTATTGTTTATATAACTGAAATAGATCCAATATGTGCATTACAAGCAAGGTACTTTTTTTTTATTACTTATTAAATTAAAATTAGAAATAAAAAAATTTCTCTAATGGAAATTATTTTAATACGATAATTTTTGTATAAATTTAAAATTGAATTAAATTTGTAATTATTTATTTTCTTTTCAGTATGGACGGTTTTCGTGTTGTAAAATTAAATGAAGTTATCCGTACAGTTGATATTGTCGTAACAGCAACTGGTAATAAAAATGTAGTTACACGTGAGCATATGGATAAAATAAAAAATGGTTGTATTATATGTAATATGGGACATTCAAATACAGAAATTGATGTTGTAAGTAATTAGTTTTGTTTTCAGTTATATATTTATTTCATCGAATAAAAGTACAATATGTGTTCCAACGCCAACGTAATTAGCTAAATAAAATGTTTAAGCATTTCTAGATGTTCGTTAATATTCATTATAATTTTGTGTGTATTATTTTCGAGTTTAAATTAATAATAAAATACAGTAGTTTACACCAACCGAGTTAATCGATTAAAAATTACATTAACTGTAAATCAAATATTATTATAATCATTTTTATCTATTTATTATAAATATAGAATAGTCTTCGTACACCTGATTTAACATGGGAAAAAGTAAGATCACAAGTTGATCATATAATATGGCCAGACGGTAAACGTATTATATTATTAGCTGAAGGACGTTTAGTTAATTTATCATGTTCAAGTGTACCATCATTTGTTGTATCAATAACATCAGCAACACAGGCATTAGCATTAATTGAATTATTTAATGCACCACCAGGACGTTATAAATCTGATGTTTATTTATTACCGAAAAAAATGGGTAAGCTTAAAATATTTAAATTATTTATAAAATTAATTTAACTTATATCGGTGACATACAGTTCTTTAATGGCACTGTTTTTTTTATTGTACATAAAAAATATCTTAAAATTTTACATGAAATGTAAGAAAGATACTTTTCTTCTATTTATTTGTGGATAAAATTATAACGAACTCAAATTTAAGCAATTTTTGGTAGATTTCCATATAGAACCAAAAATAATTGTTTTTAATTGAGTTAATTTTAATCATAGTGCCTGGTACTGGATTTTATTATTTTACATGTTAAATTTTTCTAAGACAATGCATATGTGCAAAAGAAAAAAAAACATCAAAAAAGTGATTTTAGTCAATCACCTAATTCTGTTTTTACACGGTAGATACGTTCCAGACAAAACCGTGTAAAAAAAACCGTGTAAAAAAAGACATGAAGTACATAGAAAAAGAGGGGATTAGTTCCATGTCCTTCAATCCTGTAAAAAATAGTTAAAATAAAATGATTCATAAAAAAAAACTATTATGAGAGTCTTTATAAAAGCCAAATTAAATTTTTATGTGCATTAATGCACAGTTTATTTCATAAATCCAAATTAATAAACAAAAGGTACATAATCCAATTCCTAAATAAGTTAAAACAAATTAAAAATCATCAAAAATTAATAGACAAAAAATTAAAAATAGTCAAGGTGATGAAAATAACTTAGCTCTATTCGCTATCATTAATAAAAAATATTTTTCTTTAAAATTTCAATCAAGAGCTTTTTTTTATCGTGCTAAATCGAATGAAATCGTGTAAAAACGAAATCAATTTTTTTTTCTAGACCGTGTTAAATCAAAACCGTGTAAAAAAAGACCGTGTAAAAACAGAATTAGGTGTATTTACAAATATGAAAAAAAAAAAAAAGTTACTTATATAACAAAAATTAATATTCCTTATCTTTTATCAGTTACTTCATTGTAATGCATAAGAAAATTTGTCTTCAAAATTAAAAACACTGAAAAAAAAAATTAAATAGAAAAAAAACATCAAAGAGAAAAGAATGTAAGAAGAAGCGACGAACACTTTTTTTAATTTACCGTCAACACTTTTATTTATATTTCGGATTTAATACTTTCAACAAGTCTTATCTATTTATCTTTTTCTCTCCCTATATCTTTTTTCATTCTATCCCTATGTTTTTCTTTCTCTTTTGTTATATAAGTAATATTTTGGATTTTTTTTAATCAAACTTCAATAAATAAACTTCCTTCCACTTACGTAATTTTTTTTTTTTTCGTTAATTAAAGATGAATATGTAGCAAGCCTTCATTTGCCTACATTCGATGCTCATCTAACCGAATTAAGTGATGAACAAGCTAAGTATATGGGACTTAATAAAGCTGGTCCATTCAAGCCTAATTATTACAGGTATTAAAAAAAAACAAAAACAAAAAAGTAAAACACAAAAAAGAAAAAAAAACTTTAATTAATTTATATTAATTACGTGCTAATTATTAATTAACAAAAAATTAGTTTAAATAAATGAAAAAAAAGTTACTAAAAAAAAACAAACGAAAGAAAGAAGAGAGAAAAAAACACAATAAGAAAAAAATAATCAAAAGAGAATTCAGTAAAAATAAAAAAGATAGCCGTGTTTTTTAATTCGAATTCTATATTTTTTCCAATTAAATAAACGCTAAAAAATTTCTGCATAAATCTCTCTGTATAATTTTCCTTAATTAATTGAACTGATCAAAAAAAAAAATGAAAACAACAAATTTGGTGTGAAACGGCATACTTTAAATTAAAGTATGAATAATAATTAAATTGATGTGAGTATAAAAATCAGTGAAGTTTACGCGTAAGCTTCTATTCTGAAGTTTACGCGTAAACTTCTATTCTGAAGTTTACGCGTGAACAAGACGTGAAGAAGTGTTTACGTAGGTAAACAACCTACATAACGTAAACAACGTAAAACAGCTGGCCTATGAAACGTAAAAAAATACCAACGTGCATGTAATTTTATTTTGTTGTCTATTATAAAAGTGAATAATTATAATTTTTGGAATTTTTGTGTTTTAGTAAGTATTCAATAATATTTATAATATAGGTACCGGACGTTTTTAGTTACAAAAGTCGTATAATCAGGATTGGTAGACCAAAAAGTGAAAGTTCTAATAAATTAAATTTCAATTTAATAAAAACAAATAATAAATATCTTGCTTTATGCTGTCAATGCAACAAAATTCTTCAAAATACGGCTATTTTGCGTTTAAAATCACATAGGTACAGCATGTAGGTAACAAAATCTAGAAAATAAAAAAAAATCAATTTGTTTTAAAATTAGAAACATCTGTCGAATTAAAGAAGTTAATGTTGCAAGATCTGTGGAGAATTACATGTCATTCAGATTATTCTACTTTAAAAATCTAATTTTTATTCTTTTTTTTTAATTCTTTACGTACTTTACACTGTTTTTGTTAAAAATCTTAATGTTGTTTACGCGTAAATTACGCGGCATATTCTACACGCACATCACTGAAAAACATGCTAACACCGACATCTCATTTTGAGCTATGTAATTATAAATATGTAGTTCTGTTTAGCTCTGAATGCAGTTCTGTGTTTATACAGAGTTCATTTTTGTATAGGAAATTATACAGAGAAAATATTTCTTTATAGAATTTGAATTAAAAAATATGTCTGATAAAAGTATAAGGTAAATTATTTTGTATAGAGAAAAATAGAAGAGAAGAAAATTGCAAAGTAAAAATGTAGAATTGTTTTGTTTGTTTTGTTTCTTTTCACTTATTTTGATTTTTTTTTATTTTTCCCTTGTCCCAATAATTTTTCTATTTTTATCCTTAAATTTTAAGTTTTCAAAAAATGTCTACACCCGTTACTTTTTATCGTATTTTAATTTTCTTTTACAAAAAACAAAAGAAATACTTTTAAAACTGCAACAGAATTTAATTTGTCTTTATGGCAGACAATTCAGTATTGCGTGTTTTTTTTTTTTCGGATAACTTCTTTATTTTATCCTACAAATTTTATTATTATTATTATTTTTTTGTCTCGTTACAATAATCGAGTGAGAAATAAGAATAAAATTGAATAAGAAAAAATAAAAAACAAGAATTTTGGTTTAAGAAAAAAAAAAATAAAAAATAAATAAAAATTAAATATTTTCTTGAAAGAAAAAATTTTAAATCGAACAAAAAATAAGAAAGACAAATAAAATAATTTAAGAATAACAAAAAGGAATTAAAACAATTAACAAAAATTACAAATTTCTGTTTTCTCACAAATTTTTTCTTAGTTATTTATTATTATTTTTTCTCCCTTCTGTATTGTGTAAAGAAGAAAAAAAAAATCTATAAAATCATTTACTTAGAGCAAACAATTACTTAAATAAATTAATAAAAAAATAAATATTTTTGAAAAATATTACAACAAAAAAATAATTTTAATATGAAAATTCTTTCTTGGATTTTCATTTTCGTTCAAAAAAAAAATACACACAGACACACACATACACATAACACAATTAAACAAGTCTACATTCTTGCTTTCTTTAAGAAAAAAAAATAAATAAATAAAAAACACAAAAAAAAAAAGTTAAAAATGAAAAATTAATAAAAAAAAAAAAAAATGGCTAAATTTTTTTATTAAAATTAAATATAAAAAACAAAGATAGAACAAACCACTAATTTTTAGACACACAACAAATTTTATTTTTTAATTAACAAAACAATAAAAAAAAAAAAAAATTAATGACGCTTAAAAGACAATCCACAAGCCAAGTCAATGAATTAATTTAAGAGCAAAAAATGAAAAGAGAAATCAAACAAAGAAAAGTCAAAGGAAACAATTTTCAAAAAGAATTAATTCTAAACGTTTTTTTTTTTTTTTTAAACAAAATTAAGATAAACTTCAATACACCAGCTTATATTTTTTACTTCAATTTGTTAAAAATAATGGTTAGATTTTTTTTTTTTAAGTTTAAAATTAATTAATTACAAAATTTGTTCAATTATTGGTGTGTTTTTTTTTAGTAAAATCAAAATAAATTAAACGTCTTTAGATAAATTTTAATTTTTACAAATAAAAGAAGAAAAAAAAAGAAAAATTCCTTTAAATTTGTATTGGACGTGTTTATTTTATTTTATTTTTTTTTATTAATAAATTTTACAGAGTAAAATTACGAAAATTGTTAAAAAAATTTTACACATCAAAATATTGCCTACCTATAAAATTATAATACGACAACTGTCAAAAAAAATATAAACTTTAAAGAAAATTAATAGGTAAAAATTAACGGACATTATCTGTTTGTTTTTTTAAAATGCCGGCCATTTTAAATTAATTATGTCACATTTTTATGTGTTTGTATTTGTATTGTTTCTGTCTTTCATAAAAATGGAAAAACGAACAAAAAAAAAATATTATAAAAATAGAAATTCGTATTATCCGGATATTATTTTAGATTCAACTCAATATCAACAATAAAAGATAAATAAAAAGTAATAGCAAAAAAAATATTACAGTAAATAAAATAGGTGACATTCAGAAAAAAACTATATTTAAATTTTACCTACACACACACACATATTCACACGTTTCCAAATTTATTATAATTAAGAGAAAAATGAAGAAGAAGAAGAAGAAAAAACTGTTAAATCGAAATCTATTAATTTCATTCCGAAATAAATCTTAATTAATTGACATCATTATTTAAAGGTAGGTAAATTTCATAGAATTGTTACCCGTCACGATTTGTATATTATAAAATTATAGAGAGAGAGAGAGAGAGTAAAGTGAATGAGTGAGTGAGAGAGATAGAGGAGTGATGTCTATTATTTGCAAAAATAAAGGAACGAAAAAAATTTAAAAAAAGAAACAAAAAAAATTGTGAAAAATGAAAAGAAAAAATTTTTAAGAATGGAAAATTGTTGTTATTAAATTAAATTAAATATTTAAATGAGAAAAAAAAATCAGAAAACAGAGAACGGAAAATAATAAAGAAATCTATCAAATTCATTTATTTCTTCGTAGAAATTTTTTTGCGCACCACGTGTTTTTAAGCCACACCTTATCACCACCCTTATTTTGTTTCTCTAAATAATCACTTTCTACTTTTTACTTTTTCCTTAAACAATAACAAAAAATAACAGTAAAAAAGAATTCAAAACAAATCAAAAATAAACAACAAACAAAACGTGTGCTGCTGTGATAAGTCCACTGTTTGTTTACATTTTATTAAAATTAACACCAACCAACAATATTATTTTTAACGTAAATTTTAACGTAAATTTGTAGAAAGAAAATCATTTTAATTTTTCTCAGTACTGTTGTTGTTGTTTTCTCTCTCTCTCTCTCTCTCTCTCTCTCTGTTTCTCGCTCTCTCTATCTCTATGTTTCTCCTTCAATTAAAATTTATGCACTTACGTGAAAGAAAATTAAAAATAAAACAAAAAATGTATGAACTTTTATTAGTAAGTGGAAAAAAAAAATAACGAAAGGACACAATAAAGACAATATTTTTTAAGATGTCCGTTTAATCTTCATCAAATGATTTAATTGAATCTGATTGTTTGTTTATTATCGGTACTTTTGTTTTCGTCGGCTTAAAAATGAAAAATAAAAGAAAACAAATTAAAAAAAAAATGAAAATTAGGAAAAAAAAATTTAAAATTTATTTTTGTATAAAAGAAAAAAAAATTTACATAAAACAAAAAAAAAAAACCAGTAAAGAAAATTCTAAAAAAGAAACAAAAAGCAAACAAATTAAAAGAAAAAGTTGTTAAATTTCGCAATATGAAATTTTTTTTTATTTTTCCTTTTTTGGAAAAGTTTTTAAAAATTTCCCAATAATTGTGAGAAATGGAAATGAATTGGAAAAATTTTATTTTTCAAAATACAAAAAACAAAAAAAAAAACAGAAATTAAATTATTTGTAGTGAATTTGTTTGGTTGCCTTAAATTCAACAAGAAACAAAAAAGAAAGAAAAAAAGAAAAACACAAAATGAAAAAAATAAATAAAATATTTATATAAAAATTAATGTTTACAGTTTACACACACGCATCACACACACATAGACAAGCAGACACTCATACAATAAATAATCACATTTTCAGTATTAAAAAATCAATCAAAATAGAAAACAGGAAATTCTGCAAATGAAGAGGAAAATGATCAAGAAGAAAAAATTTTTCACCATAATGAAAATTTCTTTTTATTTTTTTGGAATAATTTTCTTAAATTTCTTTTCTCTATTTGTTTTTTTTTTTTATGAAATTTTGGCACGACCAAAAAAAAAAATTATACGAATAAAATTTGCACAAAAAGTAAAAAAAACAAATAATGGTCTGACATATTTGACGTTTCTGTAAAAACACGTAAAATTCCCATACACACACACACACACAGACACACTCATACACTTTCTTTGTAGACTTGGAGAGATAAACTAAATGACAGAAGAGAATATTCACTAAATTTTTTTGGTGTCCTTTTTATTTTCTTTTTTGGCAGTCAGTCTGTCTGTCTGTCTGTGTGAAAACGGATTTTCTTTTCGTTCTGTTTTTTTTTTGTTCTCTCTCTCGTTCTCTCCAAAATAAAAAAAAATAAAGAAATCAATAATTGTAAATTTTCATTTATATATTTTAAAGGAAAAAATCAAAAAGAATTTTATTCCAAATGACGGAAATAATAATTTTTAATTTTTATCGACCGTTAATTGTTGAATGTAAATAAATTTTTTTTTCATCAAAAGTGTCATTTTCTTCGATAACTGGTTTTCACTTTATTTTCTTCTTTAAAATAAAAATATCTACAATAAAATTACGTTCATTCACATGATTATTAATTTTCACAATTTATTTTTTATTTTTTCAACAATTAATGGTGAATGTTTTAATTATTACGTAACGAAAAATAAAAATAAAAAAAAAAAAATAATAAAATGAACAGAAAGGAAATCATTAAATCAAAATGATTCTAAAAATAATTTTTGATCCTTTTGTCCTTTTGTCCTTTTGTCATTTGGGCATAAGAATGTAAACCTTACGTATTTTTCTTATTTTCTAAAATAATTTTTTAACTTTTAAATGATTTAGTTCCGTTTTCTTTTAACAAATATTTATAATTTTCTTACGTTTGGAAAATTTATTCACAAAACAAAAAGACATTTTTTATAATAAAAATTAATTTTCTTTCGGAAAAAAAAGAAAAACAACAAAATAAAAAAAGACAATTTCTCTTTTCAAGTTTTGAGTGACAGAAAAACAAACAATATTGTTAGTTTTTGGTGACACAACAAGAAAAACAATACAACAACAAAAAAAATAAAAAAATTATTTGGTTTTGTTGTTGTTGTTTGTGTTCAGCACACACGTCAGAAATACCGTTCCTTTTTAGTAAAGACGAAGAACACGAAAAAGTTG
Organism: Pedicia rivosa; assembly: GCA_963082725.1. Lineage (NCBI taxonomy): Eukaryota > Metazoa > Arthropoda > Insecta > Diptera > Pediciidae > Pedicia > Pedicia rivosa. The sequence goes on along the minus strand of OY720156.1, from coordinate 7,507,822 downwards.
AAATTAGAAAAGTTATAAAATAAATTCCATTTTCTTTATTTTTTCTGTTTTATTTGGTGTTTTCCACTAACACGTTTCTAACTATAATTCTAACAAGTGTCAAGTTGTTGTTGTTTTTTTTTTTTTTTTGGTTTGTTTGCATTTAGGACCCTTATTGTTTCTTCTTCTTTTTTTTGTTTTTGTTTTTTGATTTTTTTTTTTATTATTTTAATCACACACACACACACACACATATATACACACTTGGTGTTGACAATAGAGAGTGAATTGTAAATGGTTAATTGAGAATATAAAAAGAGAAAGAAAGAAAAAAAGCGAAATTAGAAAAAATAAAACAAAAACAAAAGAAAAATTTTCAAAGGTTAAATTTAAATTAATTATTTTAGACAATAAGAACAATAACAATAACAACAATTAATAACAATAACTAATAATAACTAATAATTTAATTAATTTATTAATAAATTATTATAAGGAAAAATTAATAAACTGATATAAAAAATGCGAAATTCTTTTGGGACAAAAAATGCACACACAATTCTAAAGAAAAATTTTCATAGAATACAAAAAAAAAAAAGAATAAATGAAAATTAAAATAAAAATGGAAAATTACGGGAAATATATTTAGTTAGTTACTTTAGTTAGTTTGTTGCCTATCATTTACTATTATTGCTGTTTGTTTTATTTATTTATTTTTTTTTTTTGTAATTATTATTTATATTGTTATTGTTGTTGTTGTTGTTGTTATTAATTTATTGTTGTTTTTTTTTTTTCCATAAATTAATTTTGCAATAATTGTAAATGGAGAAAAAATGAAAAGAAGAAGAAGAAGAAGAAAATCAGAATATAAATTAACAATTTATTAATAATTTTTTTTGTTGTTGTTTGTAAGAAGAAAAAAAATTTAATTTTGAAAAAAAAAAAAAAAACACAAAATCCAAATTTATTTATTCAATTTTCCTCCACCTTTTTTAGTTCCCATATTTTCTTGTTTTTCCTCTGTTTTTTTTTTTTTTTGTTGTTGTTAATTAATCAATTTTCATTGTTCTTGTTGTTGTCATGTTGTTTTCTTTTCCATTTTCTTCTTTTGATATTTAGAGAAAAAATAAAAACTTTTTCTTGTTTTCTTGAATGAAAAAATAAAAATAAATATAAACAAAAAAACAAAGAAGAAGAAGAAGAAGAACAAAACGAGTTAAATTTAAATCTGTGTGTGTAATTTTTTTATTTAATTCAATAAATATCACATTTAACGTTAATTCATTTGAAACTTTCTTAATGAAAATAACAAAAAGTAAAACGTAAACGAATCATTTTATTTGACACAATTAACACAACAAGGAAAAATAGAAAATCGAAAAGAATAGAAAAAAAAAAAAAAACGCAAAAAAAAAACAATCACAAATTATAATCAACCATCAAGTATACCTTTCCTCATTTCCTTTCACACAGATAATTATACCACCACCCCCACCTCACCTTTACTAATCATAACAATAAAATGTAAAAAAAAAAAATACAAATTAAAAAGAAAAAGAAAAAAAAAAAATGTTGAACAATAAAAATTAAACAAAGCAAAAATTGAAGAAAAAAAAAATTGTGTTTTTTGTACTTTAGAAGATGTGTTTTTTTTTTCTTTTGGGTTGAACAGAACAATTGAAACTAATAAGGGTTTGGTGTGAGTTTTATTATTGGATGGCTGAAGTGACCAAAAAATCTTTTAATACAACAAGAATGAAGAAGAAGGAGAAGAATAAAAAGAAGAAGAATTATCAATTAATTGGCTGAATTAATTTTCCCTATTTGACGACAAAATTCTCTTATCATTTAGTGAATTTTTCTCCGCTTTATCCAAACGCCTCACCAAATTCCCTTTATGTGTTTTTTTTTTCTTTAGTTTTAGAATTTTTTGCCGACTCTAAAATTGGGTAGTTTGTGTCCTGGCTAAAAGTGAAAGTGAAAGATGGTGAAAGAGCTTTAAAGCTTTTATTTTTTATTGATTAATTTTTTAAAAAAAAAAAAAACAAAAAAAAAATTGTCTAACACAAAAATTCGTAAATAATAAAATAATGCTGCTTTTTTTTTTTGGTGAAATGATTAATTATTTATTGACGAAAATATTGTGACGGTTGTAGGTAAGATTTTCTTTTCTTTTTGTTTCTTTCCCTTCATTTATATTTTCCGTTTAGAATTTTTTCTTTCGTTTTATATTGGCACTTTTTATCAAATGGAAATTTCTCTAATCAAAAAAAAAAATGGTTCCATTTATTTTTCAACCATTTAGGATTATCTGACGTCATCATTTATTGTTTCTAGATTTATTACTAATTGTCGATTTATTTTCATTATCGTAATTGAAATAAAAACTACGATAGAATAACAAAATATTAACTGTATATCAGTTGTGTCCATGATAGAGCTTTCATCTAAGAAAATCTTTAAACTTTTTAGAATTAATTGATTTCACAAGGAATCTAAATTTTATTATTTTCCATTTTAATTACGGTGAATTACTTTATACTTTTTTTATTTTTGATCAAAAGCTTTTTCTTGATTGTTGTTGTTCGTGAAAGAATAAGGTGAATCAATAAATTACTAATTTATATCAAAAGCTCTATTTATTAAAGCTTTTCAGTAAAGTTTTTACCTATATTCATTCTAAACTTTCAAAGCTTTTATAAACTTTTGGTAATCAAAATAAAAAAAATCCTCCTCATCAGAATTCATTCTCACAACAGAAGTGAAAGCTCAGAAGAAATAAGGCGGAAAATTTAAAAAGTAAAAATGTGCAAAACAAACAAAAACGAAAAAAGAAAATAGAAAAACAACAGAATTTAATCTTTCATTACATGAAGAAATTGCCAACCAAAAAAAAAAAGTAATCATAAATAATAAATGAAGGAAAAAGATGAGAAAAAAAAAATGATTGATTGATTTGATTGATGTTTTCCTTTATGATTCTTGTTCTTTCTTCCTGTTTTTTCTTTTTGCTTATTGTTTTTTTTTTTTTTTTTGTCTGTCTTGGAACAAGAAAAAAAATTCATTATTTATTTATCGAAAAAAAAATGAAAAAGAAGAAAGAACATGAGTCGAGTATAAGAAAATTTTATATATTATAGATGAGAAAATTCTTATATAAGATAAATAAAATAATTCACTTACACCATACTTCCATCCCTATCTGTCACTCTTCCCAATTTCCAATGTTATTTAATTCAAAATGTTTTATTTGTTTTACTTCCAATTTATTAATGGAACGTTACAAAATGTAACAAAAAAAAAAAAAAAAAGATCGAGGAAAAACAAAATAAGAAATTTCCTTTATTTGGTGTGAATCTTAAAAAAATTATTTCTTTCATTTTCATTCCTTTAGATTTTTTTTTGTTTAAAGTAAAAAAAATAAATAATAATTTGTAGAAATTTTATTATAAAATTTTTATTTATTTTAAAAAAAACTCTTAAGAATATTGTTTCTTTTCTTTTCTTTTTCTTCTTTTTCTTTACAGGCAAGAACAACCCAATTGATGCATTTATAACATAAAAAACAAAAAAAAAAAAAAAACAAAAACAAAAATCAAACGCACACACACACAAGCACAAGATAAATATAATTTTTATAGAATAAAATTTTTTTTTAGTTAAAAAAATTTGTGTGTGTGGAAGTTTTTATTGTTCGTTTTTTGTTTGTTTGTTTCTTTTTTTTTTTTTTTTTTTAAAGTGAAATTATAATATATGAAAAATGTAGTAAATTATTTGGATTTCTTTAGAATTTAAAGAGTAAATCATTAGATCTTAACATTAAAATTTTTAGTTAAAAAAAAAATTAAATGATAAACTTTTTAAATTTATTTAATTTGAACTGTCACAACAAGTGAAAAATTTATAAAAATTTAGAAATTTCATTAAATAATAATTTTTGTGTGACTTGTTTTTTTTTTTAGTTGTTGTCTGTTATTTATTGGAAACGGGGAAATTTGATGAAATTAATTTAAAATAATGAATAAACAAACAAAAAAAATTGTATTTGTTGATTCGCTTAGATAGATTTTACTGTAATAAAAAAATATTAGATCTTATTGAATAAATTGTATTTTTAAACAGAGAAATTATTAATAAATAAAACAATGAAAAGAAAATACGTTCAATTTGTTTTCATTTATTTTCCTTAATATGTTTTTTTTTTTGTTTTTTTTTAATTGTTAAAATTAAATTTTACCAAAGAGAAAAGAATATAATGGTGAAACACAACAATATCAATTTAACATTTTACAATAAACAAATCTAAAGTATTCTTCTTATTATTCTTAATCTTAGAACATAATCTAACGTTTATGTATAAAAATCTTGACGAAAATTTGCGTTAAAAAAATCAATGAAAAATAATTATTACAAACTCAACATTTTCTTAGATTATTTTTCAATCGTATAATTTGTTCTTGTATAAAGAACATTTAATTCTTAAATTTTTTTTCGTTACTATAAAAATCTATTAAAATATAAGAATCTTTTCTTAATTGCGATAATTTCAACCTTAATATTCTCATATTTAGTAACACACCAGTAACTATAAATTCTTTAAATTACAACTGTTTTTTTTTTTTGTTTTCTTTTTGCAGTTATGATTAATTATTATTGTTGTATCCGGCCTTCAACCTAAATTCAACTCATTTACATTATTAATTTTTTTTTTACTTCTTATTCTTCTTCTTCTTCTTTTTATTTTTTATATTTTTTTTTTGTTCTTTTTTTCGTTTCGAAATATTTTGTCGTATAATTTTAATGAAGAAACCAAAAAGATTAACATCATATCAACCCTATAACTCTGGGATGTTCAACCCAATAATTGACAATAAATAAAATTTTCATTGAAAAAAAAGAAAAAAAAATTTATATTTTTGTGAAAACATTTTTGTTTTTTGAATTTATTCCAAGAGAAAATTAAACTGAAGATTAGCTGCGTTTATTTTTGCTAAGATAAAAAGGATAAAATTCTACACTCAAGTGAAAGTGAGAAAATTTCAAGAGGAACGTTAAATAAAAAAAATGGTTGTACATCACTGTTGTGGATTATATTTTATTCGTAAAATTCTCATCTAATAAACCACCGAAAAAATTCATAGAAAATTACATTTTTTTTTTCTTCGTATCTGTTTTGTTTTTGTAATTTAATCCTTTATTTTTTTTTATTTTTGCCTTTAAAGTTTCACGTTAATATCTTATTCACTTCATTAATCCTTTCTTACTTTTATTTTTCTTTTACCTACAAAATTTTTTATTACATATTTTCTTTTACTCAAACCATCCACTTTTTCACCGAACACCCCACCAACACCCTTCCATCGCTCTATATCTCTGTCTTTGTTTTTTTTTTTTTTTTGCGTTCTTATTTATCGTCTTTTTCTTCGTCTTATAAAGTTAATTTTATTTTAATTTATTTAAATACCTTTCCTAATATAATTCAAATGGGATTTTAAATCATAAAAAAATAATAATAAGAATAACCAAAAAAAAGAAGAAGAAAGAAGAAAAAGAAAAAAGAAATAGAAAAAATAGCAGAGAAGAAAGAAAAGAGGAAAAATAAAAAAATAAATAAAAATGTGCTTTAGCCAGAAATGAAGTATAAAATGTTCGTGTCTTCCTATAAATATAATTCTTTTAATTATAACAAAAGAAAAGTAGGTATGTGTGTTGTAAAAATTTTTAATGAAAAACGTTAGAAAATTTAAATATATAAGAGAGAGAGAGAGAGAGAGAGAAGGTGAGAGACAGAGTTAGAAAGTGAAAATAGGGTAAAATCTTCCACTCATTCCCTAAAGAAAATTTATACTATATGACACACGGTGGTATACCGATTTTCCATATTTAATTGAATTACCTCTTGAAAACCAGCGAAACCAAACAAGAAGAAAAAAAACGACAACAACAACAACAATAATAATAAAAAAAAACCAACAAACAAACAGAAAAGGAAAATGAGAAAAAAGAAATAAAAAACAATGAACGAACAATCCAATGCCAAAATTTCCATTAAGCAGATTAGGAAAATCTTTTCATTCTCCTTCTTCTTGTTCTTCGTTTTTCTCTCGTCTTGTTTTTTTTTTTTTTTGTTTTTGTATTTTTTCTTTATTTTTGGGAATTGAAGAAAACGGAAGGATTTTCAATATGCGGTTTTTCTTCTATAAGGAAACAACAACAAAATGTAACAATAGCAAATAAAAGAATAAAATCAAATAAAATGAAAGAATGAGAATTTGTTTAATCTTTCTCCTTTCCTACTCCTTTCTCTCTCTCTCTCCCTCTCTCTCTCTCTCTCTCTCTCTCGTACTCTTTTACTCTTCTCTACCTTTAATAATAATTTTGATCCCTTTTTATCGTTTTAAATATTATAGAATGGATAAATATGAGCCATCCTCTTATTCTTCTTCTTCCTTATCTTATTTGCCAAAAGAATTATTAAAGATTTTTCAATATTTATAAATTCATTTCTATATATATTTTTTTTTTTTTGTATTTTCGTTTTTCTCTTCAATTTTCTATAATCTTCCGTTGTTCGCTTGGGGATAAAAAGAAACACAACAACAACAACAAAAAACAAACCTTTTTTTATGTGTGTGTGTGTGTGAGTGTTTTTTTTTTTTTTCTGTGCGCTGTTCCTGCTTCTTTCTCTTCAGTTTCCTATTTTACTTTTCTTTCCTTTTATTGTTGTTGTGGATTTTTTCTTTCTTTGTATTTTTTTTTTGTCTGTTGTCGTTCTTTTGTATTTTTTTTTCTTTGTATTTTTTTTTGTTTTTGATTTTCTTTTTTGTGTTTTAAAGGTAAAAAAAAAAAAGAAGAAAATAGGAAAATGGAAAAAAGGAAAAGGAAGGTAATGTATAAGAGAAAATATGTAAATATTCAAATGGGATAAATTATTAAAGTTATTAAAGTATCCGCTCGTCTCTCTTTTCGTCTTCTTCTTTTTCTTCTTCTTCTTCTTCTTCGTCTTCCTCGTCTACATGTTTCTTATTCTTTTATTAAATCACACAAATGGGTTCACCAAAAAAAAAAAAAGAAAAAGAAAAGCAAAACAACAACAACAACAAAAAAATATGTAAATAACCAAAGACAACAAAAACAAAACAAAACAAAAAAAAGGGAAAAATTTGACAAAAAAAAAAAAAAACCAGAGAAATTTTTTAGCAAATTTTTTTTTTTTTTTCACAAAAAAAATAAGCAAAACGTAAAATTATGATATGGGATAAAGGAAAAAAGTGGACAAAGGAAGGGAAGAGAGAATGAAAAATTTCTGTCATGAGAATTAGAATTTCCCGTTTTTTTTTTTTTTGTTGTTATTATTTTTTTCTGGCTATAAAAGATTTTCCCAGGAGTAATTTAAAAAAAAAAAAAAGAAAAAAAAAACCGGAAAATGGAAAATTTGTTTACACATTATTAATATGCCCCCGCATAAAAACTACAATTTTCAACGTTTTTTTTTTTCCTTTTTTCTTCTTCTTTTTGTCCCCTATATTTTTCTCATTTACGTACGAATATGGCATACCCTAATACATCCATACGCACACACACACACACACATACACACACACAAAAACAAACATAATATTTCTCATCACCTTTTATTTTCCCATCTACTGTTGTTGTCATTGTTGTTGTTCTTGTTAATGTTGGTGTAGTTGTTCTTGCTGCTGCTGCTGTTGTTGTTATTGTTGTATTACACTTATATTTTTTTTTTATCCACTGTTCCATATTTTCCGCTTCATATTCATTTGAGTTTTTCCCTTTTTTTTTTTTTTTTTTTATTTATTTATTTTTTATTTTCGCCCTCACTTTTACCCACCCCTTATTAATAAATCAGTTTTTAATCAATATTTATTAAATTAAAGATTTTCCCATTATATTTATTTTTTTATCCTTTTTCCTTATTTTCCTTCGTTTTTGTTCACATCAATGTTGGTAGAAGAGAAATGGATAAAATGAAAAATATATATTTTTTTTTTGATTTCCGTGGATTTCCTAGTTTTTCCTGTTTTTATAAAAGAGAAAAAAAAAAGACGGTGGAGACGCCAGGTTTTTGTGTTATTCACTGGACGTATAACTCTCGTGAAGACAATTAATTTCAATTTTAAGAAATTTCGTCTGTATTTCTCAACGATCTTTACCCACCACACACCCTCCCCCCCAAGAAAACTACAATCATAAAGAATTTTCTTTGTATTTTATTAACGAAGAATAAAGATGAAAATGTAAGAAAATGAAGAAGATAAAGTACGTGAAGGAATTTAAGAAAATTAAAGAACAAAAAAAAAATCATAGCAAAGCATAGGAAACTATAAAATTCTGTTGAAATTGGGAGGAAAATCAAAAGAGAAGAGAAGAAAAAATATAAAATGGGGAAAAGTGAGAAAAAAAGGTAAAATTCAAAAGGCAAAAAAAAAATATAAAAGAAGAAGAAGAAGATGAAGAAGCCAAAACCCAACAGCAAATACATTTATATAAGTGTAAAACGTAGGAAAATTGAATTTTCTTTCCATCAGATGAGGAAAAAAAAAAAAAGGATAAATGAATTTTATATACTTCTATAAAAAGCGACACTCATACACATACACACACACATACACAGAGTACACACATGGAAAATGTGAATATTGAGAAAATTGGAGTATTTTCGTTTCGTTTCATATTTTATTTTTTTTGGTTGGTCGATAAAACCTTGTGCTTGAATAAATCTATTTATATACTATATTATGGGTATATTTATCCCCTTTTTATATCAAATATATAAACACACATACACACATGAATAAATACATACATATACCTATTCATATGATACATAAAACATATATACAAAAAACATATATGCAAAATGGTACAAAAAAAACTGATGTGAAATTTTTCAGTATAGAATATGAGATAACAAAGTGTAAAAAATTATAAGGAGAAATATCCTCATTAATGTTCAAATATTATTTTAGTGTTAGGTTAAATGAATATAATAAGAACAATGAATATAAATTATTGATTTCACAAATTAAAAGACAAAAGGATGACCATTGCAGAACTCTTATTAATATGGTACGATAATGACGTGTGATGATAGAAAACATTATGCTGTTTTGACTGTCATTTTTCTTTAATTTATCAAATATAATAAATTTCTTTTGTTACAAAGTTTGTACTGATAATATTAATTCACATAGAAAATATTTAAATAAATTCAATTCAATTAATTATTTAAGTTCATAAAGAAAAAAAAAATTGACCAATGCTATTTATTCATACATCATTCAACATCATTCATACGCTAAGCTTGTGAATATAATAACTTCTGCATAATAAGTAAAGATTATTCATATACAATGTCACACACTGTATGCAAAGATCAACTTTCACACATCTTCTAAATTTTTTTTAATTGTATTTATTTAATGACGTAATCGTTTATTTTTTCCTTAATGAAATTAAATGAGAATAATCTCCTTACTTTTCTTTACTCTTTGAATATAATATTTGTTTTAGGTACAGAGTCCAATATACCTACTATTTCATCCCTATAGTTATAAAGAACATAGACTTTGTCGTTATATCTCTGTCTGGAACTGAAAGAGAGACAGAATGTGTTAGGAAAAAAAAAAGAAATTATAAACAGAGAGATGATGAGTAAAGAGAGAGTGTATAGAATAGAGTAGGTTCAATGAAAAAAAAAAATATGAAAGAATAAAAAAAAAAGCAACAACACACATACACACACCAATACATATGTACACGATATAATATAACCTTGTTGTTGGATAAAATTCCAAACATCAGAGAGAAAAGAAATAAGGGAAAAAAATTTATTTTAATAAAAAGTTTAAGGGAAAAAAAAGCCATAAGAAAAAATTTAAGTACGCATGCGTCATGATTTTTCGTTTATCCCTTTTTTTATTCTAATATTATATTTTCTATATATATTTTTTTTTACTTTAACTCACTTTCTCTCTCTCTCTCTTTCTCTCTCTCTTCACCCATATCTTATATTCTAATAACTATTCTAACGTTCACAAAAATATATCCCTTCAATTTCTCACAATATTACACGTTTTATTTTCTTAACATTTTTGTTTCTAAACTTTTCTACTGCATGTTCATGGTATTCTTATATAAACGACAATCTTTAAAAATATTATAAGTGTAATACATAGAAAGGGGGAGAAAGATAGAAAGAGAACGCGTGAGTAAAGTGAGAAGAAAAAAAAGGAAAAGCGGAAACTTTTGGGAAACGAAACAAAAACCGATTCGATTGGAAGAAAAAACGAACCAAATCAACAAACAGAAATATACCTTTTTTGCACAGAAATACAACACACACACACACAGAGAAATCTATATATAAACCCACTTACACATATATATTGTCAACACACGTAAAGCCATAAACATGCACACACCAATTCACATATGTCAAATTGTACAATTGAAGGCAGAGTCCTCTATAATATTTTTTTAGAACGTTTCAAGAGACGAGAGTGAAATACGCGTGAAAAAAAAAAAAAAACAAAATATATAAAAGAAAAGCAAGGAAAAATTTTTGTTTTCATATTTATTATTTAACAAACAAATTTTAACTTTACAAATAAAATAAAAAAAAAAATTTACAACAAAAATAAAATATGTTTTCTTTTAAGTTTTCTCTTTAATTTTACTTTTTTTTTTATTTTTGTGAAAAGTAAAAATGAAACTAAATTTCCATGAAAATGAGAAATAATAAAAAAATATTTAGTGAAAATTTTCTAAAGTTTTCTTTTATTTAATTGTTCAAAAAGAAAAAGAAAAAAAAAAAGGAAAAATTTTGGCAGAACAAAAATAAGGAATTTTATTGCAAATTTTTGAAATTTTCTTTTTTTCTTTTTTTCCTTTTTTTTTTTTTCCAAATAACTTTTTTTCTTTTTTCTTGTGTTTTCCTAAGAAAAGTGTTTTTATGAAAAGAAAACAAAAATTGCAAAAAAAAACAAGATTATAAAATAAAATAAAATAAAAGGAAAACACAAAATTCAAGTGAAAAGTCAGAAAAGTGCGGTTAAATATATTTCTCTCGGTATAAATTTGTTTGTTATCTGTGTGTACAGTGCGTGTGCGTTTATACATACATGTGTGTGTGTGTATATATATGGAACGAGAGGGAAAATATATACATATACATATTACCATAATTAAACGCACACACGCATACACACACACAAATATAAAGTGTCAACTTATGTTTGTCGTCGAGTGAAAAGAAAAAAAAAAAACTAAATTATCCAACTACATAAATAATTAATAAACTATTTTCCCTTAATAAATGTGAACTCTTTTATTTTTCATATTTGATTTTTTTCTTCCATTTTTTTTTTTGTTGTTGTTGATTTTTTTTTTTTTGGTTGGTCAAATTTCAAATTTTTAGAATAGACAAAAAGGGCATACACACACGCATACCAGTCACACACATACAGTGTGGGTGCGATAAGTAAGAGAAATAGAGTTGATAAATAATGATAGAGAAAGAGAAGAAAAAAAAAAGTGGATAATTATTTTTAGATAAAAATCAAATATTATTTGTTGTGTCATAAAAATTATCCCCAAAAATAAGAGGAAAAAAACGAAGATGGAAAAAGAAAAAGAAAAATGAATGAATAAAATGAAAACAGAATTTAGATAATAACTGATAATGGTTGTGATTGTATATATCAGTTATCAGTTATTCGTCTATTTGTAAATTATGAGTGTATTGGTTACATTTAGAATCTGCCAAATATAAAACAGAAGAGAAAACTAAATAATTTTATACACAAACTCACACACACACACACACACACACACACACACACACACACACACACACACACACAGATACACATTCATAAGAACAAAAAAGAAAAACAAAAAGAAAGCAAGAAGAAAATGTAAAGAAGAAACTTACAGTTGTTTATGAAAAACATTTTTTCTCACCATCATCATCATCTAACATCATCATCTTCATCATTTTGTGTGTAACACGTTTTTATCCCTTTTTAAATTAAGAGAAAGAAAGCAAAAAAAAAAAAAAAACAACAACAACAACTGAGCCAAAAGAAAATAATAAAGATGAAAAATTGGCAAATACGAAATTAAAATAATAACAAGAATACAACATCAACAAATATAACAACAACAAATCATAAAGAAAAGCAGACAAATCTAAAACGAAAATTTTTTTGTGTTTACTTTAATTATTGTTGTGTTTTCTTTTGTTTATTTTCCATTTTTTTTTTTTTTTTGTTTTTTGTTTTTCACTTAATTTAAATTTTTTCTTTTAGATAATTTTGTTTATTATTTTTTTTTTTTATTTTATTTCTCTTGTGCGTGTATGTGTGAAAGAAAATAATTGAAAAATTAATGAAAAATAATGATAGACAAACTTGCGGTGTAGTTTTTTTTTGTTTTTCTTTGAAAACTTATAAAACCTTAAAAAGTAAACCTAAAAAAGTAACAAAAAAATAAAAATATTAGTTGAAGAAAATTTCTCATAATTGTAAAATTACAAGAATAAACAGAAAAATTAATAAATGAAAATGATGGAAATTTTCAATTAAATCAATGATTAAAGTTAATTTATAAATAGAGAGAATGAGTAAGAGAGAGAGAGAGAGAAAGAGAATGGGATAGAGAGAGAGAGTGTAAGAGTGTAAGAGTGTGAGAGAATCAGTAGTTGTAAAAAGGAAGAAAAAGAAGAAGAGGAAGAAGAAGAAGAAATAAAAAGGAAAAAAAGGCAGGCAAAAAAGGTCCAACCGAAAACAAAAAAAAAAAAAAAACCCAAAACGCACCCTTAAAGAAGGAGGCCAAAGACAAAAAAAAAGCACACACACACACACACACATACAACAATAACAACAAAACAGACAATTTTTTAATTAAATTTGTTTTTGGGAGTTTTTCTTTTGTTGTGTTCGGGTAAAAAATATTAGAAAACAAACAAAAAAAAAAAAAAATAAAAAACGAAAACGAAAAGAAAAACAGGGAAACAAATGGAAATTCCTTTTAAATAAAATGACAATAAAAACGTGAAAAATGTGAAGAACGAGAACATATCAGTGAAAAGAGGAACAAGAGAAACAATACAGAAGAAAATTTCTCTCTGTGTGTGTGTGTGTGTGTGTGTCTGCATTTTCGTATATATAAATTTTTTTTTTTTTTTTATTTGATTTTTCGTTAAAGAAAATTATGATCAATCGGACATTGTTGTAAATCTATAAAGTAAAATACACAGACGAAGTTGTGTATGGGCAAAAAAAATAAATAAATGAAAATGAAAAAATTGTGAAGAGGAAAAACAACAGAAAAAAAAAAGAAGAAAAGTTCAGTGAAAATTTAGAAAAATTTTAACAAAACATTTTTTTGTGAAAAAATTATTTAGAATTTTTGTTTTTTTTTTTTTTTGTTTTTCCCTCAACCAAACAAACAATTTGAATATTGGGAAAGAAAAAAAAAAGAGAGAAAAGAAAACTAAGGAAAACTTGAAAGAAAATTTAATTTAAAGAAAACAAAAGGAAAAAAAAAAAAAAAATTCTTTCTATAAATTTTTAAATTCGTTTTCACTTGATTTTTTCTTTTTCATTTTATTCTATTTGTGAATTTAAATTTGATTTTTCTGTTTTCCTGCAAACACACACACACACACACACACACAAACATTTTCACATTTTCACTATTAAAATAAATATTTTATTTGCAAATTGAAAATGTATTTGTATTTATGTGCATGTGAAATATTGACGTGTGGCTGTATGTGTGTATGTGTGTGTGTGTGTGTGTGTGTGTGTGTGTGTGTGTGTGTTAAAGTGCAAAATCAAATAATCCTAAAAGAAAAAGAAAAGGACGATTAGAAGAGGCAAAATTTATAGAGAAAAACAGAAAAAAAAAATCAAAAAAGAAAATAGAAAAAAATATTTTTCGTTTATCATTTTCTGTTTTCTTTTTTTTTTGTTTTTGGTTAAAAAAAGACAAAAGGAAAGACGTGAAGGCTACAACAACAACAACAACAACAACAAAAAAAGAAGAAAAATAAGGGAAAAAAAAATAACATATCATTTATAAATGGAAAACTATTCAAGTAGAAAAGTTGGTGTAGACAACATTTGGCAAAAAGTTTTGAAAGAGAGAAAAAACAAAAATATTGTAAAAATTTAGAAGAATGGGAAAATTGGAAAAAATTTATTATTAATGAAAGACAAAAATCTACAGAATTATAAACAATTCTTCTTCTTCTTTTTCTTCTTCTTCTTCTTCTTCTTCTTCTTCTTCTTCTTCTTCTTCTTCTCCTTCTTCTTCTTCTTCTTCTTCTTCTTCTTCTTCTTCTTCTTCTTCTTCTCCTTCTTCTTCTTGTTCTTCTTCTTCTTCTTCTTCTTCTTCTCCTTCTTCTTCTTGTTCTTCTCCTCCTTCTCCTTCTTCTTCTTGTTCTTAATTTTTGTCTTTATATTTTTTTTTTTTTATTTTCTTTTGTTTTCTTTTTCTTTGTTGTTGTTGGTTGTTGTTGTTGGTGTTGTTGGTTGTTGTTGTTATTTTTCTAATAAATATTATTCGGGTAAAGAAATGTGACTGAAACGTTGTGTGGAGACGATCAACTATATAATTTTAGATTAATAACAATAATGTGACAACAACAAATATTAAAAGAAAACTCCAGACAACAAAAATAAAGAAAATGAAAAATAATTGTTTATTTTTTTTTTCTACACAACAAACAGAATGAAAAAATTAAATAGAAAAATTAAATAGAAAAATAAAAATAAAGTGATAAATGTGAACAAAACGTGAAAAAATCCTGATTGTGCTCAAAAAAAACAAAAGAAAAAAAAAAGTAGAAGAAAAATATTTTTTTAAAGAAATCAAAAAAGAAAAATTATTTTCCACCTTTTATGTGATTAATTTTCCTGTTTCGGAACGTCCTTTAAATTTTAACTAAAAAATAATTATTTAATAAAAAAAAAAAAACAAATTAAATTAAGAGAAAAATCAAAACGTGAAAAATTAAATTATTTATAAAAAAAAAAAGAAAAAAAAGAAAATCAACAAGAACAACAAAATAACCAAAATAAAGTTACAACAAAAGGTTTTAGAAGACAAGAGAGAGAGTGAGAGAGAGAGAGAGACAGAAGAGTAACAAGAGAGAGAGAGAGTGAGAAAGTTAGAGAGTTAGAAACAGAAAGAAACGGAAAATTTGTATTTATTCCCATAATAAAGTTTATTCAGTTTTTTGGGTCTCTTTTGAAGATAACAAGGAAACAGGAAGAAAAGAAACAAAAACAAAAACAAAAAAAAAAAAACTGAAAACGGAAAAACAAAGGAAGACAACTAAAACTATTAAAATTAAATTAAAAGGAAATTAAAAGGAAAAAAATTAATTGAAAACGGTAAAATAAAACGGAAACAATTTAAAAGAAAAAGACAATCTTCTTTACACAATACAGATGAAACGATCCCTCCTAACCATCACAACCACAAAATAATTCCGATCAAAATAATTTGATCAAAAAGAAAAAGAAAATTCTATATAGAATAAAAGAGAAACCAGAAAAAAGAAGGAGAGAACACATCTGTCAAAGGAAAACGTTAAACACAAAATTAGAAAAGTAAAAAATTTAGAAAGTAAATAGCAAAAAAACAAAAAAAAAAAAACAAACCAAATAACGTGAAAATTAAAAGTGAAAAAAAAAAAAAAAAAACGGTAAAAGGGGCAAAAAGAAAATCGAGAAAAAATAATACGTGTAACGTGAAACGTGACTAAAATAAATGGCAATGACTAAAGTAAGAAAATTATTATTATTTTTTAATATTAATTCGGTAACTAATGAATACGGTTCACTAGTTAGACAAAAAACAAAAATTTTATATTTATTGAAACAACAACAGCAACAACAACAACAACAACAACAACCAGAGCAACAACAACAACAACCAGAGCAACAATAAAAAATAGAAAACTTATTAAAAAACTAAATAAATAAATACAGAAACACACAACAAAAAATTAAAAGTTCAAAATGATAAAGAAAATTATTCACAAAAGCAAATAAATAAATATAAAAAAGAAAATTATTAAGAAAATTAGAAGAAAATTTAAAAAGCAAATAAAAACACAAAAAAAAAAATGATAATTGAAAAATTAGGGAAAAATTTTTAAATTAAAATTTAAATTAAATTAAATTAAAAAGAAATAAAAAAAAAAACAAAATTAAAAATTAAAAAGAAAAACGGTAAAATGTTGTGCGGATTAAATGAAAATTAAAATACAAAAATAATTGATAGTCCAGAATAAAAATAAAACGTAAAGAAAATCAAAATAGAAACAATGCGTTGGTTTTCATTAAAAATTAAATTAAAAATTTAAAATAAATTTTAAACGAACGAAAAAAAAAAAACTTAAAGAAAACAAAAAAAAAGAAAATTGTTTTTAATAAAACGTTTAAAGTGAAAAGAAAAACCAAAAAAAAAAAACAAAATTGAAAAAATTAATAACACTTTTTATAAATAATTAAATTGATTTTCATTTTCAATTTTGTTGATTTTCTTCTTCTTCTGTTTTTTTTTTTTTTTTCTTTTAATACAAATAAGAAAATGTGGAAAGATGTGAAATAAAATGAACAGAAAACAGAAAAAGTGCGACCGCATATAAATGATAATTTTTTTTGTTTTTATTTTTTAAAAAAAAATCTCGAAAAAAAAACACAAAAAAAGAAGAAAAAACGTTAATTAAAAATTTAATTTAATTAAAATAATTTTTATTTGTGGGTCTGTTTTGTTTTGTTTTTTTTTTCTTTTTTTTTCATTGGTTTTTGCTTTAACAGAAAGAAAATAAAAAAAAAAAAACTGTGAATGAAAAGTTACGGGAATTGGTGACAAGTGAAGGAATTTTTATAAGGACAGAAAAAAAAAAAATACAAGACAAAAAAAGAAAAATGTTTTACCAAAGAGGAATATTCGTAATTTTAATTTCAATTTTACTAAATAATTTAGTTGAGGGTCAATTGGCGTGGTCAGCAATACAAGTTGATTCAGAAAGTAGGTTTTTTTTTACAAGTTCATTTTCTTTTCGTGTTTCTTATTTTTAAAGAATTTTTACAAGTTCATTTATTCATTTTATTCTTTTAATGTAATTCTTAATATGACGTCACATGATTATCTTGGTTACTTTTATAAAGTGGGACAAGTACATTTTAAAACTCGTTCCATTTTATTTTATTTTTTGTTGTTGTTCTTTTTTTTTTAATTCTTCTAAAAATTTTAAAGAATTTTCATAAATAAATTTCTTCATTTATTAAATTTATTTTCTAATTGACAGTGACGTCACTATATAAATTATCTTTACAACATAAAATTCTTTATATAAAAAATCATAAATCTTAAATAATTAATTAATTAATGTTGTGTTATGTCTCATATAATTTTCACTTTTTTTTTCTTTTTATATTCTCAACCCAAATACATACATACACACACACTCACACGTGTGTATTTGTGTGTTTGTAATATTCTTATTTATTTATTTAGGTCAAATCGATTTATGGACAAGAAAATCAGATGGATGTGAATGTTTATGGCAACAATTAAATAATACAAATACAAATATAAATAATAATAATAATAATAATAATAATAATAATAATAATAATAATAATAATAATAATAATAATGGTGATGGTATTGGTGATAATTATGGTGGATTAGAATGTGCATGTTGTGTTAAAGGTGGATGTCAATGTGGACGTGAAGCATCAACAAGATGTTCACAATGTGGTCTTGAACATTATTGCGTTAATAGTAAGTTTTTCAGCTTTTTCTATTTTATTTTTTTTTCCACCCCCTTCATAAATAAAATTGTAACATATTGTCTTAGAGACAGTGTAAAAAAAAAAGAATAGAAAGAGAAAGAGAAAAAGAGAAGATACTTAGAAGAAGGAAGAAACCAAAAGAATTTCATTTAATTAATTCTAAAATATCTAACACGTTTTTCGGTATCACCCAACTATCCTCCCCTAAAACTTAAAGAGATAAGTTTGTTTGTTGGTTTATTTGTTGTTTTTTTTTTTCTTTCTTACTAACTAAAACTAATCAAACAAATTTAAAAGAAAACTTTTCTTAAAAAAAATGTTCCACCAATACTTTAGTACGTCAGTGCTGTACTGGCAGTTATATATGGCGATCCTTTTACTTTGTTTCTGTATTAACAAATGACGATAAATTTTTCTTTACTTCTATGATATATTTTACAACATCTAAAAAATATGACTACACCACTGTACTGTACCAATATGTATAATCGTAATATATCTGTATTGGTTTTAATAAATTAGTAAACAATATATCAAATACAGGAATAACTTAATTGAAAATAATAAATAAGTTATAAAAGGTATATTGGTCGATTGTATCAATTTGGTATACAAAAAAAAAAGAAAAAAAAAATAAACTAAATACTTAATAAATTATGGTTCAATATTAATCATTGAACTAGTCAGTCAATTTATACTAATATACTCGTACTACTTACATAATGAATTACGTGCGTATTTTTTCTAAATAATTATCTTACACTTTTCGTTTTTTCTTTCATTTTTTTTTTGTTTTTTTTTTGGAATTACTGTACTTTAGTCGTGAATATATAGACGTAATAAAATATTTAGTTTAATGATTTCTCTTTCGTTCTTATGTTTTTTGTATATATATATATTTTCTCGATAGAATAACAAAAACAAAAATTGTGTAGGCAATAACTGACGTAATCAAAATAAGAAAAAAAAAATACACTTATTTCACATTCCTTTAATTTTTAAATATCCTGGAAATATATACAGTAAAAATTTATTTTTTATAAATTAATATTTTTAGAATATTTCTGTGTAACAGAAACAATTAATTCTGTTTGAATTTATGATTTTTGAATGAAATTTTCCTAGACTGATTTTTTTTTTTCTTTCTTTTTTTAAATTCTTAGTAATGAACAAATTTAAAGTCATTACTTTACATTTCATATAAAACTCTTCTTTTCACTTCATTTATTTTCTTTTCTGTCTCTCTCTCTCTCTCTCTCTCTCTTTCTCCCTTTCTCTCTTTCTCTATAAATATTTTGAAATAAAATTTCAATATTGAATTGACTTGTAAATTACACTGAATTCTTAAATGATTACATGAATACAGAGATCATAAATTCTCTTACATTTATCTCACATTTTAAATTTGTAGATTCTATTTTTTTTTTCTTTATTTAATGTGTTCCCATACCATTCAACCAAGAAAAGGTGAAAAAGGTGAAATTCAAATTGAGAATTTTTTATGGTTAAGATTTAAACTTAGTTCAGGTGTTGTCAAACTTTTTTCAAAATATTTTATTTTATAAATACGAATGTACGCTTTAAAATTATTTTAAATTTGCCCTTAAAGGATCAAAGTTCAATAATCGTTAAATATTTTCTTTAATAAAATAATTAACAAAAGTTTACGATGTTTTTTTAACAAAATTTCTTATCGTTTAGTTTTTCTAATCGAAGAAAAAATATAATGAGAAAATGTTTACACCCACTGTGCAACTCAAAATGATGAAGTATGTCGATTTTAACTACGCATACCATAGTTTGCCTTCATCTGACAGTATCCCCTTTAGACTTTAATCTTGATTCTTTCTTTTCTTTTTCTTTTTCTTTCCTTTCCTTTATTTTTTTTTTTTTTATTTAAGAATTTGATGAATTTTTCATGTAATCGAAATTTAAAACTTTAATTAATTAATCAACCTTAAATTAAATTTAAAATTTAAATAATGTAATTTGTTTTTAATGAATTTCATTTATTTATTTCCAGTGTGTAATATAACACTTGATTCACGTGCATTACAAAATAGTTCTGGTGTTGCATTTGGTCAAATAAAATCACCAATATTACAGGGTCCAACAGAATGTAAATATTTATTACGTCCAGCACCAGGACAACGTGTTGAATTACAAGTATATCGTTTAGTATCTGTTGGTAAATTTAATGGTAAAAAATGTGAAGGTGGTTCATTAAAATTTGGTGATACAAATGATTATGTTGGTGCTGAATTATGTGGTGTTAATGAACGTTATGCACCACCAGCTGTATTATTTTCTGATGATGGTGCTACTGATTTAGTATTCAAGTATATTTATAATATTTTTAAAATAATAACAAGACAAAAAACTTAAAATTAATTATTTATGTTCATTTCAGAATAACAGAAAAAACTGAACGTTCACAATTTTTAGCATATTTCAGTTTTACAGCTTTAAGTAATACAATTGTTGGTTTTCATCCAAAAGGTGGTGCACGTGTAACATCAACTGAATGTGATTGGTCATATCATGATTATGCATGTAAAACATCAACATCATGTGCAATTGCAAGTCCAGGTTTTCCTGGTATTTATCCACCGAATTTAATATGTCGTTATCATTTAGCAACGTCATCAGTACATACAAGAGTTAAAATAACATTTACATCATTATTATTGCCAGAAAAGTAAGTGAACAATTTTCTCTCTCTCTCTCTCTCTCTCTCTCTCTCTCTCTCTCTCTCTCTTTATGATTAATGTTATGTTCATTTTTATTTTGGTTCCTTCTAGTCACTGTGAAACACATTTTATCGCATTATATGAAGGTTCAGCAACTGGTGGTGAACGTTTAGCAACAATTTGTGGTTCTAAAAAAGTTGATTTATTATTTCCTGGTCCTAATTTATTATTCGAATTTAATTCTGGAAATCAAATACCACCATTTGATTATAATGGTTTTGCTGTTAAATTAGAATTTATAGAAGGACCACAAACAACAATAATACCATCATTAGCACCAATTGAATTAATAATACCAGAACAACAAATACCATGGACACCATCACCACCTAAATTTACACAATGTGATAAAGTTATAACTGATATAGCTGGACGTTCTGGACATTTTGATACACGTGGACGTCCATTTGCATCCAATTGTCGTTTAATATTTAAAGGAAAACCAAATGATGTTGTACATGTATCACTTTTTAATTACAGACTGAAGTAATATTTTTATTTTCATAATTATTTCCAATTTATTTTAAATGAACAAAATTCTCTATAATTTTATTTTTTTAAATTTAGATTACCGTCCTGTAGATCGGTTATTGAAATAGTTGATGGTGCATTAGATGGTAGTAAAAAATCATTACAAAAAATGTGCTCACCAATAATACGTTATGCACGTGATGGTAAAGGTGATTTTTTACCACCACAAACATTTATATCATCTGGTCCACAAATAATGGTTGCATTAAGACGTGCTGCACAACCAAATGATCAAAATGATGTTGAATTTATTGATGGTGCTTATATGTTTCATGATGGTAAATTAATAAACAAAAAAATTATATGTTATATTATAAACATATTGATACAAATACATAATTTTTTAATTAAACAGAAGAACATAGTGGTACATTACAACCATCATCATTATGTGATACACATCATTATGGTTTAAGTAGTCCAAATAATGGTACTGTTGAAGGTCTTGGTACTGAACATTTATATTGGAATATTGAGGGTACACTGTCTTGTGCACATCATTTTATTCCAGGAGCTAATCAAAGTATAACACTTACAGTAAGTATGATCGCTTTGTTATGGTCAATTGTTTTTTTGTTGATTAATAATTAATTTCATCATATACAATCAATAGATAGATGTACTTGATCGTCTGGGATTAGAATCACCATGTCATACAGTATGTGGTGATAGTGGATGTTATTGTTTAACAAATAATGTACCAGTTAAAGAAATTGATCATTTAATGATGATATCTGAAGATGGTAAACAAATAAATTGTTTATGTGGTACTTTTCGTTCTGAATGGTTACCAGTATCATTACGTACATGGAGTTCTGTTAAATTAATATATTCAGTTGCACATTATTCATGGAGTACAAAAGGTTTTAATTTTAAAGCTTCATTTAGATTTAATAATGATGCTATGTGTGGTCAAAAAACATTTACAACACATTCAGGTAAACTCTTTATTTGATTCTGTTTTTTTTTTTTTTTAACGGAATTTTCTAACATATAATTTTTGGTTGTTTATTGTTCTTCTTTTTAAAATATTTTCTATAGGTGAATTATCGTCCAACAATTTTTCAAATGCATTTTCATTGAATTCATTTTATTATCAACAATGTACATGGATTTTAGACTCAAATGTTGAGCGATTACTTTTTGTGGAAGTAAAAAAATTAATTTGTATTTAATAAAAGCATTTTAAATTTATAATTGAATTTTTTAACAGATTGAATCAGATCAAAGTAGATCGTGTACAGCATGGAATATAACATTACATGAATTTTCACCATCAGAAAATGATCGTAATCATGTTGGTGCATTATTACATTTATTCTGTCCACGTGATAAATTGAAAGTTTATACAATGCCTTGGAAATTAAATACAGTTGTTGTCAGGTTTGATATTTTTTATTTTTCATAAAATTTCATTACAAATATTCATTAACACAAATACATAAGATCATCATAATTTAATGGATCCACTAAAAATATTGAACAGAAATATACAACATTATGATTCAAGATTGGACAGAAAATTACAATTTATATCTTCTTTTTTTGTTTCTTTTGATTGAATTGTTACATCAATAATTTACAGATACAAATTTTCTTACTATTTCATATTGAAAGAAATTGATCTAATGTCAGATTTTACAATAAAACTTTTTAAACTGGCTCTTAAGAAAAATAAATGAAAAATGAGTTTAATGGTCTAATTCGGATAGACCATTAAACTCATTTTTCATTTATTTTTCTTAAGAGCCAGTTTAAAAAGTTTCAACTAGTTAACGTTGAACTATAGAAATGATCTGTTGAATTTTACCAATTAACGATATACTTTGTAAATATCCGTATTATAATACTCAGGTGTAATCAATTTAATTAAGAAATTATTATATAAGTTTTTAGTTTTATAAATAAGTAAAAAATTTGTTTTTTTTCCCTTCATTAACAGGGTTCAAGCAATGACACGTACAGCACCAGTTTATACAGTTAAATGGCGTTCACAAGTTGTACGTGTTAATACAAGATTAGGACCACCAACACCAGCACCAAATACTGTATCAAACGCCTCTAAATTATTTATTAATTTTCTTTTTATATTTTTTCTATTATTATTTTAACACAATTTACTTTTCTTTTGATTTTCCTTTTCTTTTTTAATAAAAAAAAAAAAAAAAAACAAAAATAAAATAATAAAATAAAAAATATTGAAATATTTAAATAAATTAAAAAAAAAATATAGAAAAGTAAAAATATATAGAAAGAGAAAGAGAGAAAGAGAAAGAGATAAATCAGTTGTGTTTTTTTCTTCTTTTTTTTTTGTTTGGTTCACGCACAAATTCTCATATAATAAGTAGGTAGGAATATTTTTGGGGTAAGGGTGGTAGAATGCAACTAAGGATTAAGTAATGATGGTCTAATCGGAAAAATACTTAGAAAAGTATCAACAGATAATTTTATTCTAATCTCTTAGATTCACTAAGACGGTACCATCTTGACAAGTTGCACGATCTTATATTTTAAAAAAATAAAAAATAAACACTTGTTCAAAAAAAATGGATCAATACACACTGAACTATATTTCCGTTATTTTACTGCATTTTTTCTTTTCCATTTGTTTGAATTTTTTTTCTAAAATGAAAATACTAGAAGACAATATTTTACGTCTTTATTCTTGCTTTTTACATTCATTAGAAGAACAAACAGGAACACAATAATTTTTGGACATTTTCACACTTGAATTAGCATTACAGGAGGGTATAGGTATATCAAGGCGACGACACACACACATACATACAAACTGACATATACACATACACACACATACCTAAATAATGAAAGAATTAATTAAGTAGACAAGAAAAATTTCATGTTTTTTTTTTCTTTACAAATGAAAATTGAAAAGGAAATAAGAAAATTGATCAATAATGAGAAAAAGTGCGAGAACGAACAAAAAAAGAACAAAGAGAAAACCGTGAAAAACAAAAAAAAATAATAATTAGAATGAGAATTAAAAGAAATAAATAAGAAAGAAAAACACACAAAAAAAAAAAACAAATGAGAAAATTAAAAAGAAATAAAGAGGAAAAGCGTCTCAACGTCCATAACTAGTCTTTTATAATAGAATTAGATTTTTTATTTTAGAAAAGAAAAAAAAAAAAAAAAAGAAAAAAAAAATTATACTATAAACAGGGAAAGTAAACTTTAATAAGAAAAACAAACAAACAAAAAAAAAAAAAAAAACAAAAAAAAAATAAAAATTAAAAAAAAAAAAAATAACACAAAAAAATCTTAAAATCTTAAGAAAAAATTTAAAAAATTTAACAAAAAAAAACATAAAATCCAAAAAAAAAAAACAAATAATAAACATAATTTTATAAGAATTATAAGAAAAAAAAATTAATTAATAAAAAAAAACTAAAGAATTCAAATTAATTTATTTTTGCTCCTACGAGAAAGAAAAAGAAGAAGAAATAAAATACACAAAATGATGGAAAATAAAGAAGGACAAAAATAAGATTTTAAGAATATTTGAAGCAAATAAATTAAAAAAAATAATAAATAAATTAAAAACAAAAAAAAAAAGCCCACCCCCACCCCATTAAAAAAAAATTCGTAGATAAGGATTGGGTAGGATTATACCACCTACACATCCATTATTTAATCACTTTTCAAACTTAGAAGAAAGAGACAGTGAGTGTGAAATAGTGTATAATAGAATGAGAGAAAGAGAGAAAGTGAATTAAACATAAATTTATATAAATGTGAACAAAACCTGTTACAATAAGCAAATGGCCGCCGCTTTAAAAAAAATTTCTTCGTGCACCGTTATAAAAGTTTCAACCAAAATTAAATTATTTTAACAAAAATCAATAAATTTGGCGTGCGTTCGTTCAAATAAAAGTTTTTTTTTTATAGAAAATGTATGAATTTGAATAAAGAAAAATTAAGAAGAAAATTTTATTGTATAAGTGTCAAATGATCTGATAAATTTTGGTTTTCAGTGACTTTATAATTATTTTTCTTCTCTCTCGGAAACTCGAAGAGATTGGAGAGAGATAAAGAGAGATCTTTTTTTGTCATTTATAAACGTTTTCAAAGTGCCACAAATGCATTCCGTTTAAAATCCTAAACATACTGAAAATTTGTATGTTTAGGATAAAATAATAAAGAAAATTGTATCGAGAAAAAAAGATCCACAAAACCATTTTCCTCATTTCTCTTTTTTCTAAGCATTTTTCAGAATCACAAAAAAAAAAAAAAACAAAACAAAAAATCTCACACAATTTAATTATTTTTAATAATTAAAACAAAAATTGTAAAGAAAAAACAAAAAAAAAACAAAATAAACGACAACAAAAATGTCTCCAAACATAAAATGGGAGAAATAAATAATGGAGACTGGGAGGGTTTTTAAAAATAGGGAAATAAAATAAATAAACAAATGGAAAATTGGCTAAAAACGCTTAGAACAAAAAAACAAAAAAAAAAAAACAAAACAAAACAAAAAAAGAAAAGAAAAAAAAGAAGAAGAAAGAAATAAATAGATAAAGAGAAGTAAAAGAGAAAGATTAAAGAATATCAAAAAAAAAAAAATGTAAAAAGAAAATCTTTTCTTTTTCCTTCCTTCTCGTTTTTTCTTTTCTTTTCTCTTTTTGTTCTGTTTTTTTTTTTGTTTTTTGATAAAAGAATTTTTTCTCAAAAAAAAAACAAAAAAATGAAGGAGAAAAAAAATGTTTTTTTTTTGTAAATTAAAAAAAAAAAAACAAAAAACAGAAATTAAATTAATTAAAAAATTATTTTAGCAAAATTTTAAATGTCAATTAATCACTTTAAATGAAAATATGAAAAATATGAAAAAAAAAAAAAATGAAATTAAAAAGAAAAAATAATCGATAAAATAATCGATAAAATAATTAGGGAGGACAGCAAACAAAAAAAAAATTTAAGAAAAACAAAATTAAAAATAAAATAAAAACCAAATAATAAATTGTTTCTATTTTCTGGGACGATTTTTAAACTTTTGAAGAAGAAAATTATAGAAAAACAAGAAAAAAAAAATTAATTAAAACTTTAAAATAAATGAAAATATAAATGGAAATGTAAATGATGGGGAAAAACAAGAAAAACAAAACAAAAAAAAAAATTAAATTGAAATTTTAAAGTTAAAAATAAAAATAAAACAAAACGGACAAAAAAATGAGATGAAAAGAAAAACGACAGCGAAAAATACGTTTCTACGCGGGTGTCACGTTTTGTTTGCCAAAAAACAAAAAAAAAAAAGAAAAACTGAAAAAGGGAAAAAATAAAAAAATCAAACCAAACAAATGGAAATTAAAAATAAAAAGAAAAATTTAAACAAAAAAAAAAAAATAAAATAAAAGAAAAGAAAAGAAAAGAAAATAAAAATGAATTATTTGATAGAGAACAATTTTTTTAGTGGAAATTATCCAGAAAATAAAAGAGAAAAATTATATTTGTTGACAAAAAAAAAAAAAAAAAAAAAAATAAAGTAAAAAAAAAAAAATGGGATAGAAAACTAAAAATAATTAATAATAATAAAATAAGCGGAAGAGAAAGAAGAAAACTGATGAAAAGTGAAGAGAAATTTGGAAAATTTGTATTTCTATATTTTTTTTCTTTTGTTTTCTTTTTTTTTTTTTGTTTTTAAAATTTTCCCTTTTTGTTTATTTTTTTTTTTTTTTTTTTAAACAAAATTCTCATTAAATAAAATTTGCATGGAAAAAATGTGTACAACGTCTACACCAATACTGCTAATTATTATTGTACTATAGTCAAATGGGAATATTGAAGAGAGAAAGAGAAAGAGAGAGAGAGAGAGAGAGTGAGAGAGTGTAAAAGAATATTAAATTGCGTAAAGAAAAAGCAAAAAAAAAAAAAAATGTGTTGGTTAATTTGTTGATGAAAAAATTGGTGACGTAACGAAATAATAAAATGTAATGAAAACAAAAAATTATAGAGAATTTTATAAATGGAATTGATAAAATCTATTAATGTAAAACGTCCCCCATCAAAAATTATTATATACATACATATATACACATCACACAGAAGCACATAGAATTAATGTCTGTCTAATGTGACCAATTAATTTTAAAATCAATTAAGAAACTTTTACGTTTTAAATTGAACGAAATGGCAACCAATATAATTTTCATGAAAATTTTTATTGTCTAAGAATTGGAATTGGTACCGTTAGATAGACACGGTCCATTTAGACAGATTGTTTAATTTTATTTTTATTTTTTTTGGTTAACTTTGTTTAAATAAAGAATAATTTAGTCAATTTAATTTATAAAGAATGAAATGAAAATTTGTTTGTTTGCTTAGGAAAATTTAGAAAAACGAAAATAATTATCTACTGTACTGATTAAAATTGAGATAAAAAAATATTAAAATTTTCATAAATAAAAAATAAAAACAAAAAAACAAAAAAAAAAGACTAACCAAAAAAGTTTTCCTTTTCTCTTATTTCTCATCTCCCATTTTTTTTTTTTTCTCTACCATTTTTTTTTTTCAATTATTTCTTATTAATTTTTGTTGTTACCATTGTTGTTGTTGTTATTATATTCTTGTTACATTTTTTTTTTTGATTTTTTATTTATTTAAATATTTTTGTTAAAAAATTTTGTATATAATTAATTAATTAATTTAAATCTGTATTCCAGAAATCAGTATTTAATTCTAATCTGTGTTCTGTTGGTACTTTTGTTTTATTTTTTTGTTATTTTCTATGAAAATCGCCAATTAAAAATCCGTTTTGATTTATTATTTTCTTTATCTACATATATAATTAGTCCCTTTATTTGATTGTCTTTAATGGTAAATCAAACATAAAATATTTAATTAATTGTTATCGGAAAAATGTTAAAAGAAATGAAAACAGATGAAAAAACATAAAAAGAAAAAAAAAAATACAATAATTAAAACAATTAATTTTTATTCAATTTTAATTCCACTTAAAAATTATTTTTTTTAACTCCTAATTCTCCTTAATCCCCTGAATCCCCTTAGTCACTGTTTAACGAACGACAAAAAACACAAGAAAAACTAAATAATTAAAATAGAAAATTGATAAAAGTAACACAAAAAAAAAAAAAAAAAAAACATCAGAAAATTTTTAAAATAAAATATGAAAATTAAAATAAAGATTGTAAAAGTTCCTATAAAATATTTAAAGAAAAATTAATAAAGTAAAATAAAAATAAAAAAGTAAAAAAAAAAAAAAAATAAAACTGATAAATTAAAAAATTAAAAGGAAAAACTAAAAAAAAAAAAAAATAAAAAAATATAAACTAAAAATATGAAGAATTAATGTGTGGGGCCTCAATAAATTCATTTCTGTAATATTTATTGGAATGTTGTTGGTATTTTTTTTTTTTTTTTTTTCAAATGGAAAACAAAACAGAAACAAAACTAAAAAAAAAAAGAAGTAAAATAAGTAAATATGTTCAAACAAAAATAATGATGCCTGTAATAATTTAATGTGTTGATGATGACTGTAGTATGATTAATTGTCATTTATTAAATTCACCAATCAATCAAAAATATAATTAAAACAAAAAAAAATTTTTAATATTAAAAAAAAAATGTGTAGAAATATTAAAAATTTTATTGTTTTAATTATTGGTTTTTTTTTTTTTTTTTTAGTGGTTGGCCATTTAAAAAAAAAAATTACGATTGTAATAAATCTATACGATATTTAGTTTATTTTCTTATTAAAACATTAAAAATAAAATTGGTCCCATTAGACAGATTTTACTGTACTTATACATTCATTTAATTTTCTATTCAATGACAATATTGTCATAATCATATCTTATGGCACATCAATATTTCATCTTTACCTCACATTAAAATGTTTCATTTGTTGTTATTATTTTTTTTTTTTTGTTGTTGTTGTTTTTCACTTAAATTAATTAAGAAAAAAGAAACATATTTGTTATAAACGTGAAAATTGTATCATAATTATTATTGTTATAATTATATAAAGAAAATGTGTATCACATTAAAAATGTCCCAACACTTATAATAGCGTACTGTACTTTCATCCCTTATAACAAATACAGAAAAAAGAAAAAAAGTTTAACCAAATTATGAATGAAAAAATACAAAAATTAATAAAAAAAAAAAAACAAATTTCAAAGAAAAATTCAATAATATTTATTCGTTACTGCTTCCTTTTTTAATTTGTAAAAAAAAAACCAGGAAAAATAGAAAAATAAAATTAATTCAATAAAATAAAATAAATAAATAAAAAAAGGGAGTGTGGGGGGAGGCTGAAATATAGTTAATGGAAATAATTTACATAGAAAAGAAAATAAATACAAATCAAATTAGAGAAAATATTAAAAATAAATATAAAAAAAAAAACGGCCTGTCTTCACCCAACAACGCCCACCACCCCCCTACTCCAACCACCCTAATGACAAAAATTGTGTGAAAATTTTTGTATAATAATAATTACTTTTCATTTCTCGAATGAAAATCAGATAGAAAATGAATGATCAAAAAAAAATGCACAAAAAAAAAAAAGGAATAAGAAAAAGCACAAAAAAAAATGTTAAATAAAAACAGAGAACAGAAAAAAGTTTTAAATTATCTTCAACCCCACAGAATAATTTTGAGAATATATCACCCTCTTTCCACCCTCCTACCCTCATACTCTAATAAAAATAAAAGTGTGAAGGGCGAGCGCAAAAAAAAAACTGAAAAAAATTTAATAAATAAATAAATAAAAATAAACAAAAAATATCCTCTCGAGTAAAAAATACGTAACCAAAATTAATTAAAAAAAAAAAGGCAAATACCAAAAAGAAAAAAAAAATATTTAAGAAAAAAAAACACAATTTTTTTTTTGTTGTTCTTGTTCTTGTTGTTGTAAAATATTTTGATTAACGAAGAAACAAAAACAGTTCACCAATTAAAAGTAAAAACTTTTAAGCATAAATTTATTTAATCAAAAAATTTCACATACTTTCAAGCTGACCTTAAATTGTTTTCCATTGGTTCACATTTTTCTGTTTTTCTACAATTTTCTTAGTGTCTTTTTTTTTCTTTTTGTTTGGTGAAACTTAACAATTTATTAAGATTTAAGTTTTAAGTTTTAAGATTTTAATTGAAAAATTTTCTACATTCCAAATTTTCCCCCACCCGCAACCTTTATGAGCAAAAACAATTTTATGTGTTTCTTGAAGTTTAATTGAAATTCATTCTGGATTATTCGTTCAGAATGAACGTCAACTGATTCAAAATATTGAAGTAATTATTAGTTTATTACGTTTGTAGTTTGCATATCAGTAAAAAGTAAAAAAGTTTGAATTTTCCTTTTGTTACCCCAACTGATCACAACCGTTTATTATAAATAATAATAATATTATAAATAAATAAATAAGAATACAAATGACAATGACATCATATGAAATAGAATTAAATAATTATGAACATTATTTTGTTATTTTTTCGTATAATTTTTATTAAATTAAATTTAGCAAAGACACAAACCGTTAATATTTTTTATTCCAAAATTCATCGATAACAATGAATGAAAAATTGTTGAAAAATATTATTTAAAATTTGATCGTTTATCGATTAAATAAAACAAAATATTTTACAGTATAAAATAGTATCCTTCAGTGTAGCTATGATCGTCCTTATAAAAATTTTTTGATATGCAAAACAAAAAAAATTAAAAAAAAAAAAGGAACGAAAACAAAGAAAAAAAATATCGAGAATTGCCTAAAAATTTATAAATAAAAAGAAAATAAATAAAAATTGTAATAAAAGGTAAAAAAAAATCTAATCAATAATTTACCTATAATTGTTTTATTTCTGTTTACTTTTCACTAAAAACAGAAAACGAAAAACCAACAAAGAAAAATTGTAATTAAAAAAAAAAAAACAATAGAAAAAAGTCAAAGAAAAAGAAAATCCACAAAAATTTACTAATTTTTTTGTTGGAAAAACTAAAAATATTGGTCTAAGAGGAATTGTTTTAATGAAAAATTTTTCTATATTTTTTTCCACATATTTTTCTTCTTTCATTTATTTATTTTTTATTTTAATTGAAAAAAAAAAGCACATGATGACGTCATATATTTAATATTAAAATAAACAAAGAAATTGTTTCGACCAAAGAACCAATAATTGACAGCAAATATTTATGTTATTTTTTTCACTCAAAAATTTTTTATTTAAAAACACAAAAAATTTCCCTGTTTTAAATTCTATGTTTGTTTTACATCCAAAAATAACTGTAAGAAAGAGAAGCAGAAAGAAGAAATAAAGAAAAAAAAAAAAAAAAAAAAGTAAATAAATGAAAAAAAAATAAATTTAGAAAAAAAAAAACATAAAAAAAAAGATGAAAATCATATTTTCGAAAATTATATAAAATATTTTTACCAAAAAATTACAAAATTACTTAAAATGACGGCAAATTGGTAAATCACACTGTTTTTACTTGTAAACAAAAAAAAAATGTGTAATAAATGAAAATAAAGGAAAAAAAAATGAAAATGAAAATAAAAGAAAAAAAAAACATAATTACGAAAAAATCCCAAAAAAAAAAAAGCATTTTTGTATTTTTATTTTTTTTTTGTTTTTTGTTTTCTCTCCCCTTGGAATTCATTAGATAAAGATTCTTTGGTGCTGACATTCACTGTAACTTACTTTATTACAAAGTTGGGCAACTGACCCAGAAATTTTTAAACTGATCCAGAAATTTTTAAACTGATCCAGAAATTTTTAAACTGATCCAGAAATTTTTAAAATGATCCAGAAATTGTTAAAATGATCCAGAAATTTATTTAAAATTTATTAAATTAATTAATTAATTAATTTATTTAAATTAAAATTTTCTTCTATGGTAGACTGACAACACGTCCATCTCTCATCAATAAAATTGATGCAATTTATTGCAAGATGAATTAAAATGCCAAAATCTAATCATATTCTACCTATTGTCCCTCATTAGATTACAATATTAGAATATTCACCCTTCAATGATGATCAATTTTAGGTAGAAGTAGCAGAGTTTTCTGTGTACTGAATTTTTCACAATGGAAATTCCGAATATTTTAACGGAAGTCTCCAATAATAAATACTTAATTAAAAATCTGTTTTAATTTAGATACATTTGTGAAATAATTAAAGGGCTTACTATTGTGATTAACAGTTTATTTCAATCAATAATTTAAAAGTCTTATTGAACATGATGATGGTCCAGTACGTGGCAGTCCACGCTTGTTCCCGTGTATTGTGTAGTTGACTGATTCTAGCCATAATTTTGACAGCAGCCAACCATACTTTTGTCGCTAGCTGAAATTGTATGTTGGAGTGGGGGGTGAATGATTTTTTTATGTTACCACACTATTATTAATTATCAATAATTTAAAAACTGATGAAATAAATAATAAAATGACAGTAATTACAAAATAATTTGTTTTATTTATATTTTTACTTTTTTTAAAAAATGTTTTTTACAGCAAAATAGTGGAAATGGATATGAACAATTTTGATGCTTATCCGTGACTTTTTTCATAAGAATTTAATTTGTTTATAACTAAAGGCTGCACGGTAGATTTTATTATTTATATTTAATCATTGGAGCTCCAGGAACAATGTAAAAATATGTTTTCATTAAATTCACTTGTAGAATAATAAATCGATTTAAGTCAGCATCACATTTATCCGTGGATATTTTTTTTTATAAACAATTCCATTTGTTAAGAACTAAACTATGCACGGTGGATTTTATTTATTCTATAGATGCACTGGAACTTCAGGAACACACTAAAAATAAAGTTCTGGTCAGTTCACATTTAAAACTCTAGAAATTAACCACTTTTAGGTCTGCAATACATCTCGCAGGTGCTTATCCGTGAAAAAAAATATTATTTGTTAAAAACAAAATAGTGCGCGTTCAGTTTTATTATTTATATTTAATCACTGGAACTTCAGGAGCGAGCCACAAATATAGTTTTATTTAGCTTACTTTAAATTCACAAACAATAAATCATTTTATGTCGGCATCACATAATTATAGGGAAATCAGAGAGTTTCTATAACTTTTAATCAATCCTCTTAGTTTGAAGTAGGCCAAAGATTCTGTGTCTGTTGTGAGAAGAGAAAATGAAACCAAAGAAATACTAAAATGAAAATAAAATGATGCATTGATTTATGTAATGGCTTTTGTTTTATTTAATTTTCTCTCCTCACAACAGACAGATCCCTTTGAAATTTTTAATTATATTAGCTTATAGTAAGCCAAAGATTCTGTGAAAATTTCAAGAAGATCTGTCTGTTGTGAGAAGAGAAAATGAAACCACCATCCTAAAATTATGATAAAATGATTGTTTGATTTATGTAGTAACTTTGGTTTTATTCAATTTTCCCTCCTCACAACAGACAGATCCCTTTGAAATTTTTAATTATATTAGCTTATAGTAAGCCAAAGATTTATATTTTTACTTTTTTTAAAAAATGTTTTTTACAGCAAAATAGTGGAAATGGATATGAACAATTTTGATGCTTATCCGTGACTTTTTTCATAAGAATTTAATTTGTTTATAACTAAAGGCTGCACGGTAGATTTTATTATTTATATTTAATCATTGGAGCTCCAGGAACAATGTAAAAATATGTTTTCATTAAATTCACTTGTAGAATAATAAATCGATTTAAGTCAGCATCACATTTATCCGTGGATATTTTTTTTTATAAACAATTCCATTTGTTAAGAACTAAACTATGCACGGTGGATTTTATTTATTCTATAGATGCACTGGAACTTCAGGAACACACTAAAAATAAAGTTCTGGTCAGTTCACATTTAAAACTCTAGAAATTAACCACTTTTAGGTCTGCAATACATCTCGCAGGTGCTTATCCGTGAAAAAAAATATTATTTGTTAAAAACAAAATAGTGCGCGTTCAGTTTTATTATTTATATTTAATCACTGGAACTTCAGGAGCGAGCCACAAATATAGTTTTATTTAGCTTACTTTAAATTCACAAACAATAAATCATTTTATGTCGGCATCACATAATTATAGGGAAATCAGAGAGTTTCTATAACTTTTAATCAATCCTCTTAGTTTGAAGTAGGCCAAAGATTCTGTGTCTGTTGTGAGAAGAGAAAATGAAACCAAAGAAATACTAAAATGAAAATAAAATGATGCATTGATTTATGTAATGGCTTTTGTTTTATTTAATTTTCTCTCCTCACAACAGACAGATCCCTTTGAAATTTTTAATTATATTAGCTTATAGTAAGCCAAAGATTCTGTGAAAATTTCAAGAAGATCTGTCTGTTGTGAGAAGAGAAAATGAAACCACCATCCTAAAATTATGATAAAATGATTGTTTGATTTATGTAGTAACTTTGGTTTTATTCAATTTTCCCTCCTCACAACAGACAGATCCCTTTGAAATTTTTAATTATATTAGCTTATAGTAAGCCAAAGATTCTGTGAAAATTTCAAGAAGATTTGTCTGTTGTGAGGAGAGAAAATGAAACCAAAGCCATGCTGAAATAATGATAAAATGATGGTTTGATTTATGTAATGGCTTTGATTTTATTCAATTTTCTCTCCTCACAACAGACAGATCTCCTTGAAATTTTTAATCAGATTAGATTGAAGTAAGCCAAAGATTCTGCGAAAATTTCAAGGAGATCTGTCTGTTGTGAGGAGAGAAAATGAAACCACCATACTAAAGTTATGATAAAAAGATGGTTTGATTTATGTAATGGCTTTGGTTTTATTCAATTTTCTCTCTTAACTTATTAGCGATTTCTTTGAAAATTTTGCAAAACCTTTGTTTTGGTGCAAACTAATGTAATTGATTATCAAATGTGATAGGAAAACTCCTATTTCCTCATAATTTATCTTTTAATTTTCATAAATTTATTAAATTTAAAACAAAAAAATCTTTCATTGCTAGCATTCTAAATTTTAGAAAAGTTATATGATCAAATAGCCGAGTTAAGAAGGTGGGTGCGTCGTGTGTCATAGGACGTGAGTTCAGTTCTAAAATGTCGTTTTGTTTTTTTTTTTAATTTTATTATTTTAAAATTGCATAAGAAGATCCCTGCAATGCAAATAAATGTATGTAAAGCGCTTTATGTGAATATTTTTTTACTATTCTATATTATTATTATTATTAATATGGTTCATAAAAAAATCATTCCCCCCACTCCATCATACAATTTCCCCAGCTTACAAAAGTGTGTTTGGCTGCTGTCAAAAGTGTGGCTAGAATCAGAATTAATTTTATTTATTTCAATAAATTGAATATAACATTTTATTTAAATTATTGAAAAAAAAATTATTTATTAAAAAATATAAAAAAAAAACTATTTGTTGAATACTCAACATGCAATTCAGCAAACTTGATGGAATCATTAAAATTTAAAAAAACATTCTCAATATTCGGGTTAATAATATCCAACCTACTTTCAACCTTTTTTTTTGCATTATCATCAATTGATGTAATTGATGTAATCATCGTACTTATTATATTTTTAATAATTATTAATTTCACAATTAATTTTGTTATTTAAATTATTTTACTTGTATTATATTTTGTTTTACACCAGTTTGTGGTATCAGCAGTTTTTACTGTATAAAAGCAGTGAAAATTGTTTCAATAAATTAGTGATTAATTGTAACACAATTGAGTACTCATTTTTTTTTTCCAAAAGCAGCTGTTCTAATTAGAGGAATACTCTAGCCAACTTAGTTGGAATTATTTGATCAGTTTTTTTTTCCTTCCTCCATTCCTAAAATTACCAAATCTCGAGTTACAGGAATACTCTAGCCAACAACGTTGGAATTACTTGAAGATTTGGTAATTGTAAAAAAAAAAAAATATACATTCTATTCCTTTACAACGCCGTTGTAATAGAAAAGAACACTATTACATTTGTTTTTATAAATGTAAGTAATTTACATTAGTTTCATTAGTTACATTAATTATTTTATTTTAAATTTATTTTTATTATAATAAACAATAAAATATTATTAACAATAACTTTTTGCTTTATTTATACAACGAGTTTCACTTCCTCCACTCTACTACATTTCCCCATGCTGTCAAAAAGCAGCTTCAGTCAAAATTGAAAATCTTCGATTAATATATAAAACACATATATGCAGAAATAAATTAATCAGTTTTTGATGAATAGTTTTATTAGTTAATTATAATAATTTTGGTACAACAGATTTCTCAATCAAATAATAAATGGATATTCAACGATGAAAACAGAATTTATACATTTATTAATTATTTTTAATTTCAGTCCACATCAATATGCTAATATGCTTAATTTTAATAATTTGTCATTAAAATTAAAAATAGATGAATTTATTTAAATTTTTTATATCATTTTTAAAAGAAAATATAATTTACCAATTGGGTAAAAATCAGTCTTCTATTGAAATATAGTAAATACATTAAATCCATTTTTCGTTTGGCATTTATAGCCCTAACATTAATAATACATTTAACAGCAATAATTAACTTCTTCTTTTTTTTAAAAAAAAAATTAGACCAGTCTCGTTACGTTTATCAAAAAAAAAAATTAAGAAAAATATTGTTACTTCTGCTGTAATTCATATTTGGCATCAGTAAAACAACGTATTACCAGAAAATAAATTATTCTGGTACACTTTCTTTTTTTGGTACATAATATACAAGCTGAAAATTTACAATTATATAAGTTCAATTTAATTAATTAAATGTTTGATACATACACGATCACCACATTTAGGGCAAAATTCTAATTTTTTTTGGTCATTTCGTAGCAACGGAATGAATCTAACAGGTGGAATCTAGAAAATATAAAAAATTAATTAAATTAATTAATCTGAATAAGAAATTTAACTTACCGTATCTCGCTTATTATACGTATTCAATAAGTTCATAATTGTATTGTATCCCATCTAAAAGAAAGTAAATAAAAATAGATTAAACAAAAAATTTACTATTTTAAATATAACTTACAATTGAGCCCTTAAATAATTTTCCCTCAGCTTTTCTTTTATTTCTTAGATCCCACATATGACGATTATATACCTATAAAAGTATAAATTAAAATAACCATATTTAATATTATAAATAATTGAGTAATACTTACAAGCAACTCCAATTGTTTTGGTGGGTTAGGACAATATCTTGGATTACCGCATTCAATATATAATTCAAAGAACTGTAAAGATAATAAAGAATAGATGAAAAATAGTAAGGACATTAATATTAACTACTTACTTTACTGTCATCGATATCAGTTGTAACAAGCAAGTTGTTTACAAGGTCCAACCAAGTATCTAGTACATTGTGCTCATACGCCATAATTCTGTAAAGCATTAATTATTAATTATGTTATTATTATTCAGGACATAAATTTAAAAAAAAATTTGTGACTAAAAATACGGCAAAAACAAGAAGTAAGAAAGAAAGAATTACTAGACAGAGAAGGAGGAACAATCCTTTTGTTGTGTTGTCTTGGTTATTTTTTATTCTAAATTGCTCTACTAAATACTGTTATTTAATTTTAAATACCTTTGAGGAGCATACCTAAGCAGACTGAGACACATAAAAAATATTACAAAATTTTTTTATAATTAAATTAAGAAGTATTAAATCAATTTCAATTGTAGTAAAGAATAAAAAAAATTAAATTATTTAAAAGAATTGAAATAAATTATCCTTTGTGATGAAACGTCACAGAAAAATTAAAAAAATTTCAGAAAACACAATTTATACTCCTTTTTTTTTTTTAAATTAAGATACTTTTTGCAAGAAATGTTTTATTTTTTCAATAAAAAAAAAAAAACAATTTAATCGTGCATTTACAGATATGTTTTGTTTTTGCAATTATCGGGTAAAGGGGTTATTATCCAAAAATAAACTAAAAATTTCAATATTTTGTAAAATTAACCTAAAAAAAATTTTCAAAAGAATAAAATGTTATTACGCACTAGAAATTAATTATAAATGTTGGCTCTAATTTAATTTTGTTTTCATATTTCGGTACATTTTTGTGTTATGTAAGCAATTATTAATAATAATATTTTGGTATTCCCGCCTTTTAAACAACAAAAAATATTAATAATAAGCAATATGACGATTTAGGTACTTTAGGAAAGCGTCAATATATTTTATGTTTCGTATTGATAATAATATTTTGGTAGGCAATTACGAACAAAAAGAAATATTAAGACTAAGCAAAAATATGACGATTTACTTTAGTACAGCGTCCCGAATGAATAATCATTATTTTATTAAAGATATATATAAATAAGCATTACCTGAATATTACTTTGCAGTTGGCACGCAATAAACAATTAATCAATCTTCTTTATTATAATAAATTTAATTGAGTTTAATATTAATATATGACAGGTTGATTTATGAAACTATTGTTACTTCAGCTTAATTTTTATGTTAAAAAAGGAGGGAAATTGATGTCAAAATAAACACAATAAAAAATATCGATTATTATATAAAATGCATATGTAGGAATATTTGGATCACTTATTTAGATGAATAGTTTTCAAATGATTTCTTTGTTAACTATAATAATTTCGGTACAACAGATTTCTATAATAATAAAAGTATTTTCAATGATGAAAATTGCTTTAAGTAAAATTTGAAATAAAAACGAAATCGAGTTTGGACAGAATTTATACATTTATTAATTATTTTCAA
This sequence comes from Pedicia rivosa, assembly GCA_963082725.1. Classification (NCBI taxonomy): domain Eukaryota; kingdom Metazoa; phylum Arthropoda; class Insecta; order Diptera; family Pediciidae; genus Pedicia; species Pedicia rivosa. Next base: position 7,468,994 of record OY720156.1, on the reverse strand, counting down.
TTTCAGTCTACATTAATATGTTAATATGCTTAATTTAAATAACAAATAATATATGAATTTATTTTTATTATTTATAACATTTTGATAGAAAAATATAATTTACAATCAGTCTTCTATTGAAATATAGTAAATACATTAAATTCATTTTTTCTTCTGGCATTTATAGCCCTAACATTAATAATACATTTAACAACAATAAATTATTTTATTTTTTAATTTTAAACAAAAAAAAAATGAACCAGTCTCGTTATGTTTATCAAAAAAATCAGTAAATAAAAAAAAGTATTATCACAAAATCATTCAGATACTCTATGTTTTTTTGCTACATAGAATTCAATCTAAAAATTGATAATTATATAAGTTTAATTTAATCAATTAAATGTTTGATACATACTCGTCCATCACAAACTAAGCAAAATCCTACTTTTATTTCCTCCGTTGGTAGTAACGGAATCATTTTGACAGGTTTACGCTATAAAATATAAAAAAAATAATTAAATTAATTAATCTGAAGGTGAAAGATTTAATTTACCATATCTTGCTTGTTGTACGTATTCAATAAATTCATAATTGTATTGTATCCTAACTAAAAGAAAGTAAACAAAAAATTTACTATTTTAAATAGAATTTACAATTGAACCCTTACATTTTTTTCCCTCAGCCTTCCTTTTTTTTATTAGGTCCAACATATGACGATTATATACCTATAAAAGTATAAATAGAAATAACCATAATTAATATTAAAAATAATTGAATAATACTTACAAGTAATTCTAATTGTTTTGGTTGGTTAGGCCAATATCTTGGATTACAGCAATCAATATATAATTCAAAGAACTGTAAAAATAATAAAGAATAGATGAAAAATAGTAAGGACATTAATATTAACTACTTACTTTACTGTCATCGATATCAGTTGTAATAAGTATATTGTTTACAAGGTCCAACCAAGTATCTAGTACAATGTGTTCATACACCATAATTCTGTAAAGCATTAATTATTAATTATATTATTTTTATTCAGGACAAAAATTTAAAAAAATGTTTGTTACTAAAAATACGGCAAAAACAAGAAGTAAGAAAGAGAGAATTATTAGACAGAGAAGGAGGTTGTCTTGGTTATTTTCTATTCTAAATTAAAATACTGTTATTTTAAATGAGGAGCATACCTAAGCAGACTGTGACATATAAAAATATACAAAATTTATATAATTAAATTAAAAAGTATAAAATCACAAACAATTTCTATTATTATTTCTATTACAGAAAAATATAAAGTATCTTTTTGCAAGAAATTTTTTATTTTCTCAATAAAAAAAAACAATTTAATTGCGCATTAAAAGATATGTTTTATTTTTGCAACTACCCCAGTATATTATCTAAAAATAAAGAAATAATTTCAATATTTTGTAAAATTAACCTAAAAAATTTTTTTAAAAGAATAAAATGTTATTACGCACTATAAATTATTTATTAATTTTATAAATTTTGGTTCTAATTTAATTTTTGTTTTTATATTTCGATATATTGTATGTTTTGTATTGAAAATAATTTTATATTTCAGTCTTTTTAACAGTCATTGTTAAAAAAAAAAAACAGGGGGAAAATACTAAGAATAACCAAAAATATGACACATTTAGAGACAGTTACTTAAAAATGAATAATCATTATTTTAAAAAATAATATATTACCTAAAAAAAATATATATTATATATATTATATATATATATATATATTATTAAAATATATATTAACTAAAATAATTAGCAGACAAAGAATATATTCAACGCAAACAAACAATTAATTAAAGTTAGCTATTATAATAAATACACTTGAGTATAATAATAATAAAAAGTTGACAGGACGAGTTATGAAAACTCTTGTTACTACAACTTAATTTTTAAAATAGGGGAAAAAATTAATCAAAACAATTAGTGAATGTCAAAATAAAGATAATCGAAAAAATCGTATGAAAAATCGAAAACTATCGATTATTATATAATATGCATATTGTAGGAATAAATGAATCTTATTTAGATGAACATTTTTGAAATGATTTATTTGTTAGTTACAATAATTTTGGTACAACAGATATCTCAATCAAATAATAAAAGGGTTTTCAATGATGAAAATGGAGTTAAGTAAAATATGAACTAAAAACGAAATAGAATTTAGACAGAATTTATTAATTACTTTTTAATTTAAGTCCACATAAACATACCAATATGCTTTTTTTTTAACATTATGATAAGAAAATATAAAACAGTATTTAATTTAAATATAGAATATAAAATAGGTTAATTTTTCTTTGGCATTTATAGCCCTAACAGTAATAATACATTTAACACAAATATATGTTGTCACCTGGTGTGACAACAATAATTCATCTTATTTTTTTTTTAAATTGGTCTCGTTTCGTTTATCAAAAAAATTAAAGTATTACAGAAAACAATTATTTTTCTGAATTCATTCAATCTGAAAATTAAAATTTGAATAAAAATTATTGTATCTTTTTTTTATAATTAATCAAACGATTGGGACATACTTGTTTATGACAAAGTACACAAAATTCTAAGTGTAGAAACTTCATTGGATTTATTGTTAGCAACGGAATCATTTTAACAGGTGGAATCTAGAAAATATAAAAAATTAATTAAATAAATCTAAAGGTGAAAAAACTTACCGTATCTTGCTTGTTATAAGTGTTTAACAAATACATTATTGTATTGTATCCTATCTAAAGAAAAGTAAATAAAAATAGATTAAACAAGAAATTTACTATTTTAAATAGAATTTACAATTGAACCCTTAAACTTTTTTCCTTCAGCGTTTCTTTTTTCTACTAACTCCAACATATGACGATTGTATGCCTATAAAAGTGTAAATGAAAATAACCATATTTAATATTAAAAATAATTAAATAATAATTACTAGTAATTCCAATTGATGTGGTGGGCTACGAATATGTTCTCTTTTAATGGAACTAATATATAATTCAAAGAACTGCAAATAAAATAAAGAATAACAATTAAAGATTAAGAATAATATGGACATTAATATTACTTACATTACGTTTCTCGATATCACTTTTGCCAAGCATACTGTCTACAAGGTCCATCCAAGTATATATCAAATCGTTGTAAACTGCCATAATTCTGTAAGAAGTTTTAAATTATTATTATTAATTTATGTAAGCTACATTGATTGCTCTGGACAAAAATTTAAAAAAAATGTTAGTGACTAAAAACAGGATAAAAACAAGAAGAGAGAATTATTAGACGAGATGAGAAGCAATCCGATTGTTATGTTGTCTTCTATTCTAAACTGTACTGCAAAAAAAAAAACAATTATGAAAATCTGAATAGAATTAAAAAAAAGTTATTTATTTAAAAGAATTTTAATAAATTATGCTTTGTGATGAAACGTGAGAGCCAAATAAAAAAAATGAAAGAAAAAACCGTTTACTGTTTTTTTTTTAAATTTTGACACTTTTAAAAATAGAGACGCTCATTTTTTTTTTACATAATAATATCTGTATATTATTTTGCAAGAAGTTTTTTATTTTCTTGCAACTTTTAGGTAGATAGATATTATCGAAAATTTAAAATTTCTATATTTTGTAAACCTAACCTAAAAAAACACTAGAAATTATTTATTAAATTATAAGTTTTTGTTTTAATTTAATTTCTGTGTTGTATGTTTTCTATTGAGAATTATTGATAAAAACATTTGGTATTCCCGTCTTTTCTATTCAAATATTAACCAAACAAAGAAAATATATTAAGAATTAATATAATTAATTAAAAAGCGAATGAATAATCCTTATTTTAATAAGCAATCTAATATATATATATATATATATATAAATATAGATACATTACCTAAATTAATACAAAACAAACAGTTAAACAATATTATTTATTAAAATAAATCCAAAACTCTGATTTAAAGTTACGTTCGAAATTGCTTTCCTTGTAATTGTCACTGACAAACAAAATAAGTTCACCACAGCAAAAAAATATGTCAAAACAAATGTTTTGCGCCATCGCAAACTACTCAAGTGTCAAGTGTCAAAAATATGAAGGTCAACAAAACTCGAATTCGAATGCGTACCAACTTAATGCCGGTATCATAACCAAGATTATCTGCGGTTTATGCCGGTATCATAACCAAGATTATCGGTGGTTTTTGTAGCGTTGCAGTTTTTTTGCTATTTTTTTTCCTGGTCTTTTTCTTGCCATTTTCTTGCTCATTATTTTAAATTTTAACGTTATTTTTTCTAAAAAATTATTTAATAAAATTAAAATATAAAAAATTTATTCAATTCTTCCATATTTATATTGTACGAATTAAAATAAATTTTTGAAATATTAAATTCGATTAAATAATAATAAAAAATAAAAATATTAAATTAAAAACATAACTGAAAAATAGTTAAATTTTTAAATATAAGAACAATTTTATTTATTTTAATATATAAACAAAATTTATTGTTCACAAACACGACAAAAAAATTATTATTGAATTTCAAATTTAACCGCTCTTTGAAAAATATTTTAGAAAAGAACAGAATATTTTTTTTCAATGAAAGTAAAAGAGAAAACTACATTGCGATGGTGCATACGGTCTTCAAAATATGCGCCATTTTAGAATTACCTCCAGCGTTTTTGGCTCATTATTCAATCAAACAAGCATATGAGCAAAAAACGCAGAGAAAGATGGTAGATGATTTTTGCATGAGTTGAGAGGGACAGGAATAACAAAAAAACTGCAACGCTACAAAAACCGCCGATAATCTTGGTTATGATACCGGCATTATGTAGCGTTGCAGTTTTTTTGTTATTCCTGTCCCTCTCTACTCATGCAAAAATCATCTACCATCTTTCTCTGCGTTTTTTGCTCATATGCTTGTTTGATTGAATAATGAGCCAAAAACGCTGGAGGTAATTCTAAAATGGCGCATATTTTGAAGACCGTATGCACCATCGCAATGTAGTTTTCTCTTTTACTTTCATTGAAAAAAAATATTCTGTTCTTTTCTAAAATATTTTTCAAAGAGCGGTTAAATTTGAAATTCAATAATAATTTTTTTGTCGTGTTTGTGAACAATAAATTTTGTTTATATATTAAAATAAATATAATTGTTCTTATATTTAAAAATTTAACTATTTTTCAGTTATGTTTTTAATTTAATATTTTTATTTTTTATTATTATTTAATCGAATTTAATATTTTAAAAATTTATTTTAATTCGTACAATATTAATATGGAAGAATTGAATAAATTTTTTATATTTTAATTTTATTAAATAATTTTTTAGAAAAAATAACGTACTGAAATGTTCACAATCAGTTCCACATGACGATTTGCTGTGTTAAGATTCTTTTTGTTTAATTTCATTTCATTTATTTTATTAAATTTATGTAATTCAGCTAAAAGCTTTTTCAATTTACATATAAGTTAGTTAATTTTTGTTCTCCAAATTAATTGTAAAACTTATTGATATTATTTAAATTGGATAAATAATTATTGATAGCGAATTGGTCATGAAACCTACGAGAGTTAAAATAGAAAACACGGAATCTACATAGTATGTTGTATTACATTATGTTGTATTACAATACCCAGCAGGAAAACATTGGTGGATAATAGTTTTTTAATTTTTAAGCTAAGGTCATGTGAATTTTTTTTTTCAGCAAACATGTGGAATATATGAGAACTCAAAACTTTCAATTATTGACGCTTCAAATTTTACATTATATTACAACAACACTATATTCATTGTTGTTGTTTAGACATGTGTTTTGTCACAAACAGGGTTCTGTTCTGTTCGTTAATGTCACCACAAACTAAAATAACATACAAGATAGATTTTTCACCTACAAGTTAGTGAAGAAAAATTTTTGCTACATAAGTTGAAATAACTAGATGGCTCTGCGCGTTTGTTGTCAATTTATGTTTTCTTCTTATTCCAATTTATGTTTTCTTCTAATTTCAATTTTTATTTTCCCTTCGATCTATTTCTCCTATTTATTAAACAGCTGTTCATATGATTTATTTTTGTTTTAAAGAAGAAGGAAGAGTTTGTTTTGAAATGATTTATGTTTTATGTGTTTATTATTTTATATGATTTTTATTGTAAATATTCGAAATTTATTCTTTCATGTAAGGTTTTCTTTTGCATTTACTTATATGTGATTTTTAAGTAAATCAAAAAAATGTATTCTAGAAATTGAGAGTTCATTTAACTGTATGGAAATTGTGAATTTATTGAGAATATTTTTTTCAAACAGATTCTAGAAATTTTTGGACATTTTGTTACAACATACTTTTTTGTATATACCGAATGCACATACTTTTACCTATATAATTAAATATTTTAATAATATTGTCGATAAAACGATTTATGATTGTTATCTGTATGAGCCTTTTAAACTCCGAATACCGTACTAATTTTTTTTTTAAAGAAGCCGTTCGTAATTTATGTATGTATGTATTGTATTTTAATAATTTTTATAGAAAGGAGATATTTATTTATTTAGTAATTACATATTTAGGTTTTTGTGTTAATTTGAAAACACACTCATACAAACGCATGCACACAATATATTTCTACAGGTGCGTGTGTGTACAAATACTTGTTGTAAATAGAAAAGGATAAATATTTTTAAATATTTAAAAAAAAAAAAAAATCATTTCCCCAATATTTTTATTCTTGTTCTTCTCTAATTTTTGTTTGAATGAAAATAAACAACAACAAAAACAATGGAATAAAAAAAATGAGATCAACTGAGAAACAAAAATTATTGCGGTTTAATTTTTTTGTTTTTGAATTTAGTTAAAAGTTATGCTTTCTTTTGCTCTTATTATTCTTATGTAAATTAGATAAACCATTTGTCTTTAAAGAAAAGAAAATATTTAGAGGGAGGAAATCGGCGATATAATTAAATGATTTTAATTTATTAAATTATTTGTAATTAAATTCAGATACTGAAGGATTCCCGAGACCTACATATTTAAAAAAAATATTGATCCAAATTTTCAAATATAAAAATTAAGATTAACCATAAAATTAATAATTGTGAAAATCTACATTCAAAAAACCAAAAAACCAAAAAATCAAAAATCTTGCACAACTAAAAACCGAGAACAGAAATTTTTTAAACAATTTGCAAATTCAACATACACTAAAAAAACGTATATACGTATAACGTAGTACAACGAATACTAATTCGTTTTTTTTTTGTTCTTTAAATATTTTTTTTAATATTATTATTTCTTTTCTTTTGAATAATTGTTTTTTTTTTAATATTTTTTGGAATATTTTATTTTAAAAAAAATAGTTAAAAAAAAAATGGCTAAATTATCAACATTATATTTTTCTGTTGATTTTTGATCTTATTTTATTTTTTGTGGGATTTTGACGATTTGTCGCCAAAATTGTTACCAAAGTTGTTCGTTTTCTAGTTTACCTAAAATCACCTAGGGCAGCCATTTTTAGGTAATATTTTTTACTGTACTTAAAATCAACATACTTTTTAGGTGACATTTACGAACAGACCCTAGATAGTTTTTTAGATCGCTCTGCGTTTTTGTGGTCAATTTATGTCTTCTTCTTATTTCAATTTTTATTTCTTCTAAACAGATGTTCGGTTGATTTGTTTTTGTTTTAAAGTAGAAAAAAAAGTTTGTTTTGAAATGATTCTTGTTGAAGTAAGAGAAAAGATTTTTATTTTCAATTTGTAAATTTTAGAAATTTGATATTTCATGTTATGATAAAAATATACAAAATATGTTTTTCAGTGGAATTGAGAAGTTTGGATTTTTTAACGGTGTTGGTGGCTAGATTTAGGCAAACTAAAAGATATAGAATTTAAAATAATAAAGTAGATTGTAACTGCTTTTAGTCATACGTAAATTAAAAATAAGTTACATATAAAATTATAAAACAAAAATGTGTTGCATATATATATAGGAAGATAAGATGCAATTTGAGTAAGACCAAAATGTGAATGCCCTAATAGTTATATGTCGGTGTTTCAATAGTAATAAGTAATAAGAAGAATAGCATTTCAAAATTATTGATGTAAAATGGAATAGGTTCGAAGTGTCCAAGAGATAAGAGATATGAATAATAAGACGACAAGATAAGAATAATAATTTCAAATAAATATTGGTACTAATTAGAAAATGAAGAAAATATTTTACAAATAAAATACAGAATCTATTTTAATTTTCAATTACTTTATTTTATATTTTAACAAACCTATTGAACTTTTTAATTTATTAACGCCATACGAAGTCGTGTGATCTCTTTTGTTTTGATCTCTTTTGTTCTAACATTTAAATACTATTATATTATTGAATTCTGTGTGTATATTTTGTATGTCTATTTTGTGTGTATATTTTGTAATATTTTACAGAGTAAAATATAAATAAAATATAAAAAAAACTGGGCCGTTCTGCGTCTTCATCCGTTCCGGATGATTCACTTTCCTCTTCCTCTTTATTATCGTGACAGAAATATGGCTTCATATACTCGGCACTGGTTGTAGTCTTCTTAGGTTCCTCTGACTGTCTCACCATTTGTACTTCATCCTATCTCTTTCACCCACCTTAACAACCTGATAGAGCCCCAAAAATTAAGGTTGAATTTTAATAGCCGAGTGGGTCCCAACATGTACTGTGGCTCTCTTTTTCGTCTTCGGTTAAAATTTCTGCGGTTCTCTCCCTGCACTTTTGCGATGATATTCTTGGTTTCTCTCTTTAATTTTTGACGTTCTCATCAAAAAATTTGCCTGCTTCCTCTTTTGTTATTTCTTTTGAGTGGATATCTTCTGGACAATGCAACTTCACGCCCGTCATCATCTCAAATGGTGTCGTGCCAATACTGCATTGGTAAGTATTGCTTAAAAATCTTTTCATCAGTAAACTTATACCGTTCTTATGGATTCAATCTGGCTATCTTCGTCAGAGCTGGAATGATAATTCGATTTATTCTTTCCACCTGACCATTCCCAGTTGGCATCCCAGTTATAATTTTTGAATGATCAATGCCTTCTTTTGTACAATAGTCTTAAAATTTGGCTGACGTAAATGATGTTGCTCGGTCTGATATGATGTGTTTGGGAGCCCCATATACTGCTTTTCGTAATTTTAGCTTCTGAATGACTAATTATTAGTTATTAATTCTCTTGTGGTATTTGTTCTTGTGGGATAAATCCACACAAACTGAAAACCCATCGACAATACACAATATGTACTTGTATTGTGACTAAATGACCCAAGTGATCAATGTGATATGTTGTCAACGGAGTGTCGCCTTTAGGGATTGGATTCAATAGGTCGTCTTATTTGCCCATTTTTCTTTCAGCTAGTAAGCAAGGAATACAGTTTCTTACTGTATTCAGCACCTTTTCTCGTAACTTCGGAATAAAAAACTGTCTTTCAATGAGTTCTTGCATTTTCTTCACCGCAAAATGACCCTGTTGATTATGAATTTGAATAACCTCTGTCTGCATCGCTCTTGGTACCACCATTAACAGATTTCCTTGCATTCTCTTAAATAAAACACCATTAGTAGCAACATAATCTTCGTACGTACCTTTTTGTGCGAGCGATTTAAAAATTATACTTAAATGGTCATCTTTCATCTGAGCCGCTTTCACTCTTGTACTAACATCTTCTTCGATTGTTAAAATTATTGGACTTCTGCTAAGCGCAAGTGCATGCCTCATTCTGTGAGCTGCTCTGTGCTCTAATTTATAGTCAAACTCCTGTAATTGTAGAGCCCAGTAGCAATTATAAATTTGAGTCCAAGTAGATAGACTCTAAATTTTTTTAAAGCTGAAATGATGGCCAACACCTCAAGTTCATAGCTGTTATATCTTTCTTCACACGGTGAGGCTTTCTTACTGAAGAAAAACACCGGATGAAAATCTTGGTCATCTTCTGCTTTCTGAAGTAGGACTGCACTTAACCCCACCCTACAAGCTTCAGCATGTAATTCTGTTTGTGCTCCCATACAATATATCCGTAGCACTGGTTTATTAACTAAAATATTTTTTAATTTTTGGAAGGATTCTTTTTGTTTTTCCTCAAATTCAAACTTGCTACTTTTTCGTAATTAATCAGACAACGGTTTGGCTATTATACCGTAGCCCTCGACAAACTTTCTAAAATATCCAGTCAATCCTAGAAAACTTTGGACCTTCTTGATGTTATCAGGTTCTGGAATATAGCTTATTGCTCTTGATTTATTTTCTGACGGTTTAATGTTTCCTAACTACACTCCATATCCCAAATATTCAATTTTACAACATAAAAATTGGCATTTTCCCATTTAATCTGGAGGCCATTTTCCTCGGTCAATTTCAGCACCTTCAATAGTCTTTCTATTGCTTCTACTTGACTTCTCGATGGTATGACTAGGTTGTGCATGTAAACAGACACAATTTTCTCCAACGTCAACGACCTAAATAAATTGTTAATGTAACGCTGGAACACTAACCTGAATCTTCTTTGGCGAATAATTTGTCACCATTTTTCTTATGTCATCCTTCAATCTTTCATCTTTGATTTGGCTCAGATCCAATGCAACATCTCCAGGTCCAATGATTAACATGCAGTTCTCTGGAACAACTTTTTTCAAAGTAAGATTGTTACAGTCTGTCGTATTAGCTTCTTTCCCAGCAGAACATCAACTGGTAGAATGTAATCACTAAGTAAGTGGAATACAGTTTTATATGTTTCTCCGTCTATGTAAATTTCCGCTTCGAATCGACCTATGGTCGACAATCCTCGTGATCCAACTCCGCGGAATATCGTCTTTTCATCTAGATGTGGTTGCGGTTGTTGCTGTTGTTGTTAATGTTGTTGCTGTTGTTGTTGTTGTAGTTGTTGTTGTTGTTGTAGTTGATTTTGGTGATTGTGCTGATTTTGGGGATTCCACCGTTGATTTGGATCTTGTCACGACCCCTGGATTTTCTGACTTCTTTGGAACCTCGAAAAGGTTTTTCCCCCACATTCACGTTGCGGAAATTCGCCAACGGGGCTCGAATCTTCCGTTTGGTTCTGGATTGGAACTCGCCAACGGGGCTCGAGTCTTCCGTTTGGATCTGGAACTTTTCACCAACGAGATATAATCTCGACCAGGAATATATATGTATTTTTTTTTTGTAATAATAAAAAAAAAACTTTTGTTTAAAAGAAGTAAAATGATCTTAATTTTATCTTCTTTCTTCTATTTCTTTTATATTTATTTTTTTTTTCTTTTATTATTTATATATAAAATTATTTAAAATAATTTTTTTTCTATTCTTCTTTTTTTTTTTGATTACACGACCACCTTAATTCACTTATTATTATAAGAAATAAAATGATCTGAATTTTATCTTCTTTCTTCTATTTCTTTTATATTTATTTTTCGTTATATTTCTATTTATTTGATTTTAAAAAAAATTAAATTTCTTTTGATTGATTTTGTGTGTTTTATTTATTTATTTAATTTATTTATAGGTATAATTTAATTAAAAAAAATATATTTTTTTTTTTTATATGAAAAATTATTTTTCTTCTATTTTCTTTTTATTTTATTTATTTTTAACTTCCTTTCACTTTTTTTTCTCTTTTTATACTATATATAAAAAATATATATATTTTTTTTTTCACAAACACTTCACAATTCACTTTTAATTTAAACCGGCGTCGCGACGTTTTATCCTACCGGCTGCGCCATTTGTTGAGTGTAGATCGAGATAAAACGGACTCTGTTTAAATTATTTATAAAAAAACAAAGATTATATTTATTTAATTTATACTTTATTTAGTTAACTTATTTTAATTAGAACTTTAACTAGATTTAATACAACAATTTATTATATTTATTAATAAGAAGAACCAAAGACCAGCCCGACGTGGTTTTGGTGTATATTTAAGACAAACAACAGACCGTTTTTTCTATGTCCAGACTATTTATACTGGACTCCATGCAAACATAAATTAAGGTAGGGATAACCGCATCTACCAATTATATCAGTGCATTATTTCAAGAGGAGAAATAATGCAATTTGCTGATAACGCATTTCTCACGCAAAAAGACGCGCTTGAAAGTCACGTAGACCAAGTGCAATATGATACGTATTGCAACATTGTATATAGGATCTACGTCAAGTGGTGTGAGAGGAATTTATTGCAACAACATGTGTTTGCGTGGGGTCATTATATTCTCAGAAAGACAAAAGAATGACAAAATGGAATTATACTAATGCATTTATAAATATTAAAATATATAGGCAGGGTTTACAATGAGGTGTACACAACACTGTCCATCCAACTAAGTTTGCCATTTCTTCAATATCGCTGATCCATTTATCGACTGGATAGTTGTCATCTCCAATAAATTTCGTTAATTATTTTTCAACAGCTTTAAACAAAAAAGTAGAAAATGAATTATTATCAGCTGGATTTTGAAAAGTTGCATTTCGATCTCTCTTTGTAAAAGTTCGGTTTCTAAATCTCTTAATTGCAGTTCTCGTTCGTTGTTCGAACTTCTGCTTTTTTTTACCACACATATTTTAGCCTTAACTAAAATCTCTTGAGAAAACACGAAATAAATATTAAAAAAATAATTATGCCAATGTAGGTATTCACTAAACTGAAGAAATTATTTTCTTAATCTATAGATAAAATTCAAAAGCACTAGTGAAAAGTATTTAATATATATTTTATATCCATTTCCACATCACCCTTTTTTGGTCGCACCCACGATGCATTTTTCCCCAATAGGCCTACACATCTAAACAAATCGAAATTATAGTTTAACGTTTGAATACGCGGTTATTTGGATGTTAAAATTGAGGAAAGCATTTATAGTTCTTTATATAAATCTAAAGCTGTTAAATCTGATTGTTCTTTATTTTTAAGAGCCTTTTCTAAATTAATTAAAATTTATTTTTTATATTATTTCTGGGTGGCAATGAAGAAATTTCGTGCAAAAATTCAAATATTATTAATTGCTCAAATCGTTCGTTAACAGATTTTATTTCCTTGCAGTAAAATTCAACTTTAAATCGCAATTCAGTCTTATCTCTACCTACATATGAAAAATGTATTGTTCTGTGGTGAGATAGTGAAGGAAAAGTTATTGGGGAATCTAATTTCATTGCAGTTTGCTTTGCTTTAACTCCTGAAATTTTTCATCCGTTCTTAAGGGGAGTACAATTTTTTTATTGATTTCAATACCTCCAACACTGTGCGCACATAATTTTGATTTTTTAATTTTTTCTTAATTTTTTCTTAATTAAAAAAAAATGATTTTGGCTATTTTCACCAAAACTAAGTGCGTTGAATATACAGATGGAATTTTTTAGTTGAGTTCAACATTATATATGCATTTTTTTAAAAAACAATGAATAATATTATAAATATTAAATATAGAAAAATCTCAATCTTCACAGATTGACAGTGTGATAAAATATAAAAGAAAAGTTTTTTTTCTGTAAAACCATGTCCCTCTGAATTTCATAGAGTCCGCAATACTGAAAAGAATTTAGCGAGTGACGTCATTGAAAAAGTGCAATGGCAGTTTCTATGAGAATTGAAATTGAAACGCACACATTCTTTCGTTATGCAATAAAAACTGTTTCAGTGAAGTGAGTTACAATTTGGAAAATGTTATTAAGTGTTCTGTGAATATTTATAATTATAATAACGCAAAGTTTTCACGTGAAAATGATTTATTTTTTTGCATAAAAGTGTAAAAGATAAATCCATTTTGAAAATAACCCCAAATTTCAAACATTCAAAATACATTTTTCGTTCACATGCAATAAATTTGTAATTGAAATATGTTGCATTATAATTGTTGTGATCTATAGTTATTTTTGTTCTTATTAAACTATCATTTTGATAACAATTCTGTTTTACTGTGTCTAAAATACATGTTTAAAATTTGTGTGATTTGACATTGAATTTATCTCAAGGACAATATTTTGATATTTCCAGTAAACATTTTCTTCATTTGGAATACTAATTTAATTAATACAATAATTTATAAAGTTTTACTGTGATCTATCCTTTGATTGTGTTTATATTAAAATAAAGATTTGTAAGAAAATGTCAAGAAAATGTTGGATCTTATATTATATCGTTCAATGGTTATTCAGTTTTTTCTCAATTGTGTGATTTTTTTTTCTGTTTTTCTTATCAATGGTTCTTCATCTGGCATTATTAAATGTTCTCGAGATATTACAATTGGTTGTCGTGGAGTTAAACAATCAAAAATATCATTTAATAATGCTGCAATTCGAAAAGGTATTAATCGAATTTTTTATAGGATAGTAATAATAATAATCTATTTTTAATGAAAAATAACAGAAAATTTAATTGGTGAATTAAACAATGGCGGTGAAATTGGACAAAAATTTTTAAAATTAGTGAGAGTTCAATCTGGAATTATTAATAAAGCACAAGTGAATTCTTACAAATATGACTGATTATTGTATGAATCAGAAAATATCTGGTGTAGGTATCTTTAACGTAAAATTTATCCAAATTTTCTTTTATCAATACAATTTATTTTTTTATATATTTTTAGAGAATTTGATTCAATTCGTGAAACACTTTCAAAGATAGCATGTTCAATTTATGCTACAGAGAGTATGACAGATTTACAATGTATGATATGAAAACGAAGATGTTGATCTTGATATATAAGAGAATTTTCTTTAGAAAGACTATGGAAAACAACTGACGGTTTAGTAAATAATAAAGGGCCAGAATCTTTATTGTCAGTGTTTAATGTGGATGAATTAAACTTTAGGAATTGGATAGGAAATTCTTCTTTAACAATCCCGATGTATCCGGGCCAGACATTTCTCTGTTAAAGAAGTTTGAATGATATAGACGATTTGACTCTCTGATTATAAGTAAATTTATTTATAAAAAATCTAAGTTTATATACATTAAAAATTGATTACATTGCATTTTAACTTCATGAGAACAATACAAAAATATGATAAAGAATTGTTATTCTCATATAAGAATGTATCATAAAGAATTGTTATTCTCATATAAGAATGTATTATAAATATGCCCAAAAATGCATAATTGCAGAATACATGAAGATATTTTCTGCGGTGCAATGATCTAATATAATTTGATATATTTGATTTTTAATGTATTTTGATGACACAATTATTTTGCGTCTGAGAATGAGTGCGTTTACAACGCACCGTTTATTATTTCATATTTATAAAATATGTGATTGAACAGTCAGGACAAGACACTGATACATATATCAACTAAGTCAAGGTGAAAATGACGCTTTATTAAAATTATTTATTGGATTATCTGGATTACAAAACGCTAGAGTTTGTTTATTTATTTTTTGATACGATATAGATCTATCTGATCTATATTAAGAAAAGTATTGATATTTGGTGCAATATCTTAATAAACAACTATTCTAATACTATTTGTTTACAATCTGCGAATAAGAGAAAATGGTTGGGTTTGTTTAAATTGTACCAAATTTATTTTCATGCAGGAATATTTATATGGATTGAAAGGTACAAACATTTTTTTTGCCGAACTTTTAAAAAATTAGATCATGGATATGTTTCTATATTAAAAAATTTCTAAGAATAGTTTAAAATCAAATTAGAAATTTTTGCATTTTGTTCAAGGTCAGACCATTTCCCATCAATATAATAAAATAAAATCTAATTCAAAGAATAAAAAATTACATTCTTAAATTACATCTTAATTCACCTTAAAAATAAAATAAAATAATTTACAATATAATGATTAGTTTGCATTCTTCATATTACTCTTCATACATATTAAAAATATACCGTAAATATTAAAACCTAATAATAAAATAATTTTATATAATATATCCGTTTATATACATAATGATTAGCTTGAAATATAATGAAAATATTTAAATATTAAAAATATAACCAACATATCTAAATCAAAGAATAAAATAATTTTCTATTTCATCATTTAATAATTGACGTCAACAGACAAAAATTTGGAAATACAATGCTGCAATTGACGTCATTAAATCCATAATTCAAATCAATTATATTTTTATAAAAAGTAAATTCTTATTAGGTAAAAATGCAACCTTTGCATTTAAATAGTATATAAGACGTGATTTCGATTCAATAAATTACTTACTTAGAACCAATAAGTCAGTATATTCACTTCAATTATAAGAAAATAAAACATTGAGCTCAAATAGGAAGAATATTTCTGCTGTCTAACAGAATTGTTCAATTGAGAGAATTTTCCAACCAAGTAATCCTTGTCCATCTAAATATTCTATAAATTAACCAAAATAAAAATCTCAAATTGATCATGAAGAATACTCCTGCTGTATAACAGAATTGTTCAATTGAGAGATTTTAAATCTTGCAACTACATGATCATTGTACAAACAAACACATTTTAATGGACTTAAAAAAAGTGCACCCCTAAATTATTGTGCCTGGTTTTACTGCACGTATGGACGGACTGGCCTTAAGTACCGAGTCCCTTTATTAATTCCAATTAAATCAAATCAAAATTCATATTGATTAATGTTTTATCTTTTATGATTATTATATAAAAGTTGAATCATCCGATGTCATCAGATGAAAATTTGTAATTAAATAATTTATAAAATAAAAATCTCATATTATTCAACATACATATTTATTAAATTTTTTTTCTTTTCTTGCCGGAACTAAAACTTTAATAATAAATTAACTAAACCAAAATAAAATAAAAATATAATTGAACTAAAATTAAACAACTAAAGAATCGAGAAAAACTTCCATATTTTGTTGTTGTTGTTGTTTTGGTTGCATGAAAAAATTATAAATTCATTTAATCGTTCATTCATTTAATCTATAACGTATTTTTTGTGCAATTGCTGCGGCAAGTCCAGCACCTTTACCACTACCATCTTCAGCCAACATTAAATGAAACTAAAAATTAATGGAATTAAAAAATATCTAATAAAAAGTTGGGAAAAAAACAAAAAAATTTTTACTTTACGATTTTCACCAACTAATTCACTTATAAATATTTCAATCCAATTTTTTAATCTAGGATGGTGTTTATAAACAGAACCATCAGTTGCAATTGTTACATTTTCTTCATCCATTCTTGATAATAAAACAGAAATACATATTGATACTAAACGTGCTGCACGTACTGATATCAATTCAGCTACATATTTTATTATATTTATATCATCATTATTATAATGAATATTAATTTTATAACCCAATTGTTCAAAGATTTTTTCAATTTTTTTTGTTGAATTATCAACTGTATCCCTGTAAAAGAAAATAAGAAAATAAGAAAATTTTAAATGAAAAATAATATAGAAGTAAATTGTTGTTTTGTGTAAAGAGTTGAAACAAATTTTCAATGAGATTTTAATCGAAATTGATAATGAAGAAATCTTTATTTTAAAGATATTAAGTTACGTCAACACTTAAAATCTGATCCACATCCGATACTCCAAAGAGTATTGTATCTTTTAAATAGAATAGCTGACTCATAATTTCATTACAAAACAAACTATTTCGTATTGTAGTTAAATCAACGGAAATAAAAGGAATAAAGAAATAAAACTTAACTGTTCAATAATAGAAATATTATCAGTTGGAAATGTCCATGATGTTGGAAATAATTCAATTGGTGCATTTGGAAATAATAAATGTTTTTTAACTAAATATTCCATTATTATTCTAGAAAGTTCACCCAAATATTTTCCACCAATATATTTTTCAAAACTATAAATAGAAAATTTATTTAAATAAAAAAAAAAAAAAAAATAGACAAAAAATTAAAACAATCTAAATTGTAATTATTGATCAATTTAATTGAACTTTTGCCTTGTGGTTGTATTAAAAAATAATTAATACAAGAATTTAAATCTGAACAATAATAATAATTCTATAATGGAAACATAAATATTCTTGAAATTATATTATTTTATTTGAATTCCATTTTAGATTGATCAATTATATAAATAAGAATATATTTTAATAAAAATATTTACGTAAATGATGTTGCTATTAATGAGTCCATATCTAATTGTGTATCAAATGGTGTTTTTATAAAATCAATTTTACCATTATCACCAAATGCACCCCATTCAATATCAATAATAACATTTTTTTCACCATGACGTTTTGTTTCCCAATGTTGTACACGATCAGCATGTTCCATATAACATGCATTACTACCAGTACCAATAATCATACCAATTCTTGTATTTTTATCCATACTTGCACCTTGTATCTTTATGAAAAATATTAAATTATTATTTTTTTTGAATTTAATTATAGTTAATAATCATTTATTCAATTCAATTTAATTACAAAAAAAATCATTTATACGACAATGAGATTTGTCTGATTATTAATTTTACTAACAATAATTGATTGATTTGCTTTTCATCACAATGTCTATTATCTAATTCGTGTGTAAACCAAAGATTCAATTAAATTTAAATTTAATATATAAATAGACAGTATCAACGTGACTATTATCATTTTCACAAGATATCTAATTTCAGTTCAAATAAAATTTTACATTAAAAACAAAAAAAAAAATGTTTAAAATTAAAATAATAATTTTAATTGTAATAATTACCAATGTACCTGTTGCATCATTTAATATAGCCAATACCTCTATATTATATTGTCCACATCTATGTAATGCATCACATAATAATTGTACAACATCTTTATTAACAACAGATGGACAATTAAATGATTTTGTCCATGTTATTAATTCACTTGAATTAAGACTGTGTTGTTTCATTGGAAATGAAAATGTAAAACCAAGACCTAATTTTTTATTATTATTATTTTCATTAAATAAATTTTTTTCATTAACAAATTCACAAACACATTCAGCTAAATAATCAAATAATTTTAAACCACAATCAAGTCTTAATTCATCAGATATATGATAATGTTGTACTTCTTCACGTATTAATTTACCATTATATAATTCAAGTAATATAACACGAAAATTAGTACCACCCAAATCAAGTGCTAAAAAAATACCATTTTCAGAACCATCTGGTAATTCTGGTATATAAGTATTTTCCATTTGTAATGATGATTTTTTTTCAGCTAATGCTAATGACATTTCATTACGAAATACATCACTTAATTTCTTTACTGTATTATTATTGAAGACAAGATCTTTTAATGCGTCAATCACCTGTTGAATAAAAAATATAAAATTTATAAGTTATGATCTTTGTTCATGGTAAATATTTTTCTCAGAAATCTTATCGGTGTAGTGAGGAAAAGTGATAAAATGTCTAAACATCTGGGTGTTGGTAACAGTCAAATGATGGTTAAGGTAATTTTATCAAATGGAAATTAATTTAACATACAGGATCTAAACTATTATTTCTATCAAGTTAAAGTTTTAACTTTATTGATGAGAGATGGGCATGTTTGCACTCTACCAAGTGTAACTTATCAATTACGGAAACATTCTACATTTTGTCAAGAGGACAGGTTAACGTACAAAACTGGTGTACTTGTTAATATTTTTTATTTTTCTTCGGTAAATTTTCTTTTTTATTGTTTGTCTTAAAATAAAATTGTTCATTCATTTCTTTAACATAAACAACAACAATCATAGAGAAAAAAAAAAAACAATACACTAAATGATAGAAAACCTTTAACTAAATAAAAATTCATTTCTCTTATCATTTTATCTTTAGGAAAAACAAAAAGAAAAAAAAGAATAGTAAACAAACGTGTAACAAATCCAAAAAAAAAAAAATAGAAAGAGAAAAAGAGAGAGAGAGAGAGATAGAAAATTAGAGAGAAAATAATAAAATAAACCGTCTATCTATATTCTATTTATATTTGCAATAACAACAAACAAAAAAAAAAACTAGACTTTATTTTTTGTTGGATTTAATAAAAAAAAGAGAGAGAAAAAAAAATTGATATCGTCGATTAAATCAGCGTATTTTATTTATTTGTAATAAAAAAAAAAAAAAAAAAAACAGAAACAACAACAACAACAACAACAACAACAACAACAACAACAACAACAACAACAACAACAACAACAACAACAACAACAACAACAACAACACGAAATTATTTGAATTAAAAAAAAGAAAAAAATTAAATATGCGGTTACATAATGTAAAAGTACATATAATTTGTAATTGTTGTTGTTAAATATTATTGATTGTGACCTTCGGTGTGTATTATGTAAATTTTATATTAATTACTAAACAACTTTATTAAATTTCATTTCATTTCTATTTTTTTGGGCTGCTGTGTTGCTACTGATGTGTACGCTTTTTTTTTTTTTTCTTCTTCTTCATCTTTTATTGCGGTTGGTTGTTGCTGTTTTTTTTTTTTTTTTTATTTGTTGTATTTATTTTTTATTTATTTTGTCTGTTTCCACGTTTTAAAATTGTGGTTTTTTTGACTGTTTTTTTTTTTTTTTTATCATTTTTTATCAAATTAACATTAAAGAAAAAGATACGAAACTTTTATTAGTAGTTTTTTTTTTTTTCTTTAGAGCGCAGAGAGAAAAAAAAACATAAACAATAAATCCGGAACTAAAGTCCAGTAATCCATGTTAATCCATTAATCCAACCAATGAGATATTTACTGTTGTCTCTCTTTCATTTTTTTTGATTAGATTAGAGTGAAATAGAAAATGTTACATTTCAGAATTATTTTAAGTTTAGTGACTTAACTAAATAATAATGAATGAGAGAGAAATAAAATGACAGCAATAAACAATTGTAAATTATTTGGAAAATCCAATTTAAGTACTGATACCTAATTTAAATATCTGTTACTGTGTTTCACAAATAATTTAAATGAAGAATTATTTAATACAAAAATCACACAAGAACAAAAAAAAAAACTAATGACGGGTCACGAAATTTTCACAAGTCTATAACAAGAGAGTGAAAGAGAGAAAAATTTATTATAAAAATATTGTTAAACTTTTCGTATAAATACAATATTAAGGGGTCACATAAAATTGTAAGTGGTCATAGACAATATAAGTGATTTACGATAAATAATTTTTGTATTCAATTTTGTGAAAATTCTTTCTACAATTTTATATTTATAATTTTCCTTTAATCAAATAATTTTCTTTTATTTTTTTTTTTTTTCTTATCTTCACTTAATTTAATTTGTTTTTTATTGTCTAATACAAATTTAAATACAACAAAAACAAAAACGACAATTTTAATTAATTTTTTTGTTTTTCGTTTTTTTTTTTGTTTTTCTCGATAATTTTTTTCCATGATTTTTATTAAATTTTCTAAAAAATTAACAAGAACAAACAGAACAAAAAAGAAAACTAAACAAACAAAATTTCTTATATTTACCTGTTTTGCTCTTAAGTCATCCTTTAATTTTAATTCACTTATTTTGTAATGATTTTTAACTGATTTTAAATCCATTTTTTTTGGTTTTTCTTTAATTTTCCCTTAATTTTCTTTAAAGTGTGTGAGTATATATGTGTGTGTGTGTGTGTGTGTGTGTTTTTATCCTCTTTTAAACCGTCACAGAAAAATAAAACACAAAATCCTTTAAATATTTTATCAACCAAATTTAAAAAAAAAAATTCAATTTAAAATTCACTTAAAACAACAACAAAAAAAGAAAAAGAAGAAGAAAAAAATAAAAAAATATGAAAAAACAACGTTTTCTTTCGATCAAAAAAGATGCACAAGTGAAAAACTTTAATTGTGAAAATAGAAAAGAAAACTGAACAAACAGAAAAAAAATTATATAACAGAAAAATAGAAAATCAATCAAAGTAAAGTAAAATAATTTCAACCGTCATAACGTACAGTCAAACGTTGAATGGATTAAAAAATATCATTTTTAATAATTCAGTTGCAAAAAAAAAAAAATAAAATAAATAAAACAGAAAACAATAAAAAAAAAAAATATAGAAAGAAACAAAAAGAAGAAACAAAAACAAAAACAAAAACTGAAATTTAATTAATAAGAAATTTTTTGAATAGGAGAAAAATAAATAATCAAGATCATTGCGATTTTTATTTAGTTAATTTTATATAATGCATAACTAGATATGTATGTGTGTGTTTGTGTGTGTGTATGTGTATGTGTATGTGTATATATATATATAAATGTTTGAGTGAATAAAATGATAAGACATTTTTATATTACTTTTGACACAATGAACTTCCTTTTTTTTTTCTATTTTTCATTCAATAAACAACAACAACCAAATCATGCTAGAAAAATGTTAGAGGAAAATAATAACAAAATTGTGTATTTCATAGAATAGCAAAAAAAAAAAAAAAAAAACACAAGCAACAACAACAATATAGATATAAAGTCAGTGGTGTCGTTAGCACGGATGACTCTTATTATTATGGTCATGCACATCTTGAAATTATTCGATTCCCATTACGTATTACGATTGCACATTTTACATCATAAATTAATCAATTATCCACGAGAAGAAATGAAATATATGTAATTATTAGGTAGTAATTAATTGCTATATTTGTTTAATTAATTGTTTAGAGCAAATAAGTGTATTGTAGATAATTGGTAACTGAAGTAACAGAAATAAATTTAATTTCTGTCTAATTGATCGATTATAGAAATATTATTTTGTGTTTATTAATAATTATGGACATTAAAAATTGTTGTCACTTCAATTAACTTAATTAAAGAGGATAATTCGGCACGTTATTTGTTATTATATTTTTAACGTAAGGTCATTTGTATTTGTAACTGACTTACATTTAAAACTTTCAAAAGTTTTTGGCTTAACGAAGAACAAAAAAAATGTAGAAAGGTACAAACACACTGTGAAGGTTGAATTATATTGGATAATCTCTACTTTCCAATATCAAATAATTGAACATACAACAGAACAATAAATAAATCTAAATTATTCCTTTTCTCATTTAAATGTTAATTAATTTTTAGTTGTATTTCTTAACTCTTACCTTTTTTTGCCTTACTTTAATTAAACTATAACACAATTAATACTGTTATTTAACTAAAATTAATTGTTACCCGCACACAGAGACATATTGCAAAAATATTTTATTAAATTCAATTAAAAACAACAATAAATATTGTTTGTGTGTTTTGTAACAAAAAACACAACAACAACAACAATACATTCGATTATTTTATATCGATTAAAAATTGTTACGCCACTGTTACTTTATTGAATTCACACACATGTAAACACACATATAATACATATATAAATAAATAAAATGTACATAATGACGATATTCACAATTTTAATACTTTTCAAAAATAGCAAAAAAAAAAATTGAAAAATATTCACAGAAAAAAACAAAAAAAAAAATTTTTTTGTCAAAAAAAAAAAAAAACATAAATTTTAAAACGAAAAGAAAAACTGATTGGAGATTTTCTTCTATTTTATTTTTCTTGTATTTTATAAAATTTCTATTGTGTGTAAAATATATCTATATAAATATTTATTCTTAAATTAATTTAATGAAGAAGAAGAAGAAATGTCTAACTAACGACAGTTAGTTAAAAGATGATACAAAAATAAAATCTAATCGATAATATTGAGACAATAAATCATATAGAATTTTTAATGATGTTTAATATTGAAATCGACAATTAATAAAGTCTTTATATTGGTTTATTCTTAAATAGTAATACCATCTTAGGTAATTGAATCTTTCATGTGAAAATATATTTCGTTTATTCAACACAATAAAAATTCTTTATTGTTAAGAAATTATTTAAATGGATGATTTATTATCTAATAATTTTAACAATCAAACAAACAATAAATCATCATAAACTGTAAGATTTATTACTTACTATTTATTATTTAAATCAAAAAAAAATTCAAAATTTTTATTCATTTTCTCTTCCTCTTCTTACATTTAATTTAAATCAAAATAAATAAATACAACAATGACAATTTGAAATTTTCAACATTGAAACAATTTTTTTTTTGTAAAGAAAATCAAATTTCTTCAATAAAAATTAAAATTGAAATGAAATTAATTTTTTAATTTATAATTAAACGGAATTAAACGACTACCCATTGTCTTCATGATCCAACAGTAGCAATGGAATATCTAAAGAATTACTGGACTAAATAAATTTATTTAATGTAATCAGTTGAAGCAGTTGAAACAGTTGATGTAGTTGAAGCTTCTTTATTTTACTTTTGGAGTTATTTTTTTTAATTATTCCTAATTAATATTTTCTTAATTGATCAATTTTCATCATTTGATCATCATTCTTAATTGTAAACACAATTTTAACAATTATCAGATTTTAGTCTTAAAAAATGTATTTTCATTTAATTAATTATAACAACAAATATTGATTCAATGAAAAATTATTAAAATAACTAAGAAAATTAAATTGTAATGGAAAATTTAAATAATATAATTACGCGTCTATTTTTTTTAAATGAAAAAAAAAAAAAAATGAAAAATTTAAAGTAAAAAATTCAATAAAATAAAACAACGATAAATAATGTTTGAATAGTTTTTAATGACCTTTATAAAGACAAACAAATTAAGATCAATTTATCCTGTTATAAATTTTTTCTTTATTATAATTTAAGATAAGATAATTTTAATCAGGGCTGTGAAGTACATAATACATAAATATATTTCTTTATATTACTCAGCCCTACAGTCAATAAATTCTTTTTTAACAAAAAGAAAAAAAAAATTGCTGTTAAAATTAAAGCAAATTTTTTGCAATGGAAATATTTTATAATTGTAACGAATAATAACGTTTACTGTACTTAATGTTGTTAATGTACTTAAAGTAAATGTAATTATATTTTATAATTAATATACTTTAATTATAAAATATGATTACGTATTTTTAATTTAGAATTTTCACTGATTGTATGTTGTCCTAATCTTTAGGATGCGGCCCATCACATTAGTTTTAATTCATTAATCTAAACTGATAAGCAAACGATTAAAACTAGCCTACTATTATTAAATTATATTTTCCTCTTCTCTCCTCTAACGTTAATAGTAAGATTGTATAAATTAATTTATATTTTGTTTAATCGTTTTTATTTATTTTAAATAATTTGTTAAACGGAATTTTTACAATAATTAAAAATTGTCATAAAACGTCAAATTCAATCTTACACACAATCAGTGAGTATACTCACAAAATTTTAATCAAACAAGAAAAATAATAATATTTTTACTTAGATTTTGATTTAAATGAGAAAAAAAAGAAAATAAATTAATAAAAATTGTGGAGACGCCTGGTACTTTCTCATTTACAAATAAAAAAAAAAAAAAATATGGCGCCTTCACATTTATTTTTTTGTTTGCATATTTATTTTATTTTTTTTTCCTCTCTCTCTCTCTCTCTCTCTCTCTCTCTCTCTCTCTAAAACTCTATCTCTCACACAGACACAAACTTTATTAATTTATTTTCTATATTTATTCAAAATTTTGCACTTGAACTTTATTTTTGTTCTGAACTAAAAGTTCAATGTTTTATAAATATTTATTTAAAAACAAAAACAACAGCAACAACAATAAACATACGATGTCAATATTAACGTAATAAAATATAAACAATTTGAGGAAGTTTGTATAATTAATCCAATATATTTTTTTTACAATTTATAGATTTCTTTAATTAAGCAACAAATTGTTGTTGTTGTTGTTGTTGTTTTTTTTTTGCAAACAAAAAAAAAATCTGTTTACATTTTTCATTGAAGATAAAAGCAAAAAAAAAAAACAAAAAACAAAAGTGGTAAAATTAACAAACAAAAACAAATAAAAATAATTAAAAAAAAAAAAATTTGTATAAATTTACAAATTATAGAAATGTTATAATGACGTGTTTCACAATAACATTATCGTTAAATGTCTCTTAAAGAGGAAATACAGTGAAACTCGGTTATAACGAACTTCAAGGGACCAAAAAAAAAGTTCGTTATAACCGAAAGATCGTTATAACCGAATCATTGCAAAGATACACATTAAAACGGGACATACAGAAAAGTTCGTTATAACCGAAAGATCGTTATAAGTGAAGTTCGTTATAACCGAGTTTCACAAGTTAGACAATCAAAAAAAAAAACAGAAAGAAAGAAATTATTTTATAAAATTTACATTAAAACGGTAATCATTAATTGTGTTAATTAAATTATTATTACGGAAAAATTGATTGACTTGTAAAACACTTTTCTATGCCACAAACCGAGGACTCGTGAACTCGGGACTTTTTACTATCTGGGTGACTGCACTACCAACTGTGCTACAGTAAGTAAGTCGAAAGTATTCATTTCAATCAATTTCACCTTAATTTTTAAATCGCAATTTTCTGTATGGTTTTAAATTAACTGGTCCTTGACCAGTTTCATCAACAGAAAAACTTGATGGGAAAATTTAAAACAGAAAAAAAAAACCAATAAATATTTTTGTGTTTTTTCTGTTTTCATTATTCTAACAATGTAATCATCATTTTCTTAAATATACAGCAAAAATGTTAGAAACAAACAAATCAAAAAAAAAAAAAGCGCACATGTTTACTTTTCTTCTTCTTATTCTATTTTACACAACTAAATCTGCATGGAACGTATATAAATCTGTTCGTCTCGTTGCACTTTTTTTTTTTGTTCTACACGAATGGGTGTGTGTATGGGTGTATGAGTGTATGAGTGTTAATTGGGTGGTATGGATGTGTGTTTATTTAAATAAGAATTTTTCGTTTTGTTGTAGCTGTCAAGATTTAAATTTTTTTTTTTTGATTTATGAAAAATTTCTGATGCATTTTCTTCTTTTTCTTTTTGTTTCTTTCTTTCTATGTTGAAATTTATTTGTGACCTTATTACTATTAGATGTGAGTGTGTGTGTGTGTGTGTGTATGTATGTCCGGCTGACGATTTATCTTTAAATTACTAACGTCATCAATAAAAAAAAAAAAAAATTGTAAGAAGAAGAAGCAGAAGAGGAAACTAAAATAATAAAATACGACAAGATTGTTTTGTTTTGATTTGTTCAATTAAGAGAAAATTTAAAATTCAATATCTTAGTTTTTATTATCAATTTTAATTTGAATTGAAAATTGTTTTTATATTCTTTCTAAAACAAAAAAAAAAAAAAATCCTCTTCATCGTCTACATCGTCTATTCAATTTATTTTAATTAAAATAAAAACAAAAAATAAATAAATATTCAATTCTTTCTTTATTCTGTTTAATTCACGTTCGACGAATTTTTTTTTATTCACGTAAAATTCTTTTATTTTTTTTTTTTTTTCTTTCTACAAAGAAAATTCTTCTTCTTCTTTTTTTAATTTTTTTTTTTCATCAATTTTATAAGCGCATGTCGAAAGACAAAATACTTTCAATAAAATTTGAATAAAAACTTTATTTTTGTTAATTGTACAAATAAAGTGAAAAGTTTTAAAAGAAAATTCAATATTTGTTTTTTTTTTTGTGTTTTTCTCAGAAATTATGATTTTTTTTTTAGTTTATTTTATTTTTTTTTAGAGAAAAGAAAAATACAATTTTCTAATGACAGACAATTTTTCTCTTCTCTTCAATTGAATAATTTGTAATAAAAAATTGTCAACAATTGAAAATTTAATACTGGTAACATTTAAGAATTTTAAACACACACACGCACACACGCACACACGCACGCACGCACACACGCACGCACATACATTAAAATTTCTCTTTTGTTTAATAAACGAAATAATTAGTTATCAACCATTGAAGTTTAGACACCAAATATTATTAAATATGTTTTGGGATTTTGAGGGGGGGTTGGTGACAAACAATTACAACTTTCACTTAAAAATTACAATTCACAAATTTTGATTCATTTTTCACACAAACAACAAAATATTTTTAAATTGACGACAAACACAAACAATATCTGTAATATTCGGAATTTAGAAATTCAATTGAATAATTTTCACCAAATGAAAATCAAAAAAAAAAGAAAAAACTTAAAAAACATTTTTATTTTGCTGTCGATTTTTTTTTTATTCAAAATTTTCCAAAATTTTCCGTATTTAAATTTCATTTGATTAAATAAAGAGGCATATTGATGCAAAGTTCATAAATTATTGGAAAACCCGAAAAGAAAATGAATTTTTATGTCAAATATGTCTTGTTCTTGTTGTTGTTGTAATCAGTCGATTTTTATGTTTTTTTTTTCCTTTTCTCCAACGTCCAAAAAAAAAAAATGCTGTGTGTGTGTGTGTGTGTGTTTTGTAGAAGTGTATTTTGTGGGTTTGTGGGTATCTGTACAATTGACTGGAATCTATAAAAAAAAAATAACCAACCAATGATAAAAATGAGACAAAAATTTGGAATATTTTTTTATTTCTTGTTGTTGTTTTTTTGTTGTTTTTTTTTTTTTGTTGCCTAATGAATAGAATTTTTTTTTTTTGCGACATACTCAATCATTTGTGTGACGGTATTAAATATTATACCTTTGACAGATAGAGATTAATTAGGTAAATAATTAATTAGATAATGGAAAAAAGTTTAAACGCAATACTAAAATTAAATTCATTTTTGTTTTTGTATTTATTGATTGTTTTAATTGGTTGTTATTTTTTTTTGTCTTGTCGTGTCACAAATGCGACATAATTTACATAAAAAATTTGTTTTAACCAAAACATTAATTGAATTTCATTTTGTCTCTTTTTCTCTGTTTCTTTCTAAACTTTATCACATCGATTGAAATTAATTGATATTAAAAATAGGAAAAGTAAATGGAAAGAAAAAAGAAGAAGTGAGGAAGCCACCATTAAATGATTGATCCATATAAATGAAAGTTAAAAGTGTATATTGAACTTGTTAAACTGGACCAATCGATTTTATCAATTACTTTAATTGTATTAGATAATTGATTCCATTAAACAATTATTAGATGATGTTCATATTAGATAAATTTTTACGTATAATTAACAGAAAATACATTCACAAACAATGAACAATCGTAGATTACTTAAATTCATTATTTCAATATCATAAGATTTCTCTAATTTATATTTTCTCTTAATTGTAATGACCTCTGATCCATAGTAATAATTATAATTATATACCTTCTTTCTATTTTTTTTTTCTTCTTAATCTTTTTCTTCTTCTTCTTCTTCTTCTTCTTTTTCTTCATTACAAAATTATTCATAATAAATGAAAATTAAAATTCGTAAACATATTACGCGCACAAGTAAACATATGTGCTAATATGTACAAGTGTACAATATTATTAGATAATGTATAATGGGATTTTGGTGGGGCTGGGGGAACTAAAAAAAAAATATATGGTAATGTTCATTTTGACATTCTGAATGTCAAAAGATTATCAAAGATGATAATATAAATATATAAACAAATAACTGCATATTATTTATTATTATTCCGTTATTTTTTTTTTTGTTTTGTAACAATAAATAAAAAATTAAACAACAAAATTTTTTATTTATTGTTTTTTGTTCGTGTAATACAAATCAGATTTTCATAATTTTTTTTGTCAGAATAAAGATTTTTCATTATCTTTGAATAGTTTTTCTTTTTCTACTTACTAATTATTTCTAAATTAATTATTACTAAACATTTCTATAACTGATCAATCTATAACTGAATTTATGATAGATTTGTTTGTATTTATTTTTTTTTATTCTAAACTGGATGACGAACGTATGTTCAATTTCTTAGGTATTGTTTTATAATAGAAATAACTAAATATAGGCATTTTTCTCAACAAACTAACGCACAGTTTTGACACACACACACACTCAAATACACATAAAATAAAATATGCATACACACTCGTGTATCACATATTTTATGACATCATAGTATAATGACGTCATGAAATAAATAGGAAAAATAAATAGAAAATTTAAATAAAATAAAATACAACACAAAAATAAAAATGGCGCATCCATTTTGATATTATCGATTTTTCTGTAATCTTTCTCTTTCTCATTTTGTATGTTGTTTTTTTTTTCGTTACATGTGGTTTTTTACCCTCTTCCTATTACCCTCTCATATGATTACTTCTCCTTATCATGAACAAAATTATTCCCAATAAGCAAAAAACGCAGTCGAAAACCAAACGAAATAAAAACAAAATGGAAAATAAATGTGGTTCCTTTTATATTTAAAACTTATTGCAACCACAAATACACACTAACATACAACATACACACTAACATATTACACAACTTACACATATAATTCACACACATACATTTTTATTAAGTTTTAATGCATTTTATTCAATATGAACCGTATGTAATATTTTTCAATTTTATATTTTCACAAGGAAAAATAAGAAAGAAAAATTACAACACAAATACATTTTCAGTTATTTCAGTTTTTATATTCTCACACCCTTAACAAATATATAACACAATTCATTCAACCCTCTTGTACATTTATTGTGTTTTATTTGTAATTGCAATTGATTGTAAAGAAAATTTGTAAAGAAAATACTAAAAATAAGAAAATTCAAAACAAAAACCTTTAAAATTGTACAAGATTAATTTTATTATTATTTCCATTTAACTTTTGTGCAATTTTTTTTTCTATTTAATTAAAAAACAAAGAAAAAAATCACAAATTTTGAAGGAATATAATTTTTTTTTTTGTTATTTTAGTTTAAAATTTGGTCTTTCCGCCATTTTACAATTTAATATAATTTTTTTATTTGTTTATTCCGTTTGTTTTTTTTTTTTTTTATTCAAATAAATTTATTATCGAAATAAAGAACATTTTTTTTTCTACCGGCTTTTATTTCCGTACAACACAGAATATTTAGCTTTTTTTTTTTGTGTTGTGTATGTGTGCAAGTGATGTTTATGAGTGCCTGTATGTGTGTAATATTGAAGTTTATATGTGTTCATTTATAGATATTTTATATTTGTTTCATGTGGAAATAGATTTTGTTTAGTAAATAAATTGTGTGTGTATGAAGTGTGTGTGTGTGTGGGGGTGAATACGTTACGAAAAAAAAGTCACAATTCATTTTATCATCATTTGTTGTACTGTTCATAGATAATTTCACCCTATGTTTACCGTATTTCTGCTTTATTATTAGTTTTTGTTTTTTTTTTGTCTTTCCATTTCATTTAATTTTTGTTACATTGTGCGGCGTAAAAATTAATCGAGGATAAATGAGAAGAACAAAAAAAAAAAAAAAAAGAAAGGGACGGCAAATTCAGAAAGTAATAAAATAAACTTTTATAAAATAAAAGAAAACAAAGAAAAACTAAAAAATTTAAATTGGAAAATTTTATATAATTCGGAATAGTTTTCTGTTAATTTACATTCAGGAAAATTCACATATTTAGACATTTTCCTTTCTATTTCAATTATAATTGAACTTTTCACTCTTTTCACTCTTCTCACATACAGTAACAACAATAACAAACAATAAACATTAACAGCAACAACAACAAAGATAAAAATAAAAATTCTATTTTAAAATAATTTTTTTTCTTCCTTTTCTCATTTTTTTTTTCTTTTTGTTTGAAAAACAAAAAAAAAAAAGGAAAAGTAGAGAAATTTAATTAATTAAAAAATAAATAAAATGAAAAAAAAAAAATGAAGAGAAAAATATTTAATCTCTCTCTCTCTCTCACAGCTCACACACCCTCTCTCACTGTTGTTATCTCTCTGACTGTGTTTCCATTCTCTTTAACTGTATGCTGAGAATCAGCATATAGAAGGGAAAATAACTTTTAATAAATATAAACTTCAAGGCAAGATAAAAACCCGGAAAAATAAAAAAAAAAAATAAAATAAACTTCGACGCTTTAAATTTTCTTTTTTTTTTTTCTGAAAGCAACAAAAAATTAAAATAAAAAGTAAAAAATTAAAGAATAAAAATTGTTTTCAATTGTTTCTGTTGTTGTTATTTTTCTTTTTTCTCTGTTCTTCTTCTTCTTTTCTTTTTATTTAAATTTATTTGATATTTTTCCCCTGTTCTGGTTGTAAACTTTCTTTCTTTTTTGTGTGTGTGTGTGTGTGTGTGTGTGTGCAAAACAGAACAGACAAAAAGAAAAAAAGCGAAAAATAAAGAAGAATAAGAAGAAAAAAAAGAAGAAGAAGAAGAAGAATAAGGGAAATGTGATTGTGTATAGTTAGGTGAAAAATAAAAATAAACACGAAAAAAAAAGTTTTAAGTTTAAAAGTTTTTTTGGTTTTTGGTTTTTAGTTTTAATTTTTTGGTGAAAATTTTAAGAGAAATATTTTTTGAAAAAATCTGAATTTAATTGTTTTCCTTCATTTAAGAAAAAAATAAGAAATATAATTACAACAACAAGAATAAGAAAAAT
This sequence comes from Pedicia rivosa, assembly GCA_963082725.1. Classification (NCBI taxonomy): domain Eukaryota; kingdom Metazoa; phylum Arthropoda; class Insecta; order Diptera; family Pediciidae; genus Pedicia; species Pedicia rivosa. The sequence goes on along the minus strand of OY720156.1, from coordinate 7,436,641 downwards.
AACAATAATTATAATAAATGGAAACAGGGAAAAAATTAAAGAAATAAGAAAATTCGCAAAGAAAATTCAACATAAATAAATAAATTGAAAGCAAAAAAAAAAAAAAACACAAAAAAAAAAAAGGGTGAGACAAGAAAGCACATAAAAAAAAAAGAAGAACTGTAAGACAGAAATAAAGAAAATAAAGAAAACCAAAGGAAAATCTTTTTGTGAACTTTAATTAAATAAAAAGAAAAGAAAAAAAAAAACAACCAAAAAATAAATAATTAAATAATAGAAAGTTTTGTTGAATCAAAAAAAAAAAAAGTGTCTTTTTGTGACTGTGTGTGTGTATGTTTGTGTGTGTCTGTATATGCTTGATTTTTCTGTGTTTGTATGCATATTGTACTTCTTCTTCTTTCTGTCTTCTATTTGTATTTTTTTTTAGTTCTTTTTGTTGTTGTTGTATTTTGTGTAGAGAGCGAAAAAAAAAATATCACCCGCAAGAAAATTATACAAAAAAAAAAAAAAAATAAAAACCACAATAAATGAAAAGTCATACAAATATAATTTATTTGTCACGAAAATATTATTTGTTCATTTGTTTGTTTGCTTGTTTGTTTGTTTGTTTGTTTGTTTGTTTGTTTGTTTGTTTGTTTGTTTGTTTGTTTGTTTGTTTGTTTGTTTGTTTGTTTGTTTGTTTATCATTACGGGAATAACAAAAAAAAAAATAACATTTTCTATAAAAATTTTTTTTTTATCGCATTATCGCCTTGAATCTCTTTAATTGTCCCACCCCCCTTTTTTTTTCTTTTTCTTTTGAAAAAAAAAAACAGAAAAAAAAAATCTATATTCAATGGAAATTGTAAATGTACAGAAAATATAAAACATCTATATATACAAACATACAAACACACACACACACACACAGACACATATTTGTAAAAAAAAAAAAAAAAAAAAACAGAGTAAAGGGAAAAAAAAGAAAAAATATAATAATCAATTTAGCCCACGAATATCGGGAAAGAAAAAAAATACCATAAAAAAAGAAGAAGAAGAAGAATTTTTTTTTTCTTTATGTTTTCACAGTTTTCCCCCGATATTTTTTTTTTAGTTATATTATTTATATTTTTCAATTGTAAAATGTTTTTCCCATTCTGTCTGTGTATGTCAGTGTGTGTGTGTGTGTGTGTGTTCTTTTGCACAGCAAATAAGTGACCGAAGAATCAAGAGGATAAAAAAAAAAAAAAAGAAGAAAAAACATAAAAATATAAAAACATAAATGGCCATTGGAGTGTTTTAGTTTTTCTTATGTGTGTTTTTTTTCTTCTTCTTCATATTCTTAGAGAATTAGAATACCACTGAAAAAAAAATCAGAAGAAGAAGAAGAAGAAGAAAATCAAGAAAGAACAAATCAAGAAAAAAAGGGTGGAAGAGAAGAAGAAAGAAGAGAAAAAAGAGAAAGTAGGAAAAAGTGAATGTGTGTGTGTGATAAGGCGAATTAAAGTGCAAGAAGTTAAAATTGTTTGTGGTTTTATTGTTGAATTGTAAATTAATGAAAAGTTTAATAGAAAATTTATTGTGTATTTGTATTTTGTGTGTGTGTATGTGTGTGTGTGTGTGTATTGTTTTATTTAATTTTTATGTTGTGCTCTTTTCTTTCACTCTTTTCATTCTCTTTTTTAATCCATTAAAAAAATATACAACTTTTCTTTTGGTGCTTTGAAGAAGAAGAAAAAAGGAATAAGAGAAAAAATAAATGTGTGCGTGTGCAATTTTTTTTTCTCCTTGCTTCCCTTTTGCTCTTGTTTTAGTTTTTTTTTTTTTTTATTAATTCTATTAAAAAAAAAATAAATTCAAAATCATTTTCATTTGGGAAAACACGACAACCTTGAAAATTAATTAAATATATTGAAATTAATGAAATTGACAGAAAAAGTTTTTATTTTTCTCTTTTAGAATTTTCCCAGAAGTCGTCATTAATTGAAATAAAGTAAAAGTTTTGTTAAAAAATAAAACGCGGTGAAGACAGCAAAAAGGATTAAAATAATAAAAGAACAGAAAATGGAATAAAAAGGATAAAAGGAAAGGAATAAATATAAGGAAAGCAAAAGAAAAGAAAGTGTAAGAAAAGAAAAGAAAAGTAAAAAAAAAAAAACAACTAGCCAAAAAGAAAGGAAAAAAAAAAATAAATATAAAAAAAAAAATTATAAAACAAGAAAAAAAACAAAAATTATGTTTCCAAATATTTGCTGGCTGTCAAAATTAAGCTAACGAGAAGGGTGTGGGGGCGTTTAATGGCCCCCGCGGTCCGAGCATGTTGCTCTTAAATGAAGAATGAAGAAACAAAATGTTCGCACGATATCATTGATCGTGTGCACATTTACTTATTTATTAGTTGGTGCAGCTGTATTTGATGCACTAGAATCGGAAACAGAAAAAAAACGTTGGGAAGCATTACAAGGTAAATTCTATTTCAATATTTACTTTATAAATAATTGTTGTCTGAGTCTGAATTTCTGCGTATTTATTTTATTTTTAAACTCTTATATTTTTCTGCTTTTCGTCATCACTCATTCCTAACAAGTGTTTCTACTAAAAAAAAAAAAACTTTTGTGAATCACCCAAAAGAAAAATGTTTTTTTTTTTTTTAAATTGTGTCAAATTTATTTACGTTTTATTCGTTTTTGTTTTTGGTTACTTTTTACATTTGCAATTAAATTTGTTAATTATTTATTTCATTAAATAATTAATGGTGATGAGTGGAAGAGTTAAAAAAATAATCAATTAAATTAATTATTTTTAAATTAATTGGTTCATAACTAAATTTAAAAAAAATTGAAAATTGTTTTTTGTTAAAAATTTTAAAAAGAAATTTTTTAATTTAGAATTTTAAAAAGGATTCAAAGTTAATATTATTTCTTTTTCTTTATTGAAACTTAAATTCAGCTCAACCATCTGTTTTTATTAAAATTAAATTCTTTCATGTATCGAAAAACTTTAAAAATGTTAAAATCGTAATTTTGTGTTGAAATTTAATAAAAATTAATCTGAACAGAAATAAATTATGTAACAGCTTATTATTTTGTAATAAGCAACAATTTAACAACATTACTAAATAATAAACATATGTCATGTTTAACAGCAAATTAAAAATGATGACACATTTAGTTAAGGCAACAATAGACTATATAAGAATGTAAGAGGGGTAGAAGAGGGAGTTTAAAAGTTAATGAATTATTTTTTGTGAAATCGTGAAATATTGTCAAATATATTATCAAATTAATCCATTATGATTTTATTAAGTTTTTCTAATAAATTTTCTATATTTTCTTTATATCTTTTTTAGCGATTGAAAATATGGTTATTAAAAAATATAATATATCTGATAATGATTTTAAAGTAATGGAAACAGTTGTATTAAAAACTGAACCACATAAAGCTGGACAACAATGGAAATTTACTGGCGCCTTCTATTATGCAACAACTGTATTAACAACAATTGGTTATGGACATTCAACACCAAGTACTATTGGTGGTAAATTATTTACAATGTGTTATGCTATTGTTGGTATACCACTAGGTTTGGTTATGTTCCAAAGTATTGGAGAAAGAGTGAATAGACTGAGCAGGTTTGTTTATTATTATTATTATTATTATTATTATTATTATTATGAATTAATTATTTCAATTTAGAATTAGTTTTTCAAAGGTGTAACACTGTAACTTGAATAATATATGTAATGAATCACAGTAAGTGAATTGCATGGAATCAAGGATGCATTGGCTCATATTCTTATTGTGACATCAAATGAAATATTAAAATGTTAATTGATAGAAAATCTAAAGTAACGATAATTAAATATTCATTGACGTCTATTAAATTATTTATCATTATTTATTATTAAAACAAGAAAAACTTATAAACTTGTTGCATATATTTTGATAATAATAATAATTTATTAAGAAATATCCTAAAGGTTCTATAAATAATGATAAGGATGAATAAATTTATTGCATTCATACAATTTATTGTGTAAATTTTATAATTCTATAAATAGAAAATTTATCATAAATAATTTAAACTTTAATTCATTAAAAATAATACTTTTCTATTTTACAATTAACAGACATTTTTTATAAATTCTTTTAGTTTTATTATTTTTATTTTATTGTTCTTCATGTGAATATTTCTTCTTTTTTTTTCTTTTTTATAGTTATGTGATAAAAACAGTGAAAACATCACTTCACTTTAATCAAACAGCAGCATCAGAATTGGATTTAATATGTGTGGTAACAACATTAAGTTCATTAACAATAGCTGGTGGTGCTGCTGCATTTTCAAAATTTGAAGGTTGGAGTTATTTTGATTCAGTTTATTATTGTTTTATAACATTAACAACAATAGGTAGGTGTTCATTTAATTGAATTAAATTTAATTATTTTATAAATAATTTTAATAGAAATTTATAATAATTTTTTTTCCTTTTTTTTCTTTTCTTCTTTTGAAAATGTTAAAAAATAAAAACATTTTAGGTTTTGGTGATATGGTTGCACTACAAAAAGATAATGCTCTTAATCGTAAACCAGAATATGTTATGTTTGCATTAATATTTATATTATTTGGTTTAGCAATTGTTGCTGCATCACTTAATCTTTTAGTACTTAGATTTGTAACAATGAACACAGAAGATGAAAGACGTGATGAAGCACAAGCAATGCAAGCACAACAAGTGGCTGTACGTTTAGAAGGTGATGTTATAACAGCAAATGGTTCTATATTAAGTGGCCATATTGGTCATGATACAACATCATTAAATGGTGATAATACATCAATATGTTCTTGTCATTGTGCATGTTTTCGTGCAAGTCGTCATCGTAGGTTAGTACATATATTATTATTAGATTGTGTTCTATTCATTAAATCTTTTCACTAACAACTGAAATAATTAAAATAAAAAATTTTTTTTCTTATTCTCTGAACACAAATTCTAATTAATATATTTTTTTATTTTTTTATTTTAAAGACACCGGTTTAAAGTGAGACGTTCACCAAGTCATATTAAACATTTATTACCATCTGTTCTACCAATGAAAGAAATAAATAATAAAGATATTGATAATTATGGGGTTATACCATCACGTACAACAACAACATTACTACAATATCAAACATTACCATCAGATCTTCCACCAGTTTATCAACCACAACATCGAGCTTCTATCTAAAAGTAAAATTTTTAAAAATTAAAAACCTTAAAAAATTAAAACAAAAAAAAAAAAATAAAAAAATCAAAAAAATCAAAAAAAAAAAACAAAAACAAAAACAAAAACAAAAAATGATTAAGAAAAAAAAAAATATTATACTTACTTTATATAAAAAGGGAAAGAAAAAGAAGAAGAGAATAAGATGAAAAAAGGAAAAAAGGAAAAAAAGGAAAAAAGGAAAAAAAGAAAAAAGGAAAAAAAGAATAAAGGAACAAAAAGGAAAAATGGAAGATAATGAAAACGAAAGAAAATAATTAAAAAAAATTAATTAATAATTAAAACAATTAAACTTAAACAATTAAATTTAAATTAAATTAAAATTCGATAAAAGAATATTTTAATTCAGCTGAAAAATGAAAAATGAAAAATAAACGCAAAAAAAAAAAAAAACAAAAATCGAGCAAAGTGAGAAAAAAGAAACTAAATAATTAAATATTTTAGAAATAAAAGAAAAATGGGAAGCAAAAAAAAAATATTAAAGAATAAAATTAAAAATAAGAAATATAGATACACACACACACACACACACATACACCCACACACACAAACCAAGAAGAGAACAAAAAGGAAAATATTTATTAAGACAAAAAAAAAAAAATACGACAGAAAAAAAAAAATTCATAAAACTTGAAATAATTCAAAAAAAGGGAAGAAGAAGAAAAACATGGAAAAGAAAAATTAAATGAATTGTTATAAAAAAAGAAAAAAAAAAATGGGAAAAAGGTAAAAAAAAAATAAAAAAACGGATCGTAATTTAAAATTCAATTGACTTAATTCAAGTTACTTTTTTATTTGAAGAAATTTTTTTACAATTTTTTTTTTTCTTATTTTTGTTTGCAGTTATAGTACAAAAAAACAAAAAAACAAAAAAAAAATAACCAGAAGAAGAATTCAGTGAAAATTTAATGGAGAAAATAAATTCCATTTTCTTTCTTTCTGTTTTTTTTTTTTTTTTTTTTTTTCTTTATTCAGATTAGACAATATTTGTTTTTCGTTCTTTCTTGAACGGAAGATCCAAACATAGAAAAATATGTGAAAGAAAAGAAAATGAAAAAACTAAATAATATTTATTCGAAGAAAAAAAGGAAAAATTGGGAAAATGGATTTAACGAAAACAAAAAAAAAAATGCCAAAAAAAAAAAAGAAAAGAAATGAAAACATTTTTAAAAAAAAATCTAAGTAGACAAAAATAAAATGAAAATAAAAAATACAAACAAAAAAAAAAAAAAAAAAAGGACACAGAAATGGCGTCAATTTATAAACAATTTAAAAAAATAAATAAAAAAAAAAAACCTATAAACAAATTTTAATCTCATAAATTAATTCATTAAATAATTAAGGAAAAGTGAAAATAAAAATTAAATTAAAAAGTTAAATTTCAGTTTTAAAAAAAAGGGGGGGAAAAAATGGAAAAACTTTTAAGTCAGTTTTTTTTTTAATAATAAAAAAAGAAGAAGAAAATTTAAACTAAAAATTTATAATCTCTTTTTTTATCTCTTCTTCTTCTTCTTATTTTATTCTTCTTATTCTATTTTACTCTTACTCTCTCTCTCTCTCTCTCTCTCTCTCGCTATCTCTCTCTCTCTCTCTCTCTCTTTCTCTATCTCTCTAAATTATATTCCTCGTTATTCTCGTTCGTTCAATTTTTATTAATTTTTTAATTTTTCTCTACTACGTGAAATCTCTTCTCTTCCCCTTTCCAATGTTTTGTTTTTCTTCTAAAATTTTTCTCTTTACAAAAGCCTCTATATTATTGTCTCTCTTTCTTTCTCTCTATTTCACTATATCCTACTTTTTTTCTCATATTGTTGTTTATTTTCTATCTATCGATCTGTTTTCTGTTTTCAAACAAAAAAAAAAAGAAGGAATTGTTTGTTCTCCATTTTTATAAACACAAGACTTAAATATTTAAAGGGAACCTCTTTAATACGTATAGAGAAAATAACAGAAATATACAAAGTTGAAGTTAAATTCTCAAGTCGTCTCTTAACTCCAAACACAAAATACAAAAATGATTCAGATTTTAAATCATTTTATTAATGCCCCATATTAATGTGGTACTTCCATTTTTATTCTTCCTATTTAAATTAAAATACACCAAAGAAAGAGGAACAAAATCTAATACAAAAATAAATATTCTAAAGTTTCTTCTAGAAATGAACAAACAAAATTAAATAAATCAAAAAAAAGTCTTCGGGAATTAAGGAGGTCCATGCGATAATTTTTTTTTTAAAAAACTGTCTTCTTTGTTTCGATTAAAGAAAACACTTTTTTAATACAGACGATACAAATCAAAAAAGAGTCTTCGGATTAAAGAGTTCCACGCGATAATTAATTTTTAAAAAAAAATTAAAATATATTTCTATTTATTCATAATTAATTAATAATTATACTCACACAGAAATCTTTTTAAGAAAAAAAAAAATTAAATTAAAATCTCAAAAAAAAAAAAAAAAAAAAGAAAAAAGAAGAAAATTTCCCTAAATCATTTTCGTCGTCTTGAAGACAAGAAAAAATAAATTTAATTAAACAAAAAAAAAACAAAAAACAAAACAAAAATGTAACTAATAATAAATTATTAAAACCAAAAATAAAATGAACGGAAAAATCAGCAGAAATTTTGTAAATAAATGAAAAGAAGAAGAAGATAAAAATTTACCAAAGTTAAAAATTAAAATTAAAAGAAAATTTTTACCTTTAATTAAATAAACAAAAACAAAAATTAAAATCAAAAATTTAACTTAAATGACCAAAAAAAAAAAAAGAAACAAAAAAAACAAAAGAAAAGAAAATAAAGACAAAAATTAAAAGAGAAAATTGTTTTAAACAAACAAAAAAGAAAATACCTAAAGAGAATGGGGGGAAAAAAAATTCAATAGTAAAATAAAAAAAAAAACAAAAACAAAAGGAAACAGAAATAAAATTAATCAATAGAGAAAAAATGAAAGAAAGAAAAGAAAGAAAAAAAGTGCAAGAATATGTAAATAATGCTTCCAGACATAAAAAAAAAAAACGATAAAAGAAAATGTGAAAAAGAAAGAAAATTTTGATAGAAAATTAATTCACGTTAATTGTAAAATAAATAAAAACAACAACAAACCCCCCCCCCCCCCCCCCCCCCAATAACAATTTCTCTTCGATTCAGAAAGGACGGGCTCACTTTCTTAATCTGTGATAAAATTTTGAAAAAAAAAAGGGGGGTGGAGGAGGATGGTGGCTATAGAACAATTGACGAATTTTTGACGTGACAAAAAAAAACAAACAAACAAAATGATTTTGTTGTATAAACAAAAATTTGTTGCAACCAAATAAAAAATCTGTCAACGTGAACAGAACCAAATAAAAAAAAAAAAAACAATGTGAAGTTTTTGTCCGTGTGTGTACAATTAAAAGGCCTAGAGAAGTGGAAAATCACGAGACGGGAACCAACTTACAAATTTCATTGAAAATTCTCTTTCTTTTTATATTTTCTCTTTTTGTTTTTCTTTTTTAAAAGCTTTAACTTTAACTTTAACTTTAACTTTAACTTTAACCTTAACTTTAACTTTAACTTTAACTTTAACTTTAACTTTAACTTTAACTTTAACTTTAACTTTAACTTTAACTTTAACTTTAACTTTAACTTTAACTTTAACTTTAACTTTAACTTTAACTTTAACTTTAACTTTAACTTTAACTTTAACTTTAACTTTAACTTTAACTTTAACTTTAACTTTAACTTTAACTTTAACTTTAACTTTAACTTTAACTTTAACTTTAACTTTAACTTTAACTTTAACTTTAACTTTAACTTTAACTTTAACTTTAACTTTAACTTTAACTTTAACTTTAACTTTAACTTTAACTTTAACTTTAACTTTAACTTTAACTTTAACTTTAACTTTAACTTTAACTTTAACTTTAACTTTAACTTTAACTTTAACTTTAACTTTAACTTTAACTTTAACTTTAACTTTAACTTTAACTTTAACTTTAACTTTAACTTTAACTTTAACTTTAACTTTAACTTTAACTTTAAAAAAAAAAGAATAGGAGAAAAATCTAAAAAAAAAATAATATTCAAATTTTTTCCAATTAATAAATTTTTTTTTTTATTTAAAGAGAAAAAATAATAGAAAGAAATTTTCTTTTTTTATAAAAATTATCAAAAAACAAAAAAAAAAAAACAACAAATAAAACAAAAATGCAAAATGCAAAATTAGAAAGAAAAAAAAACCAATGAATAAAAATTATACAACAAATTTATAATTAGAAAATTTATATAAAATGAAAATAAAGGAAAACCAAAAAAAAAAAAAAAAACAACAGAAGAAAATTGCGCGGTACATATAAAATTTCAAAAACCAAAATCAACAAAAAAAAACAAAATAAAATAAAAAAACAATTTAAGAAATTAATTGAAGTAACCAAAACAAAGTCAATATAAAATAATGATTACGAAAAATGATTTTCTTTACATTTTTTTTTTTTTTTTCATTTCTTTGTTTGTTTTTTTTTTGTTTAGCTTTTTTGTGCTTAAATTTTTTAATTTTTTGTTAATTTTTTAAAGAAAAACAATTTACTGTGAAACGTTTAAAAATCAAAATGTTCTTTAAATGTTCTTTAAATAGAATTGTGTAGAGACAAAGTTTTTTTTTTTTTTGGTCAACACTTGAACTGACAACATTTAATTGTCAACATTTGACAATTGTTTATAACAAAAAGAAAATTTCAACTCATAACTTTCTGATGATGATGAAGAAAAAGAAGAAGAAGAAGAAGATGAAGAAGAAGAAGAAGAAGAAGAAGAAGAAGAAGAAAAAGAAGAAGAAGAAGAAGAAGAAGAAGAAGAAGAAGAAGAAGAAGAAGAAGAAGAAGAAGAAGAAGAAGAAGAAGAAGAAGAAGAAGAAGAAGAAGAAGAAGAAGAAGAAGAAGAAGAAGAAGAAGAAGAAGAAGAAGAAGAAGAAGAAGAAGAAGAAGAAGAAGAAGAAGAAGAAGAAGAAGAAGAAGGTAAATGGAAGGAACATAAAGTGAATGAATAAAATTTAAATAATTAAGTGAAGGTTCAGAGTTTTTAATGAAAAATCATTAAGATGGAATTTACATAATAAAAAAAAAAAAACAAAAAATATTCTCTTCAATATTTTATTTGTCTTAAATCGTAATAAATCGACAACATTTTTAATAATTTATTTAAAAAATTTTCAATAATTATATTTATAAGAATTATTTTTAAGAATAAAATTTAAGGAATTAAATTTGTGTGTTTTTTTTTTTTCCCATCATTTTAATAAATAAATAAATAAATAAATAAATAATAACTGATAAACAAAAACAAAAACAAAAACAAAAACAAAAACAAAAACAAAAACAAAAACAAAAACAAAAACAAAAACAAAAACAAAAACAAAAACAAAAACAAAAACAAAAACAAAAACAAAAACAAAAACAAAAACAAAAACAAAAACAAAAACAAAAACAAAAACAAAAACAAAAACAAAAACAAAAACAAAAACAAAAACAAAAACAAAAACAAAAACAAAAACAAAAACAAAAACAAAAACAAAAACAAAAACAAAAACAAAAACAAAAACAAAAACAAAAACAAAAACAAAAACAAAAACAAAAACAAAAACAAAAACAAAAACAAAAACAAAAACAAAAACAAAAACAAAAACAAAAACAAAAACAAAAACAAAAACAAAAACAAAAACAAAAACAAAAACAAAAACAAAGTATGTTAAATAGGAACCAAAAAAAAAAAAAAAGATACAAAAAACTCAGACGTTTTTTTTTTTATTAATAATTTTTAATTTTACTAAAATATGGAGAAACGGAAAACAGAAAAATAGAAAAGATTTAATTGAATGAAAAAATTTTCTAATGCCAAAAACAAAATGGGAATAAAATATGGAATTTACTAATCCACAGAGACGGATATAACAACTAAATATAAAAAACTATTATTAAATTTAATTAAATGAAAAAAAAAAAAAAAAAACACAAAATTTAAAGAAAATCAAAAGTCAAAAGAAAAGAAAAGAAAAGAATGAAAGAAAAATAATAAATAAATAAATACAAAAGTTCTTACAATTAATTTGAAACAAATGAAAAATAATTTTTTTTTGTTTTTAATTCATTTCGTATTTATTTTTAATTATTATTCTTTTCCTTTAATTTTTTTGGGCAACCAAATAAACAAGAAAATAAATTTTAAAGTAATTAATAATTAATTAATTAATTATAATAAGAAATTTATAATGGGAAAATATTAATTTATTTTATTTTATTTTATTTTATTTTATTTTATTTTATTTTATTTTATTTTATTTTATTTTATTTTATTTTATTTTATTTTATTTTATTTTATTTTATTTTATTTTATTTTATTTTATTTTATTTTATTTTATTTTATTGTTTTTTTTTTTTTTTTTTAGTGGGTGACACTTTTTGTGTTGTTATTTTTTTTTTTTTTTTTTTGTTAATGGAAAATAGAAAACAAAAAGAATAAGAAGGAAAAACTAACAATATATAAATGTTATTGTGTATAACAAAAATAGAAAAATGGAAATACCAAAACAGAAGAGTACATTTAATAACAATTAAAAGATAAAAGAATTTTTTTTTTATCAATAATTGTGTCTTTGATAATAAATTATTAAAACAACAAAAAAAAAAACAAATAATAAATTCATTAATATTTTGTGTCTTGGATAAAATCTTACCAAAGAAAAAAACAAATATTTTCATAATTATTAATGTGTGTCTTGGATAAACTTAATACAAAATACAAAAAAAAAAAAATTTATAAATGTGTCCATGATAATTATTTTTTTTGTTTATTTTTTCTTGTAAAAAAATTCTCCTATTTTATAAATTCTATTGTTAAATATTTGTCATTTTTTAAATTCAATGATATCAAATTTTATCAAATTAAATAAAAATAAAAATAAAAAAAAAGAAGAAGAAGAAGAAGAAATTCCAGAGCAATCCTAACTAAGTACGTTTAACGGGTGCATAATCATTTTCGCTTTCCTTAATTTAGTGAAATGAACAAAAAAAAAAAAAACTTAAATCATTCTTATAAAAAAAAAAAAAAAAAAACATTAAACAATAAATAAATAATAATAATTAGAAATGTTTATTTAAAACAATAACAAAAAAAAAAAAAAAAAACAATTATTTAAAAATAATTTCTAGAAATAATAAAAAAAAAAAATCTTAGTTTTTAAAATCTCGAATATTTTTAATAAATCAAAATAAAAACTTTAAAAAATTAATTCTTAGAAAAAGAAAAAAAAAAAAAACAAAATAAAAATAAATAAATAATAAAAAGTAATTATATTCTAAATTTATTGTATTTTATCAATTAAATGAAAAAAAAATAAAAAAAAAAAAAACCTAAAAAATAATAAAAAAAAAAAAAAACCTAAAAAAAAAAAGTCTCAAAGCAAATAAAAATGAAAAGTACATTTATTAAAAAATTATTAATTAAAAAATTATAAAAATATAAGTTACGCCTTAAATCATCCCTTGGACTGACTCTATGTTTATTTTATTAAATTGATTACATAACCGAAAGACAACAAAAAACAAAACATGAATATTCTAAACAATCTAAACAAACAAACAAAGAAAAAACTAAATAAAATAAAGAAGAAGAAGAAGAAGACAAAGAAAATATTTGAAAATTATCAACAATTTTTCGGCAATAAAATAAAATAAACGAAGCAAGAGAAGAAAAAAAAATGAATTACAAAACAAAAAAAAAGCATATAAACTAATAAGGTGTCTCCACTAAGCGTATCGTTTAATCATAAGTGTCTCCACTAAACGTATCGTTCCTTCTTATTTTAAATTTGTATAAAAAAAAAAAAAACAAAAAACAAAAAAAAAAAACTAATAATAATAAAAACTCTGTAACTTTATTAATTTTTCTTTTTCCATTGAAAATAATAAAATAATTGTTTAAGGAATTTTCTTTTTTAACAAAAAAAAAAAAAAATATGAAAATTATTCTAATTGAAAAACAAACAAACAAACAATAGAAAAAGGCAAAAAAGAGAAAACAAAAAGAAAAGTCGAAATGTGTCGTGTAGAAAAGAAGAAAAGTGTTAAAAATAATTAATATTGTTGGGTGAATTGTGGGATGAGAGTGATTTGGGTTTTGATTTGTTAGGAAAAGGTAAAAAAAAATACAAATAAAATAAAAAAAAAAAACACTAAAGGAAAAACACAAAAATTATTCTAAAAAAAAAAAAACCAATAAAAAAGTAAAAAAAAATTTAAAAATCAAAACAAAAAAAAAAGACAAAGGTAAAAATTTTCATTTAACGAATTAATAAAAAAGAAAGAAGAAGAAGAAGAAGAAGAAGAAGAATAATCGTAGGCAGGTATAAACAGAAAAAGTAAATAAGGAAAAATACAAAATATCAGGAATTTTTTTTAAAAATATAAAAAATAAAACACACAATACGCTTTTCTCATTTAACTTTCATTCTTTCCACTTTTCCATTTTTTCCATTTTTCCACAATTAATTTTTTTTTTTTTTATTTAATGAAAATTTTTCTTCTCTTTTTTTTCCCCGATTCTTTTTATTGTTGTTGTTGTTGTTGTCGTTTTTTTAACTTACGAACAAAGTTTTTCCTTAGAGCTTTGTGTTGGCGTGTGTGAAATTTATTTTGCACTAAACATTTTAAGAAGAAAACAAATAAACGCATAAATACTGTATGAATGTATGGAATGTGTGTGTATAGCCAATTATTCGGTCAAAAGTAAAAAAAAAAAGCAACAACAACAAAAAATCAATAAAAATTCAACAAGAAACAAAAGAAGAAAAAAAAAATCAATCGTATAAAATTATATTTTGACAAAATTTCAATGAAAACTTAATTATTTAATAATTAAAATATTTAACACAAATGAAAATTACGTTTGTTTTCTTTTTATATATATACACACACACACACACACACACACAAATAAATCTTGACCAATTAATATAATATTCTCAGATAAATCCTTTTTTAATTAAAATTTCCTTGTCTAGAGCTGAGAAATTCATACCAGGTGAACATAAGTTTAAGGAGATCAAATAAAAAAAAATTCTGATTAAAAAAAAAATGCAACATGAAAGGGTTTGAACTCGAGCCAACGCCACACATTACATAATGTCCAAACCATTATGCTATTTACATCTTAAAATTCATAAGGCCTGTTCATTTGTTGAAATTTAAAAAATAAAATTAATTCCATGATCAGGTTTGAACCTAGTGCCGCAGTATTAAAGATCGAGAACTTTGCCACTGTGCACCTATGACCGATAAATGTTTCATGAAATTTTTCCAATAAAAACATTTGTTTTTAATTTGCTTTTCAAATTTCTTGAATAATTTTCAATTTAGAAAAAATTAACTTTTAACGGAATTGATTAAAAAACATTTCGGATAATTATTTGCCTATTTTTAATAATTCCAAAATTTGATTCATCTTTTGTAAGGCAAATGAAAGAATAAATTTATTTGAAGTGTTTTCCGAAAAGAATTATGAAGGATTAGCAGGTAGTGTAAAATTGTAACAGGATGTGCATGTTTCTTAGGAATTATTTTATGTTTTTAAACATAAAAAGAGAAAGATGCATTTTTTATTGTTTTTCAGCCGAATAAAAAAAAAACCTAATCAATAAGATAGAAACGTAATTCTTTCTTTGTTTTAAAAGATTTTATCAATACAAAATAATTCTATCATTAAAATTTAATTTTCAATTATTTTGAGATCCAACTTAATTTTTATTTCATCTAAAGTAATAATTTCTAATTAAAGAAAATCGTACACATGCGCACATCGAGATGATTGCAAGCAGAATTTCACTGAGAGTGAGTTATAATGAAAGAAAATATTCGTATAAGATTTAAATTTTGTGTAGCATATTCATTATTACCAATAAAAATTATTTGTAGTTTAGGAATTTCTGTATATAGGTTCGTTCATTTTATACTTACACACATGTGTATGTGTGTGTTTGTATTGTTTTGAATTTATTGCATCTTATAATATTTTATTGAGGTTCAAGGTTCAAGGTTATTTATTGCGTCTTATTATTTTACATTCTTTTTTTTTTTTAACCTAACATTAACTATATTTTATTTAATTCATTTAAGTTGCCAATTCCGGCTTAACCTATTTTTAATACATGTTATTGACACTCAATTCAACATGGATTTCTTATTAACTAAAATTTTGCATAAAACATGTTTTTTTTTCCTTTACAGATTTCTTAACCTACTTATTCTATTTGAAATTACTTACAACTAATAACAAAACAATACGAATAATGATAAAAACACAAATTCAAAAAATTACAAAACCAGTAATGATAATAATTAATAAATTTTCTACCATGTAGTTCAATTTACTTAAAAATTATTTATTTCAAATTTTTTATTTCATTTAATGATTATTTTTTTCTTCCTTTATATATTTATTTTCTCCGATAAAATACATTTTGACCTTTATCAAAATTTTTTAGATCTTTGTCAATCATGACGTGAACGTGCATATATCGATGCAGTGTATTTAATTCACTTTATAACTGCATCCTCTATCAATCTGTTTGGATGTTCCATGGTTCTCTTTAGGACTTTTATACCATTTTCCATTAAATATTTTTTTAATGGTTCAATTTTAAATTTTTAACTTTTTTAATAT
The DNA here is from genome assembly GCA_963082725.1 of Pedicia rivosa. Classification (NCBI taxonomy): domain Eukaryota; kingdom Metazoa; phylum Arthropoda; class Insecta; order Diptera; family Pediciidae; genus Pedicia; species Pedicia rivosa. Next base: position 7,420,707 of record OY720156.1, on the reverse strand, counting down.
ATTACGTCAATTGAGATAAATATATATAAATCCCCATACATATTGTTTTGTCGTAATCGACTAAGCCTAGTAATGCAAAATTTTCAAATTCAACTTTTTTTATTTTTAAAAGACACAATTAAAAGAAAATTTCCAAAAAAAATTTTTTCTCACATAGAACGACCCTAGGACAACTTATTTTTACCAACAAAAGGTCGAATTGGTGGTTATTGCAACTTTTATCCCAAAAAAAGGGGTCAAAAAAATCCTGTCAGTCCGGACTCCGTCCGCCGGACTCCGTATGTTAACACGATAACTCAAAAACGCGTGAAGTGATTTCAATAAAATTTTGGAATTATTATTTTTTTGGTCCCCAATACAACCCTATTGATTTAGGGTGTGATTGGGGCACGGAGTGGATCACCCGCCATACAAATGTTTTGGAAAAAATCAGTTTTTCGAGGATTGCGACAACGGATTGCAATGAAATTTTGGTATTAGTATTTTATTGGTCCGTTACAGAACCATATTGATTTTAGGGGGGATCAGGGGACGGGGTGGAGCACCCCAATACAAATTTTTTGGAAAATACAGTTTTTAAAGAACATGTGAACGGATTGCAATGTAATTTTGAGATTAGTATTTTATTATATTATATTCCATGGAGGGGTTTTCAGAACTTGGGTATATTGTTTTCCGTTCATGTTAAATGCTGACAATACTATTGCATAACATTCGACGAAACATACATCCAGACTTGTCTATCGTTTTTCATTTGAAAGTAACAGTAAGTAGTGAAATTGTTTATGTTACAATAAAGAATTTTATCTTTTAATTGAATTAAGGTCAATGACAGAAGTCTAACTTTTGACTTTCAATCAGAACTTTGAAGAAAAAATAATTAACTAATTAATTTTAGAACAAACTTCAATTAAATAAATATGAATTTTGAAGTTACTGATTCAGCTCAATAAAAGAACTGGAACTGTTTGCGATTCAATAATACTGAATTAATTTGGTACTAAAATTCACCTTTATATAGTGGAATATTCAGTGGTTATTTACGTGTCTTTTCTTTTTTTTAATGAAGAAAAAGAAGAAATAAATAAAGAAGAAGAAGAAAATTGGTTTTATAATTTTCTATAAACAATGAAAAAGTCAAAATTAAATAAAGACAATAACAATTGATGTGGTGATCTTTTGTGTCTTATCATTTTTTTATTTTTAATTATATTTTAGAAAAAATGTTCTGTCATCGACTATTTGATTAAATTTGGACTAGGTTCAGTGCCAGCCGTAAGAAAATTTCCATAAATTAGACAATTTTCAAAATTGAATTTTTCCCGTTTCTAATTTTTGAAGAAATTATTATATTATTTGGTCTTTCAGATTATTTCAGAGCGAGGAAATTTATTGGAAATTTTGAAAATGGGTTAAAAATGTGGAGCCCAAAATATTCTGTGACCAATTACATTCAATCGTCCTTTATTCCAAAATGGATTTTCATTAGTTAAATTTTTTTTTGTGCCACCTCTGAACGTATTTTTGTTTGTGGTCTTTAGTTATGTGCGATTAATCGCAATCAAGGGTAATCAAATAAGTATAAATATTATGACATTTTCCATCAAATATTCAGTTCAACTGAGCTGTTCAAACAGCAAACCTTAAAATTTGAAATATTTAAAGTGAAAAGTCCTTCAAAAGAATCAAATAATGAAGTATCTCGTTATAATTGTTCTTTTCTTCTTTATTTTATTTGTTGAAAGTGATGCAAATTATCCAAATAGAAGAAATCGACCAATTATGTATTCAAATTCAATGGAGGCACCGAATTACGGGTACGAGCAAATGTATAATTCACATTCAAAAACGTATGAACTCGACTTTAAATTAGCTACTGAAGAACTTAAATCAATGTCGGTGAAGAATTTAGATTCATATTTACAGAATGTAGAGGAAATGAGATTTAAATTTATTGAACGAGAAAAATTATCATGTTTTGAATCAACGCAAAAATATCTAGACCAAATAAAATATCTGAAAGAGTTACAGGCCGATTTAATTATCCCAAATATTGTCTCTTTTATTCACAGTAGTGACTTTGATCGTGGACGTCAATTGTTTTTCAATTCTACCAAAATAGTAAGAGATTTCCTAATCGCGTCTGTTTATAATAAAAACATTTCTAATGCTGAGATTGTGATTGAATTTTTGAATTCATTCACAGATAATGAAACAATTATTCTTGGTTATGGTTTGCTGTTTGATCAAATGATAAAAAATCAACACGTTTACAGTGCACCAACCACAACAACAATCGCTTATCGTGTTTTCGTTGATTTCAACAAAACTTATGAAAATAACCAAAATTTGATTGATTTAAAAGCGAAACTTCCACAATCGTTAAAAAATTTCCCATGGAATCAAATAGTTGTTATTCGAAATGTTAAATTTAACAAAAATATTTGGACAATTGGTGCTGTTTATTCTCATGATAATTTAAGAGGTATCCCAATTCTTTACACACCATCTACAACTGATAGTGACTTAGCACATTATTTGTATCCAATATCAAATGGCAAATATTTTCACATTAAAAGCAAATATGAAAATGCGTATATGTATGCAGTTATTTTTAGACAATGATCGACGTGCAGTCTTTGGTTGGAGAAAAGAAAATGAAACAAAGGAAACTGGACAATGGCAATTCGAAACGATTGAAGGAACACAAAATTTTAAAATTAAAAATGTTGTCTGTAATGAATATTTAGCTGTTGCAGAAGGGGTTCTAACACCATCAAATAACCGTAATAAATTATTCACATTGGGATCAGGTAAATGTGAGGATGATTACTGCAAATGGAATTTCCAAAAATATGAAGGAGAATAATAAAAAAGAATCTTTTAGTGAAAAATAATAATGTTACCATTAGAATTAACTCAATACCTGAAACGATTATAAATAAATAAAGAAAAATCAGAGAATAAAAAAAAATAAAAAAAAAAATTCTTTTTTTAAAAATTTTCAAAAAAAATTTAAAATATTAAAAAACGTGGTGGAGCACCTGTCATACAGTTTGGCGAAAAATACAGTTTTTTTAAATATCCGTGAACAATGAAATTTTGGGATTATTGTTTTTTTTTTAACTGGTGGTTCCATGAAATGGTTTTCGGAACTTGGGTATATTATATTGTTATCCGTTTCTGTTTAATGCTGACAAAAATACCGCATAACATTTGACGAAGCATAGAGCGATTCTTGCCTGTCGTTTTTCTAAAAAATCTTATTATTTGACTCATCTATAACTTCAAATGCTGATGTCAGAATAATAAGTGTCCTCATAAAATTATAATTTATGATCTAGCCTAGAATCTAAAACCGAAAAAATCAATATTCAAGACAATACACACACACACACACACACGCACACACACACACACACATGCACATGTGTGTAAGTTTAAAATGAACGAACCTATATACAGAAATTCCTAAACTACAAGTAATTTTTATTGGTAATAATGAATATGCTACACAAAATTTAAATCTTATACGAATATTTTCTTTCATTATAACTCACTCTCAGTGAAATTCTGCTTGCAATCATCTCGATGTGCGCATGTGTACGATTTTCTTTAATTAGAAATTATTACTTTAGATGAAATAAAAATTAAGTTGGATCTCAAAATAATTAAAAATTAAATTTTAATGATAGAATTATTTTGTATTGATAAAATCTTTTAAAACAAAGAAAGAATTACGTTTCTATCTTATTGATTAGGTTTTTTTTTTTATTCGGCTGAAAAACAATAAAAAATGCATCTTTCTCTTTTTGCGTTTAAAAACATAAAATAATTCCTAAGAAACATGCACATCCTGTTACAATTTTACACTACCTGCTAATCCTTCATAATTCTTTTCGGAAAACTCTTCAAATAAAGAAGAATAATTAAAACGTCATTAAAGAATAAATTCATTGTTTTTCATCAAAAGTTGACTAAAGTAACAACAACAAACTATTGAAGATAAAGATGAAAGGAATCTGTACAATTCGGAATGTAGTTGAACCATCATTCTCTGCTTCGAATGAGATCTGAAGTGAAGGCAAGAAATAAGAATTCTCTTAATTTGTTTTTCCCAAAGAAAATTACAACAATTGCATTAAAAATTTATGGGATTTGATTTTTTTTTCAATCTGAATGTCTGATTCTGTTTTATTTATTCATTTCCGGTCAACTTCAAAAATTCTACTTTCTTTAAAAAAACAAATAAAAGAATAAATTTAATTCGACGAGTTTTCCTTACTGGCAATCCCAAATAAGTCCAATTAGTTTACCATTTTTTGAAAGTTTTCCAAACAGAAATAAGAAGGATTGGCAGATAGTGTGAAATTCGAAATAAATCTTGGCCAATTAATATCAGATTCTCTGAGAAATCTTTGCTTAAGTAAAATTTCCTTGCTTATAGCTGTACTTTTTCACAGTATTTTCTGAGAACTCAAGATAATCCAGAGTGTAGTAGTCGTTCTAGACTTGCGATTTATGCGAAAACATTGGCTGGTCAAAAAAATATCAGAAAAATCCATAATGTGATTGTGAAAATCAAAAAAATAAACAATTCCTATTAATTTCATTGTGTGTGAAAATTCTGCAGAAAACTTACCAATTTCTGAGAAATTCCTACCAGGTGAACATAAGTTTAAGGAGGTCAAATAAAAAAAAATTCTGATTTAAAAAAAATGCAACATGAAAGGGTTTGAACTCGAGACAACGCCACACATTACATAATGTCCAAACCATTATGCTATTTACATCTTAAAATTCATAAGGCCTGTTCATTTATTTGTGGTCAATTATTTGTTGGAATTTTTAAAAAAAATTAAATTCCATGATCAGGTTTGAACCTAGTGCCGCAGTATTAAAGATTATGAACGTTGCCACTGTGCATCAATGATCGATAAATGTTTCATGAAATTTTTCCAATAAAAACATTTTTTTTTAATTTTCTGTTCAAATTTCTTGAATAATTTTCAATTTAGGAAAATGAAATTTTAATTCAATTGATTAAAAAAGTTTTCGGATAATTATTTGTCTATTTTTAATAATACCAAAAATTGATTCATCTTTTCTAAGGCAAATGAAAGAATAAATTTAATTTGACGAGTTTTCCAAAAAGAATTATGAAGGATTGGTGGATAGTGGGAAATTGGAAATAAATCTTGACCAATTTAACTCTGACTTACAATTTGTGGTAAAATTTGAAATTAACGAACAGACTTACCTTTCCAATATAATGATTTTTCATGCTGTGATTGCAATTGATCGAAAGAAAAACGAAAATTAACTGCAGCATCATTTTCTTCAAAATAGATCAAATACAAATAAAGTATTTTTTTAAGCTGTTAAGTCATTTATTGGTGACTTGCTCATAGAATTTATTCTTAATTCTATTTTAATTAAAACTATTGGGTTCACTTTTCATTAGGTTTGCATCTTAATTTAATATCTAATTTCTGTTGATTATTATAAATGTGCTCGTTCCTTTATGTTTATGTTTTGAAGAGTCTTACACTATTTAAACGATCACTGATTATTTTAGAATACGACGAATATTAGATTACAAATAACTCAAAATAATTTGGATTCATGTTATTTATTATTTATAAAAAAAAGTATTAATCAGTTATTTAGAGCAGTGAATTCTTCACTATGTATGGTGCTATGCATATTCTGAGTCTTACCAATCGTTAATCAGTCGTTTCAATCCCTGAACTTCTGAATATCATATCAATAGTGAAATTTGTCAATTTATTAGACTAAAACCACATCAAATATTCAAATGACCATAATTTGCATTCATATTTAATTTAATAATTATTAAAATTTTATAATCAGTGCATCAATGATAAATCTTATATAATTTATTGGCGCAGTGGTTGAGTCGAAGGTTATAAACGCTCGATTGTCGTCGTTCAAGCTTGAGATTTTTTCTATATATTTTTTATTAATTAAAAAGACATCATCTGTTATTTGATGTGACGATCAATCATATGTTACAATTTTCCCTCTATTTATTTATTTATTTTTTGTGTTCTTCTAAATGCAAATCTCGTGACTATTTTTTGTTATAATTGAATTTTGATTTTGTAATTATGGTCAATCAAATTAGAATGTTTTAAATAAATATTAATTAATTTTGTGATATTCAGAAGTTCAAGAATTGGAAGGATAAAGTTATGATTATGTTTATTCCGATTATTATGAATAGAATCAGACATTTTGTGATAACAGACTGCATTAATTTATTTAGACAACAGACAGACAATGTTGTGTATGCATTATAATAAAATTGAAAAAGACTTTGACGTGTTTAATGCGATAAGTTTAAATTGCACATGATCACATCTGATTTATAAATAAAATTTTCCAATTATTCATCATCATATGTACCTACCGTTGAATTGTCACAATTTACAAATTATTGATGTTTCGTCGAATTAGTAAATGTTGACACGAATTAGACACTCACAGATTAGCACACAAGATTAGCACACAAGATAAAAAACAAAAATATGGATTATATTAAATTTTATCTATTACGAAAGTGAAGTGATGTTTTTTGTTTTTTTTTTCTAAAAAAAAACTACAGAGAGAACCAAAAGAAAAAAAAAATAATTCATTTTGGAATGTAAATTTTTTGTTTTCTTTTTTTTTTTTTTTTATATTTTTTTTATTTGTTTTTTATTAATTTTTTTTTTTTTGTGTTTTTATATTTTTTTTTTTTTTTTGTCATTTTTTGGGTTTTTTTGTTTTTTTTTGTCTTATTGCGTTACATTTTACATGAATACATACATGAATACATTTATAACAACAAGTAAGTTATTTATATACACATAATTTTTTTTTTACTCTTTATTTTTACTCTTTAATTAATTACTTTTTTTTCATTTCAATTTTCATCGTCTTCTTCTTCTTCTTCTTCTTCTTTTGTTTTTGCGCTTTTTTTTTGTTTGTCTCCAATTTTTGTGGATTTTTTTTATTCTTTTTGTATTAAATATTTAACTTTTTTTTTTCTTTTCCCCAAGACCCCCCCCCCCCCCCCCCCCAACCATCATGATTTGCCCTCGTCCCGCAAATATTTTCTCATTATTTTTTTTTGTACCGACAACAAACAAAAAAAAATCCTGTTTCAACACAATTCTAACATTTGTGGAATGTCCCTTTTTTTTTTTGTCTCCGTCTAAATTTCTGTTGTTCATCAGCAGAAGAAAAGAAAATGAAAAAAAAAAACGGGAGAACAGGAAAATGAAAATTTTCGTCATTTTCATTTTTGATTAAAAAAAATTTTCAATGAAAAGATTTTTATTTTCCGTTCTCGTGAATCAATTCACTTTCATTTTACATTTTCTTCTTCTTCTTCTTCTTCAATTTTTTTCTTTTCTTTATAAAATCCCAACAATATTTCTACTAACATATCTAGCCACCCCCCCACCAACAAATATACAGATTTTTACAATTTTCATTCACATTTTCACAATTGTTCTTTTTTTTTTATTTTGTATTTTGTTTTCCTAATTTTCTTTAATAAAATTTTAAACATAAAAATTTTTTACACATACATAAAGAGGATATTCCATATTTTTATTTTTTCTTCTAATTTTTCTCTTGTGCAGGAACGTCAAAAAGTCAAAAATTGTCAAAAAAAAAGTCAAAAATTGTCAAAAAAAAAAGTCAAAAATCAAAAAAAAAAATCTCTAACAAAAACAAATTAAATTAAATTAAATTAAAATTAAATTTTGAGGCACTAAATTTTCACAAAAAAAATATATTCTTAAATTTTTTAATTTTTTTTTTGTTTTTTTTTTATTTTTCACACGCATACAATTACGCACATTTTCTCTATCTACTTTTTTTTTTTTTCTCTATTTTTTTTTTTTTTTTTTTGTTTTTCGTTTAAATATTTTTCTATATTAATATTTTCTATTTTCCCTTTAACATTTTCATTGTTATTCTCATACTTCTATACATTTTTTAATTATTTTCATCATTTTCTGTTTAAAATTGAATTTTTTTTCGATAACACCAAACTAACACATCACCCCACTCCCCCCACCCCACCCCACCAACCCGTTCAACAAATCATTTTTCTATATAAATTATTCATTAACATTTCATAATTTTTTTTTTTTTTTTTTTTTAAATTTTCTCCTTTAATTTTTATTTTTATAAAAGAAAAGAAAGGGGAAGAAAGGGGAAGAAGATAAAAATAGAAAAATTAAACTAACTTGTATGTTTGTATACTTTAAAAGTTTATGATGTTTTTTAAAAGCTTTGGTTATCCAAATGTACCGATATGTCACAAATATTTATTGAAAAAAAAAAAAAAAAAAAATTCTCACTAAATCCTTATGCACTAATTACTAGGATATCATTTTTATAGATGAACCCATTACCTTTTATATTTTATAAATACAAAGAATAAATTACTAACAAAAAATTTGCATTTCATTGGATTCTTTAACTAATGATTATGATGAATAATCTTTCTTCATCTTCTTCATCTTCCGCTTTTTTTATTTTATTATTTTATTATTTTTATGTCAAAATAAACGTACCAACAAAAATAAAACAAAACAACATTGACTGAAGAGAAAAAGAAAGAGAAAGAGAAAGAGAGAGAGAGAGACAAAGAAAAAGAGAGAGAGAGAGACAAAGAAAAAGAGAGAGAGAGAGAAGAAAAAGAAAAAGTGAGCGAAATGAAGAGAGATTTTGAATTATTATTATAAATTATTTAATAACTTTATTCATCCCTTTCTCTCTCTTTCTCTCTCTCATTATAGAATTTTTTTTTTTTTTTACAATTAATTAGATTTTTACAACAACAACAACAAATAGACAACAATAAATAGAATTTCATTTTTAGAATAACGGATTTGCATTCAACAAATTTCGAATTAAATTACAAAGAAATTGCATATAGAAATTACAGATGATAACAACAGTAAAACACAAAAGTATAAAGAAAAGTGGATATTTATATTGGGGAGTTGTAAATCCAACCACCCCCCCCCCCCCCCCTATAAATATAATATGCATGAAAATCAAATACTTTTGTAGGGTTGGACTGATTTATTTTCAAACATCAAAATTTTTTTTCAAAAGTATATTGTTTCTTCTTCTTCTTCTTCTTCTATTGAATGATAAAAATTTGAACATCTTGAAATGCTGAAAAAGTCACAGATCCTAAAAAAAAAAAAAAAAAAAAAAAGAATAAATGAAAAAATTTTCAAACAAACAAAAATTGTGACTATTTTATTTCTCCCATTACCTTTTGTCACTTTCTCTCTCTTGACTCTCTCTCCCTCTCTCTCTCTTGACTCTCACTCTTTCGCACGAATACTTCATTAAAAAAATACACAAACTAAGCAAATTTTTCAACCTATCTCTTTACACCGATCTCACCCCGATCGCTCACCCGGAACTCTTTACATTCTTTCACTTTTCTTTTTTAAGAGTTTATTTTTTGAGTAAATACTTTTTTTTTTTTGTCTTTTTTATTAATTTATAATTTCCATTTTTTTTTTTGGTTTTTTTTCTTTTTTTTTTGGTTTTTTTTTTTTTTTTTTGTTTTTCTTTTTATTTTTATATTTTATTTATTTGGAACAACATCAACAAAACTGCCATCTACAGTAATTTTTTTTTTCTTTTTTTTTTATAATAATCAATAATCAATAATCAGTAATCAATAATCAATAATCAATAATCAATAATTCTGCGTTGTTGGTTGTGTTTTTTTTTTCTTCTTCTTCTTCTTATTTTTATTTATTTATTTTAAATTTAATTTTTTTTTTTTTTTTTTCAAATATTTTGATTTTTTTCTTTTCATTTCATTTCATTTTTTTTTTTTTCGTTCTACTTTCTCTTCTTTTTCTCTTCCTTTTCTTCTAATTTTTTTTGTAATTCTTCATTTTTATGTTTTTCATTTGTTTTTCATTCAATTATAAAATTTTTCTTTTCATTTTACTTTTCTTCAAAATTATCAAATTTGATTTTGTTTTTTTTTTTTATTTGTATAATAAATATAACAATAATTTTTAATGTATCCCCCTCAACCCACCCGCCTCAACCTAACTCCCTTAGCCCTTTTATAATTATTTATTATTTTTCATTAATTCTTTTGTTCTTCTTCTTCTTTTTCTTCTTCTTCTTCTTCTTCTTCTTCTTCTTCTTCTTCTTCTTCTTCTTCTTCTTCTTCTTCTTCTTCTTCTTCTTCTTCTTCTTCTTCTTCTTCTTCTTCTTCTTCTTCTTCTTCTTCTTCTTCTTCTTCTTCTTCTTCTTCTTCTTCTTCTTCTTCTTCTTCTTCTTCTTCTTCTTCTTCTTCTTCTTCTTCTTCTTCTTCTTCTTCTTCTTCTTCTTCTTCTTCTTCTTCTTCTTCTGTTTTCTCTTAATTTATTTTTTTTTTTGGTTTTTTGATTTCTCTATGTGGGCTTTTTTTTTTTTCTCTTTTCTCTTTTTTCTTTTCTAATTTAGAATTTTTATTTATTTATTTTTTTTTTGTTTTGTTTTGTAGAAACTTTTGTAAAAAAGAAAAAGAAAAAAAAAAAAAACCAGTGAAAAGTTGGAAAATTTTAAATTTAGAAAAAGCGGATTGACAGAATTTGGTTAAGTTTTTTTTTTTTAGTTTTACAGGAAAATAATCGGGAAGAAAAATTTGAAGAGATTTTCAGGAACTTTAAGTAAAAAAATAAAGAAATTTAGGAAATTTGTTGTCGGTCAAACTTTTAGTGAAAACAATTTTTCCGTTTTTTTTTTTTTTTATTAAAAAGAATAAATTTTCTTTATTTATGTGTTTACGTGGAAATTATAAATCAAAAAAAAAAAAAAAAAGAAAAACCACCAAATAAAAAATGAGAAAACAATAAAAAAGAATTTTCTTAAAAAAAAAGAAATTTTTTTTTTTTTCTCTACGGCAAATTTTTTTTTTATTTTTTTTTTTGAAGCAATTTTTCTGTATTTTTTTTTTTTTGTTTTTTATTTGTAATTTTTTTCTTTCATTTTATTTTCTATATAAATTTTTAGCGTGTTCCACCATTTTCTATACAATATTTTTTTTTTAAATCATTTTTCTAATTTTCATTTTCTTCATTTTATTTCTCTCTCTTAAAAATTACCAAATACTGAGCAAATTTAATATTTTTTTTTTTCTTTTCTTTTCCATTTTCTGAAAGAAAAACAAAAAAAAAAAAATATTTTCTCTCTCTCTCTCTCTCTTGTTACGTTTTACATTTACATTTACATTAAGGGTTTTGTTTTTGTTCTTTTTTTTTTCTGTTACACTAATTTGAGTTTAAATTTGTTTTGCTTCTTCTTCTTCTTCTTCTTCTTCTTCTTTTTCTTCTTCTTTTTCTCGGTAATGTTTATTCGTCGGATAAGAAAAGAAAAATAGAGAAAAAGGGTAAAAAAGAAAGATTCACGTAATTCTTATTGAAATGGAATTAATGAAAAATTATTTTTTTGTTCTGTTTTTTTTTTTACATTTCAAACAATTCCCCATTTTTCTATTTGTCCTTTTTCTCTTTCATTTTATCTTTCAAAACACTTGAAATACAATAATTTATTATTATTTATTTATTTAATTTAATTTATTTAGTTTTATTTTTTTTTAGAAATTTTCGATTTATTCTTGGAATAAATTCATATTTTTTTTTAACAATCATTTTAACAAGATCGCATTTACAACGAATGATATAACATTATAACGAATGACATAACATTATAACGTATGATATAACATTACAACATATGATATAACATTCAACAATACATTTTTTTTTTCTTACTATTTTTTTTTTTTTTTTTTAATCAAATCGTTGTTCCTTAATAAATAATCTTTAGTTTATTTCCTCAATTTTCCCCTTTCATCATTAGGTTTTTTTTTTTTTTTTAATCCCAAACACCTCTAACCACCCCCCTCCCCCCCACCCCAACCCTCCCCATTCTAAAAAAGGCTGCTTTGAAAGAAATTTAAAATTGGAATTTCAACATTTTTTATAAAATAGAAAAAAAAAACAAAAAAATAATTGATTGCAGTTTATTTAGAATTAATTTTACTTTGTTTTAATTTTTTAATTGTTTGTTTTTTTTTTTGTTTGTTTTTTTTTTTATGAAAATAAAGAATACTTTTTCTTTTTATGAAATGGAATTTTCATTCCATTATTTTGTCGTTACAAAAATTATCGTCATTCTCAATGATTACTTTGTTTCCTTTCCATTTTTATTTTATTTGGAAATATTTTTCTAACTTTTTTTTTTGTCATATGACACAAATTACATTCATATTTTATTTTTTTTTTTTAACTTTTTTTTATCAATTTTAAATTATTTCATTTTATCATTTTTTCATTTAATTTAAATTACATTGTTTTTTTTTTTGTTTTCTTTTTGAAAAGTTTTCTTTTTAAATATTTTTGTGTAAAAATTATTGAATTTTTTTACCGTTTTTCTTTTTTTTTTGTTTGTTCGCAAAATTTAACGAAGGTTAAATTTTTTATAATTTTTTTTGTTTGTTACATTTACAACTTTTGTTACTTTGATCCTTTTTTACAGTTAATTAATAAATTGATTGATTTTCTGGTTTTTGCTTCCCCCTTTACACTTAGAATGTATTTTTTTTTTCTTTATTTTCATTTAAAAATTTCCCCATCACCCGATCACTCCCTTGCGCTGTTGTTGTGACCATTTTTATTTTTCCTCTTTGATTTTTTTTTGTTGTTGTTTTTGTTTTGTTTTGTTAATTTAATTAAATTTATGTTTGTTTAGATTTTAGACAATAAAATTTTTTTTATAGTTTAAATATTTTTTATTTTTCTTTCACCCAACCCCCAACCCAAAACCCCTTTAGAAATTTTGTCGAATTCCACACCGTAGAATAAGAGTATCTTCAAGAGTCTCAACATTATCTACAAAATATAATCCACTCTCTTGTCTGATCTAACTGATCTGTCTGTCTGTCTGTCTGTTTGTCTGTTTTGCTTGTTTTGTTTGTCTGTTTTGTTTGTTTTTTATTTATTTTGTTTTTTATTTATTTTGTTTTTATTTATTTTTTTAAGTTTAATTTTCTTGTTTTATTTATTTTTTTTTTTTTTTATTAAAATTCTCCAAAAAGTTTAATTTTTCAATTGTTTTTTTTTTTTTTGTTGTTTTAAATTTTTTTTTTTAAATTTATTTATTTATTTTTTTTGATTTTTTTTTTTTTTTTTTTTTTGTAAGAATCCTAAAAACTAAATTTTGTTTTTATTTTCTCTAGAATTTTCTTTTCTTTTGACAAAATACAAAATATTAAAATAAAAATCAAAAATATATTTTCTGTTGATTTTCTTCGTTCCATTTTTTTTTTGTCCCGTTTGTTTTATTTTTTTTTTAAATTTTAACTTTCTCCTCCTCCTCCTTTGTTTTTTTGTTTCATCTTATTTTTTATTTATGGCAGTTTTCTTCTTCTTCTTCTTCTTCTTATACATCCGTACATGACTGCATATTTTGTTTTTTTTTTTTTGTTCAAATCGGTGCTTCTTCTTCTTAATTAATTAAATCTGCATTTGATATGATTAAATATTTTGTAAGAATAAGGGTTGGATATGGTGGAAGGGTTAGGGTATGGTGAGAAAATGGTACGCAGAAAGAAAACGTTGAAAAAAATGTAGAATAAGAATTTATTTGAATGACAGAAAATTGGTAATTGGTAATTGGAGGGTTGGGGGGGGGGGGGGGGTGGGGGGGGTTCAGGGGGTGGTGTTAGTAGTTTGTTGAATTGGAATGAAACCGGAGGAGAAAAAATTTAAAATAAAGGAAAAAAGAATAAAATGGTAGAGGAAAGAAGGGAAAATGTAAATTACAAAAAATTTTCATATTTTCATATTTTCATTTGTTCATGTTTCTTTCATTCTATTTTTAATTTTCTCGTAAATGGAAAATGTTTGATTATCGATATGTTAGAATTTATTGGGAAATCTTTTTAAAATAATTTTCCTTTTGTTTTTTTTTTTTTTCTTAAATATTTTTTTTTTTATGAAAATAAATATATTGTGTATGTGTGTTTCTGTCTCCTTCACTCTTTCTCAGACTGAAGTTTTGTTCTTACTTTACTTGCAATTAAATATTTTTATTCTTTTTCTATCTCGCTCTGTTCTCTATCTATCTCTCTCTCTCTTTGTTTCTCTGTGTCGTCTTAGTTGCAAGATTATTTAATTAAAAAGAACAAAACAAAAAGAAAGAAAGAAAGAAAGAAGAAGAAAGAAAGAAAGAAAGAAGAAGAAAGAAAGAAAGAAAGAAAGAAAGAAAGAAAGAAAGAAAGAAAGAAAGAAAGAAAGAAAGAAAGAAAGAAAGAAAGAAAGAAAGAAAGAAAGAAAGAAAGAAAGAAAGAAAAGAAAGAAAGAAAGAAAGAAAGAAAGAAAGAAAGAAAGAAAGAAAGAAAGAAAGAAAGAAAGAAAGAAAGAAGAGAAAGAAAGAAAGAAAGAAAGAAAGAAAGAAAGAAAGAAAGAAAGAAAGAAAGAAAGAAAGAAAGAAAGAAAGAAAGAAAGAAAGAAAGAAAGAAAGAAAGAAAGAAAGAAAGAAAGAAAGAAAAAAATTAATAAAATAAAAATTTTGGCTCTGTAAATTTTTCTGCCCTCTTCGTTTTTCTTTCAGTTTCTCATTTACAGTTTGTGTTAAATTTCACTCACATTTACGTTTCTTTACAGAATTTTTCTCTACACAAACTTTCTCTTCATTTTTTCTCTTCTGTACTCAATTACTTTACATCTCTCTCTCTCTCTCTACTTCTCTACTTCTTCTTAATTTGTTTTTTTTTTTTTGTTAAATTTAAATTTATTTGTTTAATTGTTTTTTTTTTTTAATTTTCAGTTTTTTTTTTTATTTATTTTATGTTTCTTCTTTTTATTCTATACAAATAATTTTCTCTATAAAAATATTTTCTTTTTTTTTTTTTTTTGTTTTTAAATTTTATCTTTTTTATTTTTAATTTTTTAATTTTTAATTTTCATTTTTTAAAATTTTTAATTTTAACTTTTTTTTTTTTTTTGTTGTAATTTTTTTGTTTATTATTATTTATTTATTTTTTTTTTTATTAAATTTTCTCTTTACTCTGGTTCTTGTTTAGTTTTTTTTTTTTGTTTAATTTTTTATTTTTTATTTAATTCATACAATACACACATTCAAAGGTTCAAAAAAATGATGCTGCTGCTTTTTTCTTGCTGCCGTTGGCTCTTGTTGTTTTTATTTGTTTCTAAAAACTTCTTTGTTGCTGCTGTTTGTTCTAGTTGTTATTGTTGTTATTGTTGTTTCGATAGTTGTTATTGTTGTTGGTATTAGTTTCTTTTTTTTGTTAAAAATTTACATTTTTTTTTTTCTTGATATTTTGTTGTTGTTGTTATTGTTGTTGTTTTATAGAAATTAAAACAAAACAAATTTTTGTGTTTTTTTTTTTTTGTTTTTGACAATCAAAAAATTTAATTTTTCAAGCGCAAAGCCTTTGAAGACTTCTATAAATTTTAAAAACATGCAAATAATTGATAACCTGTTTAATTAAACCGAAATAGAACCTGTTTATTGTATGACCACTTTTTCTAACAAAAAAAATCGATTCACACTTCACTTGCCAATGCCAACCATTTTATTTATTTTTTTCTTTTTTGTTTTTTTTTTTTTGTTCATTTAAAACAACACAATAAAACAACAACAACAATAATTTATATAATCGGAACGATCTGTCATATTGGACCATAATTATTGATGATAATGATTGATTTACATTTCACACCACCACCCATCATCCACCCATCATCCACCCACCAATTAGACAAATATTAATTATAAATTTGTGTTTAAGAAATAAAAAAAATTAAAAATTGACTGCAAGAGTTCCAATTGTACTCTCCTTTTTTTCCTTTTCCTTTTTTTTTTTTTTAAGGAAAATGAATCGATAAAAATTTGTCAAAAAAGAATTGTGTGTATGGGTAGATGAGTGCGTGTTCAGTGTGTGTGTGTGTGTGTGTGTGTGTGTGTGTGTGAGGAACAAAAGAAAGGTAGCGCCTAGACAATGTGGGTGATATTGTGAAAGCACAAAAAAAAAAAAGGAAAAATGCGAAAAAAAAAATTGTGTTTTTCCAACCAACAATAAAAATTTCTAATTAAAAATAATTGTTTATCTTTTTTTCTTTGGTTTGTCCTTTAAATTTTCTTTGGTTTTTCTTTTGCTCCCTCCAAGGTCCAAAAAAATTCTCAAAGATATTTTCCTTTTTTTTTTTTGATTTCAATCCCCGGTTTTTAAAAAAATAAATTAATTAAAATTGTTTTTTTTTTTTTTTTTGTTTTTACATTTTATAATTCTTCTCTCGTTTTATTTTTGTATTTTTTTTTTTCACTATGTTTGTTTTGATTTTTGTGTTCTTCTTTTTACATTTTCTCTAAATAAATATTGTTTTTTTTTTTACTTTAAAATTTTCTCTGTTTTTCTTCTTCTTCTTTGAATTGGATTTTTCTTTTTTTGTTAAATATATTTTTCCATTTATGTAATTATTAAATTATTTAATATATAAAATATTTTTACTCTTTCTCTTCATTTGTCTTCTTCTTCTTCTTCTTCTTCGTCTTCTTCTTCTTCTTCTTCTTCTTCTTCTTCTTCTTCTTCTTCTTCTTCTTCTTCTTCTTCTTCTTCTTCTTCTACTTCTTCTTCTTCTTCCTCTTCTTCTTGTTTTATTTAAATTTAATTTAGAATAATGAATTACATTACACTTTATTTTTTTTTTTTCTTTATTTAATTTTAAATTTTTTTTTTTTTGTTTAAATATTTTTTTTTATACATTTACATTATTTTTATTTCTTTCATTTTTCTATTTTAATTTTTTCTCTTTTTCTTTCTTTCCGTTTTTCTTTAAGTTTCACAATTTTTAATCAATCTTTATAAATTTTTTTTTTGTTTTTCTTCTTTCTACTACCATTCCCACACCCCGCCAGTAAAATCTGTCTAATATTCTAACTTTGATCAATTTAATTATTAAGTACTCACTGTTTTTTTTTTTTTTTGTTCATCCATTTGCTTTTTGACGTTTGACTTTGTAATGGGGTAAATCTATACGGATTTTTTTTTTTTCTATTTTGCCTTTCTCTTTCATTTTAACCGTATAAACTATTACCGTAATTTTTACCGTAATCTCTACATTCATCTTTTTTCTTCTTTCTTGTTTCTTCTTTTCTTGTTTACATATTTTTACGTTTTGTTTTGTTTTTTTTTTGTTTTTTTCTTTGTTAGTGACTAGACACTAGATAATAATTTTTTTCATTTATAAATATTTTACACATGACTAAATATTAATTTTACATCTCTTTCTTTAATTTCTTTTTGGTTTGAATTTTATTTTATTTTTTTTTTTTTTTTTTTGATTTTTATAAATATTTTTTCAATTTTTCCTAATGATAATTTTCTTCATCTTACATCAGTTTGGTTTTATGTAAATATTTTTTTAATTTGTTTATATAATTTCCTTAATTTTTAAATCATTTTTTTTTTACGCAACACATTTAATAAATGTTTTAACAATTTTTAAGTTTTAATTTTTTTAATTTTTAATTTTATTTTTAATTTTCTATCCAATTTATCTTTCCCTTTTCACTCTCTCACGCTCTCACTATGTCTCACTCTCTAATTTATAATTTTTTTTTTTTAATCTCTTTCAAATTTATCTCCCTATCGTCCTATCACCCTCTCTCTATCTCTCTCACTCTTTCTCCCTTGCTCACGGTTTCCAATTTTTTTTCTTTGTGTATTTGTGTTAATATTTGTTTTCATGTTAAATTGGAATCACATCAGTTACTCTTCATCTTCTTCTTTCTTTCTTTCTTTTTAGTGTATATATGTTGCCATGTTTGTGTGTATTGATGTGTATGGTGTGTGTGTGTGTGTTTAAAGAACATAACTATCTAGTTTTTAGTTCACCTGAAAAAGGTGACTTGCTATCATGCAAAGGCCCACAATTAATTAATTTTTTGTCATTTATTTTTTTTTTTATTTTGGTTTTGTTTTTTTATTTTTGGTTTTGCTTTTTTCTTTTTTGCTTTTTTCTTTTTTTTATTAATTTAATTTTTAGTTACAATTTTTAATTTTTTTTTTATTTAATTATTTAATTTAATTTACATTTATGTACTTCTTCTTCTTCTTCTACTTTCTTTCTTTCTTTCTTTCTTTCTCTTTCTTTCTCTTGGTTTATATATAAATTTTTTTTTTTTGTGAGTTTTTTTTTTTTTTTGATTTTCTTTTTTTTTTTTTGGTTTTTTTTTTTTTGTTTTTTGTTTATAAATTTTTTTTTTTTTAAGAAAATTCTTTAAGAAATTTAATTTATTTTTTTAAATATTTCTTTTTTATTGATACAAATAGACACCGAGTAACAAATTGTTTTTTTTTTTTTATTATTATTTCTTTCTCTTTCTATCCTACTGCTTGTTAAAATTCTCTTTCTTACATTCGTTCGTTCAATAAAATTTAACGTTTTTCTTTCTTCCTTTTGTTTTTTTTTTTGGTTTTCTTTTTTTACAAACAACAAAAGAAAAAAAAAAAGGAAAAACCAAAACAAAAATATTTCTCTAATTAAGCAACAATCTAAATACATTTCCCTTTTTTATGGGTTGTTATTTTTGTGTTGACCTCAAGTCTTTTAAACCCATTTTCTGAAGGACCAAATCTTATTTTTCTTCTGTTTTTTTTTTTTTCGTTTACTTTTTTTTGGGGGAATATTTTACTAACAGTAAAAACCTTGAGAGAAAATAAATCAACTCATTATTAGATGGAGACAATCTGACTGGAAAATCAGTTAAATTGATGACTAATTCTAATTGGATTACCTCCTCTAATTTAATTAAATTTTGCGATTTTGAGTTTGAATTTTAAAGTAAGCAGATAATTTCTGCGTAGATCGAATTTGTAGAATAAAATAAAAATTAGTGGTCCAATTGTTTCCTTGGATCTGTATTTTTTTACATTTTCTAATTGAGTTTTTAATCAAATTTTTTTTTCCATCAAGGTTTTCCTTCTTAACAATTGTGTTTTCTTAAAAATTTAATAATTTCTCCTTCTTCTCCTTCTTTTGTTTTACCATAACGGAATAATTTTACGTAGAGGATTTTGTATGGGTGTGTGTGTGTGTGAGTGCGTATGTGTGTGTTAAGTTGAGTGTAGTGTAATGTATTTGTTAATGATTTTCTTCCTAGATTTTCGTTCCTAAAATTTCACATATTAATTAATTAATTAATTAATTAACAGTAAATAATTTCATTTTGTTGGCTTCTTGTTTTTGTTTTTGTTTTTTCTAATCTAATTATTATTCGAGGCGTTACAAGAAAAAATCAACTAATGTCTTTTTTTTTTTTTTCAGTTTTCTTTTATCCTTTTTGTTTTCCTCTGATTCTATTTATGTTTTGTCGTCGTATGATTGTGTACGCACGCGCTACATTATTAACTATTGTTTGTTTCCTTTCCACCCTTCCATCATTATTTATTGTGTGATGTTTGTTTGTTTGTTTAATGTTTTTTTTTGTTTGTTTTTTTTTTTTTGATATTTTTATTAAAAATCTATAATTAAGAATAATTTAATGTTTTTCTTCTTCTTCATCTTCGTTTTTAGTTTCTCAGCTAAATATAATTTCAGGCAACGAACAGGCTTGGTATTTTATTTTATTTTATTTTATTTTATTTTATTTCTTTTTCTTCTTCTTCTTCTTCTTCTTCTTTTTCTTCATTGTTTTTTTTTTTGAAATTTTAAAATTTTTCTTTTTTGTTATTTTTGTTTTGTTTCTTCTAATTATTGTTACTGCATAACTTTTCATTTCATTTCATTTCATTTCATTTCATTTTTTATGAGGATGGGGGAAATATGGGTAAAAAATTTAGAAAAAGCCAAACACGTAAAGAAAAGATTAAATTTGATAATCGTTTCAATTTGAAAACATCATCAATAATAGAATAGAAATATTAAAAAGAAGAAAACACAAATCAATAAAAGAAACTGACAAAAAAAAAATCAAATTCACATTTTATTTTTTGTTTTTCTTATTGGAAAAGTTTTCACACAAATTTTTCTTTTTTTTTTGTTTCCTGTGGGTTTTTTTTTTGTTGTTCTTGTTATGTCTAGAAATCTATTTATATTGTAGTAGTCTAATTAGTTAATATCTAGTTAGTTAGTTTATTCTAATTAAGTGATTTTAGATTAAATTAATTTTTAGTTACACAAATAATGTATTTTGTTAAATCTAAAGACATTTAAAGTTCACACTTTAAAGACATTCTCTGTGTTGTGTTAAAAAAAAATAGAAAAAATTAAATGAATGAAATAATTGGACGTGAAGCGAAGTAGATTTGGGATTGTTGATGTCGTGAATTATACGTGTTTGGTGGGGTGGGGGGTGGTGGGTTAAATGTTTGATGGGTGTTATGGAGATGGGACTAAAAATAGTAATTTTTAACGTGTAATACGAAAGACATTTTCTTAATAAATAAATAAATAAATTAAGTCGGCCCCAAAACAAAAAAAATACTTTGAATATTCATTCAAAAATTTTAATTAAAGTTTTTTTTCATTTTTTTTTATGTGGCACAATTTTTTTTCTTCTATGTTTTTTGGTAATTTTTCCGTTACGGAGAAACGAAAAAAAAAAATGGTTTTTCTTTCTTCTGTTATTTTATTCACTATTTTTGTTTTGTTTTTGGTTTATTTACTTTTTTCTTTCATTTTGTTTTTTTTTCTTTTAATTTGATAAGAAAACAATTTTTGTTCTGTTTTCCCATTTTTTTTTGGCATCTAAAATATTTTTTCTTTTTTATTCTTTAAATTTTTTTTTTTTTAATATTTTGTTTTTTTGTAACTTCTTAATCAAAACAAAAGACATCAATTTACTTCGTTAAGGTTTTTCTTTTAAATATTCGTTTGTTTGTTTGTTTGAAAAAAAAAGGGGGAAAAAATGAATCGCTTCTTTTTTATTTAAAAAATAATTTTCACTTACGATTTTTTTCAATTTTCAATTTTTTTGGTTTGTTTATTTTTGTTAATTTTTTTTTTTTTTATTTTAATTAATTATTTTTCTACGTCATTAAAAATTTCCATTTAATTTTTCCATTAATAATTAAGACCACTATATTTGTTTTCTTTTTAATAAATTTAATTTTTTTTCTTTTTGTTTTCTAATCGCCAATAAAATTAAGTCTTTTTTTTTCTTCTTCTTCTTCTTTCTAATTTCTTTTTATTCTTCATCTTCTTCTTTGAATTTCTTCTTCTTCTTTTTCTTTGAATTTCCAATTTATGGTTGTTGTTTTTTTCCTTTTTCTTGACGAATGACTAACCTCGAATAATTTTTCTTCCTCTCCACCTCCACCCGCCTCATCAATCATAACTTCTCTCATGACCTCTCCCATCATTTCACTCATCTCACCCACACATAAATTCTATTTGAAGATTTTACCTTTCACATTTCTTTTTAACTGAATTTTTTTTTTCTTTCTTTTGCTTAAATTTAATTTTTTTTTTTTTGTTTTTCTTAAATTTAAATTTTTCTTTTGTTTTGTTTTGTTTTTTTTTTTTTTTGTTTTTCTTTTTAATTAAATATATTTTTATTTTATTTGTTTTTTTTTTTTTTTTTACCTAATTTCAACATAAATAATTTTCTTTTTGGTAACAATTTTTCCTATAATTAATGTACCTAAATTTTCCTACATTTTTCCCTATCGAAGGTACACCTGAATTTTTTTTTTTACGTGTTTCTGCGTATTTCAGCTCTCATTAAATTACATTTTGTATTTTTTTTTTTTACGATCAAATTTACGTTAAATTTTACTTTTGTTTATTTTTTTGTATTTTGTGTTTATTTGTTTTTGTTTTATGTTTTTGTATTCTGTTTGAAAATGATTTTTTTCGTCTTGTTGTTTTTGTAAATTATTGTAAATTATTATTTGGTGATGTTTGATTATCGATGATGATGATGATGATGATGATGATGATGATGATTGTGACGATGCAATAACAAAATATTGTTTTTTTTTTATATCCCTTTCACTTTCTAACCAATTACCGTAATCGACTCTTTTAAACTTTTCTCCTCTGACCACCTTCCGCCCCACCCACCCCGCGTCTTTGCTTTAATTGATTTTTTATTTTAAATATTTAAATATTTTACTTTTATGTGTTTTGTGTGTATTTGTTTAAACATTTTTTTTTTAATTTAACTTTTTTAATTTTCTTTCATTTAAAAAATTTATAAATTGTATGTAATTAGATAAACGTGTGAGATCCTTTTTTGTAATGTTGTAAATGTTCACTTTTAACTTTAAAAAAAAAAAAAAAAACAAAAAAATATTCTGTGAAATTTTATAAAAATCGTTTTGTGTTGTTGTTCTTTTATCTTTGTGGCTGTTTGTTTGTTTGCATGTGTGTGTGTGTGTGTGTGTGTGTGTGTGTGTGTGTGTGTGTGTGTGTGTGTGTGTGTGTGTTTGTCTGTGTGTGTTTGTAAAGACAAGAATAAAAATAAAACTTTCAAAGATAAAATTAATATTTTTAAATCGATTTTATTTGATGTTTTGTTTTTATTTGATGTTTTGTTCTTTTTTGTTTTTTTTTTTTACAATTACAATTTTTTACTTTTTTTACTAAATATTTTTTTTTTTTACTATTTTTTTTAATTTCCTCTTCTTCAAATCATTTAATTTTTCTTTCTTTCCAATCAAATTTTCTATTTATTTTCATTAATTTTCTCTCTTTTCAGTTCAAACAAAAAAAAAAAAAGAAAAAACGCCGCTTTAAAGTTTTACCAAATTTTTTTTTTCAAATTTTAAAAATTCAAAAGAAACAAATAATAATTGAAAATGAAAATGAAAATCAAAAAAAAAAAAAGAATAAAGGAACAACAACAATGAATTGGTAAAACTAAAAATTATTGTTAAAAAAAAAATGTACGCTTTTTTCGCATTGAATTTTATAAATTTCTTCTAATTTGCCTTCATTTTTGTTTTTACACTCTCTCTCTCTCTCTCTCTTTCTCTTTCTCTTTCACTGTTACTCTCGGCCATTATACATAACTGATAACGTTAAATAGGAAATTCACACTTCCCCACTTCCTCTTTTTATTTATTTGAATATTTTAGCCACGTTTAAAAATTTTTTTTTTGCTTTTTGGTTAAAAAACGCGACAAAAAAAAATCAAAATAAAGAAGAAAAGAAAATTTACAAAAAAAAAAAACGTACATAACAATAGAAAGAAAAAATTAACAACAATTGAATGAAAGAAAAGAGAAAGAAAGAGAAAGAAAAAAAAAATGTAAAACAAAAAAAAAAAGTGTAGAATTTTTATGTTTCAATTCAGAAATTCAGTAAATAAATATGTTTTTGGAAATATTTTCAATTGAGAAAAGCTCTTTGAATTTAGACAAATAGTTTTTCCTTTCATTTATTTATTTATTTATTTTTTTTTTTAAATTTTGAGTTTTGTGGTGTTTTCCTTTCCATTTAAGAAAATCAACAATTAACTATTTTCTTTAATTTTTTTGTTTCTAATTTATTTTATTATTATTTACTTGTTCTTGTTGTTTCTTGTTGTTGTTTAAATTTCTTTTCTTAAAGATTTTTATTCAGGTTTAAGTCGATGCCATTGAACAATTGTTTGTCTTGGTTTTGATATCATATCCTGCCAATGTTTTGTTTCTGTTGCACCAGATCCATTTTTACCTATTTTATTTTTTAATTGTGTTTTAATTTACACACAAAAAAAAAACACACACAAACGAAAGGGAAATAGAAAGAAAAAGAAGAAAATAAATTAAAAACAAAAGAAAATAAAGAGAAAAAGAAAATAAAGGTAAAAAATAAATGGAAACAAACCTGCTAATAATATACGTCCAATTAATTCATTACGTCCAATATTATCAAAGTCCATAACCATTATATCAAGTGAGCATTCTCTTATTTTTTCCCATGGCACATTAAAACTGAATGATTCATTAAATACAGGATTAAGGGTACACTTATATATTGGTGTTTTCCTTTTTTCAATACGTTTATCACCAAATTGTAGCCAAACTTTAA
Source organism: Pedicia rivosa (assembly GCA_963082725.1). Lineage (NCBI taxonomy): Eukaryota > Metazoa > Arthropoda > Insecta > Diptera > Pediciidae > Pedicia > Pedicia rivosa. The sequence continues at coordinate 7,396,615 of OY720156.1, read as the reverse complement.
CATATGGATCTTTAAATAGAGAAAAAAGTAAAGAAAATAAAAGAAAAGAAAAAAACAAATGTAGAAAAATCAAAATTTAATAATGACACAGAATTAATTTTAATTAATAACGATATAATTAATTATAATGGAAATCTTAAACCATATGTTTCGATCAACGACTCACATAAGACTTTCAAACTTTTAGATTTGTGAGAAGATGACGATATGAACACATAAAATTAGATTTATCATTGAAAATATATATTCTTGATTAGATAAGGTTCTATAAGGTGAACACCCAAGTTCCAAATGCTTATCAGATTTATGAACTTATCAATTCCTATGAGTCCATTGTACTTGTACTGTAATATTCAATAACAAAACAGTACACTTCTCACAAATGATAAGCTACAATGTAACAAGAGTGAATTTATATACGATTCTCATCAATAATAAAAGTTCTTGGATAATCAATAACGTTAGCCGTGTTAGAAACAATGGTTTTGATTTTCTTATAAATAGTAAATCATGTACCTTAAATAATCTTAACATTTAATACAAGACAAATATCATATAATATAAAAAAAGTATGGATTATTGGTATGACTCTATTAATTTATTGATTTCAAAAGTGAAATTCACGTATTTCCAGTAAATTCAGACAATTCATTTTGAATTTTCAAAATATTTGAATCATAATTAATTAATATTAATGAAACGTACAAGATTATCGGGGTTAAGTATAAAAATTTTCACAATAAATTAAATTTACAATAAACAAACAAAATTTATCAAAATAAAAAAAAAAAGTCAAGGACTAAACGAATTGTCATCCTTTAAAATTAATTTTATTATAACTATTTTTCCGTTCTTATTTTGTTGTTGTTATTTATTTGTTTGTTTGTTTGTTGTTTGTTTTTTTTTTTTGTGTAAAACTTTATATTTTCTTGGAAAAACTTTTATATATATTTTGTTGCCTACAAATATTATCTGTCATAAAACACAAAAATATTATGAAAATAAAAGAAGTTGAAACTTTTCAACAACTTACATACGATGGTAGAGAGAGAAAGAGAGTCAGAGAGAAAATGACAGAAAAAGAGAAAAACCCAAGAGACAAAAAATACAAAAAAAAAAAAAAAAGTAGGTACAAAAGAAAAACAAAAAAAGAATAAAAAGAAGAAGAAATATTCTTCATGCCCAGAACGAAATATAAGAAAAAACTTTCTCACTTATGAAAATAAAATAACATAAAATACAATGAAAAAGTAAGGAATAAGATTAAGAAAAAATATAAGAAAATGTTTAACAAAAAATAAGGATAAAACTTATAAAATAAATAATAATAAATTCTTGTGTGTGTATGAGAACACATATACACTCTCTCCCTCTCTCTCTCTCTCTCTCTCTTTTTCTTTCTATTTCTCTCTCTTATCGAATAAAGAAAAATTAGTGAGAATAATGTTTATTAAAGAAAATTGAAAAATTCAATCATTAAACGTTATGAATTTTTGTTTATTATTTCCAGGATCACTTCACTAAATTCTCTCATTCTCTAATATTTAGGACGTTAGAAAATAAATCATTTAAAAAATAAGACCTTACGTAATTTTAATAATTAAATAAATTGTTCAATAAACTTTAAAGCAACTTTAACTTTGGTTGTCATCTCTTGTTAATTTCTAAATGAAAAAATCCATCAATTTATATAAAAATTAGATTGAAATAATTTGGACATAAATTTAAAATATTTTACGATTAATTTAAATTTTCTTAAAAAATAGAAAAAAATAAATCAAATTTTCACAACAATTGAATTAAAATTAAAATTAAAAACAAATTTCATCAAAAATAGATAAAAAGTCATAAATCAAATTGAACAAGAAACAGAAGAGAATAAAAAAAAATCACTTATCATCTCCCACCCTTTACCTCTACACACCAAAAAAAAAAAAAACAAAACAACAACAACAACATATTTGAAGGACAAAATAATAAAAAAAGATTAATAATAAGAACAAGATGATTTTCAACCAGACGCATCTTGTCTTAAGTGATTTTCTTCTTCTTCTTTTTTGTAGAAAAGATGAAATAAAGAATATTCAACAATTTTTTTTTTTTATTCTGAAGATGATAAGACAACATTTAGTCTGAACGATGTTTAGCATAAATTTCACGGATGGTGTTCTTTCTTATTTTTTTATAAAAATATAAAATTTGGCGCCTCCACCGAAATTTACTTAAATTAAATGAATTTTATTTTATTTTCTCTCTTTCTTACGTTTGTATTAATTAGTTTGTAATAAATAAGGAATATTGAGAATTTTTCAATAGACTTTCTAACAAGAGAAAAACACAAATAAATTCAGGTATTAATTTTGGTGGCACATTTTTGTCAAAATGATTGGAATTTTTTTGTTCTTCTTCTTATTTTTTTTTTTTTTTTTGATTTTTGTTCTTCAGATAATAAAAGTTTAAAAATGAATTAAGCACAATTCTATATACAATCAAATAGGAAGAGATGACGAAACAAATTATATTTGTCTTTTCAATTTTGAATGAGAAAAGTAAAAATAAAAATGAAAAAAAAAAACTCACCCGATTTTCCATTTATATCTTTAGCTTTAAGATTACGTGCCTTAATTACAGTCAATGTTAGTATTGAATTTGATGGATGATAACAAAGTGATGATAATATTTCACCACACTTATCTTTAGCTGGTGGTTTTAATGGTTTCCAAAATGATGGTTTACCACTAAAATCAACCTAGAATTTTATTTGATTTAAAGAAATAAAAATTAAAAAAAAAAAAAAAAATACAAATTATTTTATATGCAAATGAGATTACTAAGGGTAGGCAAGTGATAGAGGTTGGGAATTTTCAATTATTATTTACCTGACAAAGTGGTAAAAATACTTCTCCTATTGAATCATCTCTTGAAAACCTATCATAATCAAAGACATGCAAATGTAAAACCTGAAGAAATAGAAGAAAAAAAAAAAAAGAAGAAAATTAAAAGAAAAATAGAAAATTAATTAATGTAATAAGAAAATTAGAGACAAACCCTTGATTGTAGTTTTTGTATTGGAAAACCTTCAAAATAAAATGTTTCATTCCATCTTGGATTTAATGTACGCCTTTTAATTTTTGTTTCAAGACGATGTTTTTTATCTGGTAATAATGTAACTCTTACATATGGATCAGATGTTCCACTTAAATCTTTTGCTGGTAATTCTTTTCCCTATTTTTTTTTTATATAAAAGAAAATAAAAAATGTATATAGAGAATATGTGTGTGTATGTGTGTGTGTGTGTGTGTGTGTGTCTGTATATATAATAATTTATCTTACTTGTATTATTTTCAATATAAGTGTTGTATTTTGAAAATCATATTCCAATGAAAAATGTATTTGTCCAACATTTTCACTAGGCTCAGAGTTATCAATGTACATGTCCACCATAGAGACACTGCGATTCTGAAGAAACGCCATCTTTTAATTGAAAAATGGGAAAACGAAAAAGAAAACAAAAACAAAAAAAAAAGAAGAAGAAGAACCCAGAAAAGAGAAGAAAAAAAAAATATTGAACAAAAAAAAAAAGAAAATTAAAAAAAAAAAAGGAAAATGAAAATTAAAAAAAAAAAAGGAAAATGAAAAGAAAAGAAAAGAAAAGAAAAGAAAAGAAAAGAAAAGAAAAGAAAAGAAAAGAAAAGAAAAGAAAAGAAAAGAAAAGAAAAGAAAAGAAAAGAAAAGAAAAGAAAAGAAAAGAAAAGAAAAGAAAAGAAAAGAAAAGAAAAGAAAAGAAAAGAAAAGAAAAGAAAAGAAAAGAAAAGAAAAGAAAAGAAAAGAAAAGAAAAGAAAAGAAAAGAAAAGAAAAGAAAAGAAAAGAAAAGAAAAGAAAAGAAAAGAAAAGAAAAGAAAAGAAAAGAAAAGAAAAGAAAAGAAAAGAAAAGAAAAGAAAAGAAAAGAAAAGAAAAGAAAAGAAAAGAAAAGAAAAGAAAAGAAAAGAAAAGAAAAGAAAAACAAATTGTTTAAAAAATATATAATTAACAAAAATTAATTGAGAAATGAAACAACACATAAAAATTTTACAGAAACAATAAAATAGAAACTAAAAAATTAAAAAATAAAAATTTATAAAAAAACAAGAAAAATTCTACAAATAATGTCTACAAGTGGAAAAGTTCATTTTTGAAGATCTAATAGAACACAATAGGACACAATAGACGCAATCAGTGAGTAAAAGAGACAAAACAAAAATAAATTTAAAAAAAAGTATTGCCAGAGAATAAAGTTTTTTTTTTTCTCTAAAATAATTTCAACTAATTCGTGTAATTAAAAAAATTATAAGAGCAGAACGTGAATTACGATAAGTATTTGAGTACCGAGTGAGTAAACGCGAGTAAAACTGAGTACGAATGTGAATGAGTTAATGTGATTGGCTACTCGCTCTCAATTATTTATCGTAATCTAGGCACTGATAACAACAAACAAAAATTAAAATAAAAAACAAAAATATTTATGGTAAATGGTGGGAAAATATAGTTGAAGAGAGAGAGAGAGAGAAAGACAAAAATAGAGTGACAGAAAGACATTCAAAAGGGAAACAATTCATATAATTTATAGATTTGTTTGAAACATATTTTTTTTTTCTTTTATACAAATAAACACAAGAAAATACACTTTTTGCTTTTTCTTTTATCATATTTTTACTTACAGATGGATGATCTTTACTAGTTGTACCACCACTTGATGGTCTACCATCTGAATCCCTTTCAATACCAGAACTAGAACCACCTGGTGATTTTGTTTGTGGACTAGATGATCTAAATAAATAATTACTTGAAATTATTTTTCATAATAATATTATTATTATTTATTGTAAAAATAATAAAGAAAATAATAATTAATTGAAAAAAAAAATATATAAGAAAACGAAAGAAGAAGAAAAGAAAATAATTAATGGAAAAATAAAAGAAAAAATAGAATAAAAAAAAAATACAATGAAACTTAATTAGAGTTAGAATTTCACTAGAGAATAGATTAAAATTAATATTTATGATTTATTTATTTTGTTGTTGTTGTATCAATGTTGTTATTCAATGACGACACAAAAATGTTACAAAAAAAAAAAAAAACAAAAAAAAAAAAAGAAAAAACAGAAAAAAATGGGAAATTATGTTTTTTTGTTTTTTTATTCACTATAATTGAATTTCACTGTATTTTTTTAAATTTATATAAAAACCATACGGTATTTTATGGTTTTTTATATAAAATGGCTAAAAACACAATAAAATCAAAATTAAAATTATTTAAACAGAGAAAAAGAGACAAATGAAAAATTGTAGACAAATTTAGATAAAATAAGAAAAAAAAATAAAATATTTGTTGAAAATTGGGAAATACAAAAAATAAATAAAAATGAAAATAAAGAAGAAGAAGAAAGAAAAAAACAAATGATAAGAGTCAAAGTCAAAAAGAAGAGAAGAGAGAAAAAAAACAACAATAAGAGAGAGAGAGAGAGAGAACAAGATAGATAAAAGGGAGACTATTAAATTTTTAAATAGATACAAGTGAATTGTATAATAACTGGTTTATGAGTTAAGGGGGTAGGGGATGATAGATATAGATAGACAGAATGTTGAAAAAATTACAGCAATATACCCGGAATACCTGTCTCTTATTCATTTTATATTAGTTTATTCTTTCATTAAAAGAAGGTAGAGGGGAAAAAATTAAAAATTGATTGATTTATTATAAAAAATTCATAAAATATTTCAATTTCACCCCTAAACTTTTTTTTTTTGTTGTTCTTTATCTAATTTTGGAATTCCAACCCTTTTTGTTGTTGTTTTGTTTTTATAAAAAATTCTATAATTTTTTTTACCAGATATTTTTAGTATCCATCCGCTTTTCGTTTTTGTTGTTTTTATTTTTTAATATTTTTGTTTTTGTTTATCGTTTGTTTTTATTTTCCTTCTTTTTTTTTCGTCTTTTTTTTTTTGGTTTTTATCTTTTTCTGTTTGACACATTTTCCCTTTACAACATTGTATTTTGTATAACTGTATTCACTTACGCAAATATACTTACAACTACATGTACATCACACCAATACATCCCTTAAAAATATGGACACACAAGCACACAAAAAAGCACACCAAAATAAATACCAACACAAAGAAATAAATACACAAAAGAGAACAAATTACAACTGAAAAAGTATGAACCGAAAGAGAGAGACAGAGAGAGAGAGAATGGTGATATAAAGTGAAAGAGACAAACAGTTAGAAAAATATTTATGTTTTGTAACTAAACACTGTGAAACTTTATTATATAGGAAAAAAACATTTTCATTTATATTAATAACAATAAAGGGAAAATGAGTTAGGTAGAAATGAAAAATAAATAAGGAAAAAGTAAAAAAGGGGGTAATAAGGTAGTGAAGTTGATATAGAAAAGAAAATAAGACAAAAGGGATAATAACTTTTATTGAGTAACATATTAGAAGTGTATAAGAATTTTCTTTCGTTTGTTTTTTTTTTTTTTCTTTATTATGAAAAAGGGAAACAAAACAAAAACAAAAAAAAACTTGTTGCTTCCTTTATTATTATCATCAACCATTTTTCTTTTATTTATTTTTTACTTTACTTTTTTTACTTTAGACTTTAGTGTATATATTATTATAATTTTAATTATTTACAGAAAGAGAGAAAGAGAGAAAGAACGAACGAATGAAAAAAAAAAAAGAAGTAACAACGGAATTCTCTATTTAAAATTATATACAAATATATTTTTGGCGATTTTTTGTTATCTTATTCTATTATTGGTTGTATAGTGGCAAAGAGTAAGTGTGGTGATTATTTTATGTTGGGTAATTATCATAAATCATCTTAAGTCAAGTATGAATATAGTGAATTAATACAAGACATAAAAGTCTTAATTTTTCTAATACTTTTATTACACACACACACACACACATACATACATTCACATGGTCTAATATTATTTAAGTAAAATATGTATATGGAAAAATTAACAACAAGAACAATAATTAATATAAAGAAATAAATAAATAAAAGGAAAACACCGAAAGTATAAATATTCATAATGTTAAGAAAGATTGAAAGGGGTGAAAGAAAGCAAAATACAGAGAGAGAGAGAAAGAGAGAGAGAGAGAGAGACACACAGAAAGTTTTAAATGAGTGTAGAAATAAAAAGGTTATGTTGGATTCTTTGAAAATAAAAAAAAAAAGGTATATTTTGTCTTTTGTAGAGAACACATTTGAACCAACAAATCTATTTAATCCAAGGAAAAATCTAGAGTCTAGATTCTAGACAAAAGTTTTCCGAAATAATATTAAGAAGAAAAGTTCAATTTATTTTTGTTTTTGTCTTTTTTTTTTCCTTTAATTTATTAAATTATTTTGTTAAAACAAAAATGGTATCATTGATTAATTAAATTAACTAACAATAATTAATAATGGGAAATTAATTAAAGTTTAAAAGTTTTTAATTCATTTTAATTGAAAGTCACCAAAGTTCATCTCACATGGAAATTTAATGATTAGAGTCATCTGGGTAACGTTTAAAGTTCTGTGGAGTTTTATTATTTTTAGTTTCAATATTTGATGGAAAAAACTGATATAAAATTTTGATTTATTCTATTTTTTGTTGAGATTACAGGTATGAAAAACTTAAATGGAATATCCTTTAGTTAAGATTCTTAATGGTAGTGAAATTTTCATCAGTAAAGACGAATAATAAATGAACTAAACTAATATCTAAAAATGTTTTTCCCAAATCACTTATCATACTTTTCTAATTTCCATTAGTTTATTTCTATTTCGGAGATTTTTCTCCTAAACAACAAAATCGAAAAAAAATCAATTTAAATTTTCTATTTTGTAATTTTCAATTGAATCTGGTAGAACTGTGACAGATGAGAATTTCATTTTGTCTTGAATTGAAAAATATGTTAAAATCTTTTCTTATTTTTTTTTTTTTTTATTTATATTTTTGTTATTGTTATTTATAAATTTTACAATATGAAGGTCACCCCAAACCTTTTACATTTGTTTTACCTAAATAATTAATGGATTGTCACGATTTTCATTAAATAAATAATTTCATTTTCACTCAATTTTCCACTTCTAACTAACAACTAACAATATTTAGCCACTGACAAATGTTGAAATGATACAAAGTTTGTCTCAATTGTAAACAAATAAAATTACCTTCATCTTATTTTCCCTTTCCACCCAACTCTTACATTTTGTTTTTCCACAAATTAATGTCTGACCAATTCTTATCGAATGTTTTTTTTTTTTCTTTGATTTTTGTCTCCTTTTAATTTGAACAAATATTGACATTTTTCTTTCTGTTTATTTTGTTTGTTTTTTCTGTTTTTTTTTTTCTTCATACAATAATTTTGTTCTAATTTTCTTTACTGAATTTTTCAGAGAAAAAAAGTAAAAGGCTTTGAAAAAATTCAAAAGAATTTTCAATTTATAATTTTCTGTTTTATCTTTATTTTTTGAATAAAGGGAACACAGGGAAAGAAGGGTAAAAAAGGGACAAAAGACAAAAGAAAAAAATCTTAAATGAAAATGTGGCATATCTACACTCTGGCTTTATTCGGTTGTTGTTTGAAGAGGTTAAAACAACAGCAAAAAAATAAAAAATTATAAGATAAGAATTAAAAAGGTTGAAGAAAATCAAAAAGGAAAATGAACAAAAAAAAAACAGAAGTAATTTTTCAAAATAAAAAAAAAAAATAAAAAGAAAATGTAAAACAGAATAAAAGGTTAAAGAAAAAAAAAATGAAAAGAAAAAAAAAAAAAACGTAACGAGACAAAATGAAAAGAGGAAACGGATGAAAATATAAGAAAGTAAAATATTTCTTCTGTAATTTTTAGCTTTTGTCTTTTGTCTTTTGGCTTTTAAAATAAATTATATTTTATTTAGCAAAAACAAAAAGATTTAATAACTTAACGCACTTCACTTTGCCTTCTCTCCTTTCACTTAGTTTAGTTGTTTTTTTTCTTTTTTGTGGTTGTTGATTATCTGTGTGTGTGTATGCCTGTGTCTTTGTGTGTGTGTGTGTGTTTGTGCCTGTGTGTTTGTGCCTATGTGTTTGTGCGTGTGTGTAAGTATTCTGTCTCGGATTTATTATAATTTTGTTTTTGTGTTGTTTTTGCAAAAAAAAAGAAGGAAAAAAAAAAGAAAAACAACCACAACAACAACGAAAAATAATTTTCGAGAAAAACAAATTATACGAAATGAAAATTGTTGCTTTCCTATTATGATAGCGGGATGTGACGGCATGTGTTTGTGTTTGTGTGTGTGTGTGTGTGTGTATGTTTGAATGCAAAGAAAATATAGATTAAAAATAATTTTGTGTTTTTTTTTTTCTTCATTTCTTAGAAATAATTTTCTTAATAAAACTGTCACAATCAGAGTGAGTTCAAAAAAAAAAGAGAAAAAAAAGAAGAAGAAGAAACAAAAACGCAAAAGATAAATAATTTCAGATATTTTTGTTATTGACTTCTTTGTCGTATTAATACTCTGTGTTTATGAGTGTGTGTGTGTGTGTATGTGTCTATATAAGGGTGTTTAGTGGAAAATGTATATCCCTCAAACAATCTCACATATACTCACCCTTACACAAATACATATACACATAGAAAATACGATAACCAACGATTATTACACAATTTATAGATTCACATCTTTCTTCTTTTTTTCATCTAATTCTACCAATTTTCCTATTTTCCAATTAAATTATATTTCCGTTTTTGAATAATTTTCTATAATAAAATTATAATTGAAATATTTCACTTTTATACAGGGGTACAGCGTAACAAGTGCAAATAAATAAAGGAAATACAAGAAAAAAAATATTTATACGATAATTTATAACGTAAAAGGGGGATGGGGGTTGGGATTTAGTGAAATTTAACTGGAAATTTATATACTATGTTCAGAATAAATTCTATAGAGAAAATGATTTTTTATAAATAAATAAATTTAAACAATTAATAATTGTTAATGGTACAATATTCTCTCTTCTTCTACCAACAATAGAATTTTCTATTTATTTTTTTTTAGCTTTATAGATTTTCTTTTATTTTGATTAATGCAATTTTTTTTTTTTTGTATTGGAAGATTATAATTTTTCTCTTTATTTCCAGCCAAATCCTAATATTTGCTATATTTTATTTAGATTGATGTTACTCTGTATGACAGAGAAAAAAAAAACAAACAACAACCAAAACAATTGGATATCATAATTTACGTTCTAATTCAAAAGAATGGAAATTTAATTCTTAAGTGGAAACACAAAAAAAAAAAAAAATAGTAATGACAAGAACAAAAGTTAATTCATGAAATTAACGACAAGTTATATTTTATTTTAAATCTGTAGAATTTGCTAGAAATACCTAACACACACAACATAAACACACAACACAAAACACACAACATACATACACAACACAAACACACACATACACACACAACACATAGGCACACACACATATATATATTAATTGTAGATAAGAGAATTTAATTATACCAACAGATTTTCATCCAGATTTCAACATAAATAACAAAACACACAAATGACAATTATTTGAAACAAAAATTATTTTATAGAAGAACAAAAAAAGAAAATCTAACCAAAAATAATTTGTTAGAAAAATAATTCATAAATTTATTTAGAAAAATTTAATTAAATGAAACTAAGAATAATTAAGTGCAGGTAATTTTCCTAAAAATATTCTCTATTTTTTGTTTTCCAAATTCAAATATTTTTTTCTCCCCCACACGACACATTTAAATGGGTTTTTTCTCAACAAATGTTTGAACAATTTCTAATTTTCTTTCCTATAAAACTTAACTAATTTAGTTAGTTTACGTGTATAATAATAACTAATAACTAATAAATAAATACCGATAACTAACTTAAATTGACTAAACACATTTAACAATTAATAATAATTGACACTTCTAACTTTTAAGACTTTAATTTATGGATTTATATAAATGGGAACGTGCGACAATTGAAAGTGACATTAAATAGGTTAGAATCAGGGTGCGAAGCGTGACTTTTTTTTTTTTTTTTTATAGAAACCAAAGTACAATATTGCGTAGATTCTAGACATTTAGATTCCTGTGAAAAGTCTTGCAAAAGTACAAAAAAATTTCGTGATCATTTATTCCGCACAATATCGGAAGGATTTGTGACTAGTTACTAACTAATAGTTAAGATAATTTACTTTCAATTAAAATTATATTCACAAATTGTGGATGAGGAATTGACTAATCAAAGTAAAGTAAAATTGGATCATCCTATGACAGAATCTCATCAATAGAATTCCCGAATTACAAATCTCAGTGTTGTAGAAAAAATAATTTAGATTCCATTTAATGGTAAATGTAGATTGTTATTTGTGCACGATTAATACAAGAGACGTAACCAACTAACTAGCTAAAGTAAAATGATGAAAATCAGAAAAATGAGTACATTGTTCAACCATCAGATTTTCTGTCAGTAAATGGACAAATCTTTGATTGATGTTTTTTTTTTCTTTTCAGAATAAATTTTCTCCTTCTATGCAGTTTCCATTTTCACAAGTACAACTTATTCGCGTGAATTGAGAAACTTTTTTAATTTTCAAAAATAAGAAGAAGAAAAAAAAAATCCATCAAAAAATTGTTAAATGAAAAAAAAAAGAAAATGCGAAAGAAAATGTGAGACAGAGAAAAAGAACGAAAATATGACAAATATTATAAAAAAAAAAATTGAAAATCTTTCAACATTATTGGAAATTAATCAAAAAAAAAAAAAAAAAACAGAAGGAGAAAAAAAATGTCTATTGGAAAATGATGGAATAAAATGGAAAAAATTGTATAAATATAAATGGATCAAATTCGTAATCGGAATCCGTATTGATTTGATTGGTTTTCTTTTTTTTTTTTTTTTGTTCTTATTTTTGTTTTTATTTTTATAAATTTATTCTTGTGCTGCAAGTAGAAGAAGAAGATTGAACAGAAATCTAATAATTTTTCTTCTTTTTTTCCATGGAAAAAAAAAAAAAAGAAGAAATTTAATTAAAATATTTTTTTCTTTCTTTATTTTGTTGTTGTTGTTGTTGTTGTTGTTTTTTTTTTGTGTAACAAAATTACGACAAAATGCCAAATATTGAGAGAAGAAAAAAAAAAGAAGTTATATTGATTGAGTGTCATGTCACAGCAAATCATAACGAATCAACCCGTATAGAAGAAAATTATATTTATTATTGGTGGAAAAATGAAATGAGGAAAAAAAAAAAGAAAAAAAAAAAAGGGGGTAAACAACAACAACAACAACAACAACAAAAAAAAAAAAAAGAAGAAAATTAGACTCTTAGATTTTTTTTTCTTCTTCTTCTTCTTCTTTTTATATTCAACAGGCAGATTATTTAGATTTGATTTTTTTTTTTTGACGTAACCAGAATATAATCAAAAATAAAAAAAAACAGCAACAAAAACAAAATAGAAAATCCATAAAAGGATTATTATTTATGTTGGTTTTTTTTAAAAATTGGTTTGTTAATGATGTGACACGATACGTGATAATGATGACAATTTTCTCTGGGTTTCATTTTTATTTTTTTTTTTTGTTTTTTTTGTTTTTTTGTTGTTTTTTTTTTTGTTAACGCAGATTAAAGTTTGACCGCGCATTTGTGATTGTGTTTTAATTTAAATATAAATGTTTACAATTTTTAATGTGAGAAACAAAAAAATTGATTGATTGAAAAATTGATAAAAAAATTTTTTTTTTGATTTTTAAAATTACAAAAACAACTACAAAAAAAAAAGAAAACCAACTCACATCAAATCAATACAAAAAATGTATATGAAAATATTGAAACCGTATAAAATTTTTCTACGCACACACACACACACACACACATACATACGAATATATTTTTTTTTATCATTTTTTTGGAAAATGACAAGAAAAAAAAAAAACTAAAAATGACAAGAAAAAAAAAAAAATGGTGGAAATAATGAAATTTTATTCGCAACAACAACAAAAGAGAGTAACCACTTTTTCTTTTGCTAGAACATTATATTGTTGTTGTTGTTGTTGTTGTTGTATGTTTTTTTTTTATGAAATTCACTTTAGATATAGAAAGACGTGAAGATGAAAAGAAGCAGAAGAAGAAAAAAGAAATAATACCGGAAACTATACATAAAAATATTAAGAGATTGTGTGAACAATGTAAGTCATTTTTAAAGAGAAAATATCCAGAATATAAATTCACATTGGAAATCACTTCAATCAATTTTTTTTCTCTTTATAGTGAAGCCAAAAAAAAAAAAAAAGAAAACGAAAACGAAAATTGATTAAATTGACTTTTTTTTTTATGTTTAGATTTGTTGAGATAGAAAATTTCTTTAGTTATTGTAAGATTGTTGGAATGGGAGAGTGGGAAGATGTGCATGTAAGTTCAAAGGTAAAGTATAGTTTTCACTTGTCACAGATAAATGAAAAATTGAATAAAATAAGAGAAGAAATTCAATTGCACACAAATCAATAAATAAGAAAATAAATGGTTGATGGTTGATGGGTGAATTTTGAATTTTATTCATTCAATAAAATATTTACAAAAAGAATTCACTCTGAGCTAAAGAAATGAGCCAACTAAATGGGAAACGATGAACAAACAAAAGAAAAAGAAAAAGAAAAAGAAGAAGAAGAAGAAGAAGAAACTTTTACAATAAAATTTACCTGTTGTTATTATTTGTTGATGCATAATATTCAAATAATGCAACAATCATTTCAATTGAACGTGTCATTGCAGCCCACATATTTTATTTGCGTTGTTTTTTTTTTAGTCAATTTCTTGCTTTACGTTTCTTCCTTTTAATTATTTTGTTTATTTTTATTTTTTTATTAAAAAAAAACTTTTCCTTTTCTTATTTTTTATTCTTTAATTTTTACTTTAATTTAATTTTTATTGTCACACTTTTGATATGGTTGTTGTTGTTGTTGTTCTTGCTATTTTTTTTTTTTTGTTGTTTCTTTTTTTGTCCCTTTTTTATTTTGATTTTTAAATTTTTTTTTTTTGTTTCTTTATTTTTTTTTTATTAATTTTGTCCAGATACTTTTGTTTTGTTTTTTGTTGAAGTTTTGTTTAATTTTTTTTTGCCAATTATCAATCTTAAAAATTGTCATTATTGAATTTTTTTTTCATTGAATTTCAAGTAAAGAAAAATCGAATGTATGAACGTTTATGTTTGGGTGGTAACGGCGGAAGGGTGGTGAATAAAAAAAAAAAAACAGATTTTCTTCAAATGGTATAAGATGTGTACTGATGTGTGTCTGCGTGTGTGTGTGTGTGTGTGAGTATAAGAATTAGTTTAATTAGTTAAGATTTTTTTGTTCTTTAAATTAATTTTGTAAAAAAAAATATAATTTTTCTGATTTTCTGTTTTACTTTGTTGTTGTTATTGTTGCTATTGTTGTTATTGTTGTTATTGTTGTTATTGTTGTTGTTATTGTTGTTGTTATTCTTTTAGTTTATTTTCATGTGTAAAAGTTTTCTCGAATTAAATTAATTGATTGAACAAACACCAGTCGGTATATTCACGTTAATTTCTAGTTTAACAATTTTTTGATTTGGGAAAATAGAAAAACAAAGAAGGAAACTATTTTTATTTTTTTTTGTTGTGTTTTCTATTTGTAAGTTTGTTTATATAATGAAAATCAACTACAGACAATGTAGGAAAATTTCTATAAAATATGAAAATTAAAGTAAATAACATTTTATTGTGTCTTTGTGAACTGATGTGAAAATTCAATTATAATTGATCAGAGGAAAAATATGAAATTAGATTTTCTCTATTTTTTTGTTAGCATTTCCTTGAAAAATGTTTTTACATTCAAATTTTCAAAACTATTTAATGGAAAATCAAAGAGAAATTTTTTTTTAAAACAAAAAATAAAAAATCAAACGAATTGATATTTATTGTTGTCGAATATTCTGGAAAATTCAAGAGGAAAATTGAATTATTTTGAATTTTTTTTTTCTCTTGTTCCAAATTTTTTCATTCCATTTTCTTATTTGCACACTAATCAAGGAAACATATTGGTTTAAAAAAAAAATGATAAGAGTCGACGCTAATTGGTGAAAATTTTACAAATTAAACGCAAATAAATACATAAAGAATAAATCTTGAGGAAAAATTGATAATTGTGGAAAAATTGAACTTTATTGAAATTATAAAATTCGATTAAATAAATTAAATTTTTACTTTTCCTTTATTTTCTTTAATAATTTTATTTTGTTGTTTTTGTTTGTTTGTTTGTTTGTTGTTGTTTTTTGTTTTTGTTGTTGTTTGCTGTTTATAATTAAACAATATGTTCTCGTTTCTGTATTTCTTATATAACAAAATTTGTTGTTGTTTTTCTTTAGTGAAAAATCCTTATGAAAATTTATATTGTAGATCTGTTATGTGTGTGTAGGTTTGTGTATTTTCCTGACTGGGAAAGAGAGTGAGAGAGAGAGACATACAGCGAGAGAGAGAGAGAGAGAGCGAGAGCGAATTTAAAAATAATGTGTTGAATATAAATGTGTGTGTGTGTGCATGCAACGTATATGTAGGTGTTGTGTGTGTGTGTGTGTGTGTGTGTGTGTGTAGGTGTATTGTATAAATTTTGTATAATAATCAAGCATGGTATGGATTGGTTAGATTACAAAGACACTTGTTAACATTTTTCTTATGTTTTTTTTTTCTTTTTTATTTCTTTTCTTATTTCTTTCTACCTTTTTTGTTACAACTAAACAAAAAATAACAACAACAACAACAACAAAACAATAAAAAAAAATCTATAAAAAGTGAAATAAAGTTTTCAGTTTTTTTTTGTGGGTGTGTGTGTGTGTGTGTATGAATGTATTTGTGTGCGTTTACATTAAAAGTAGCCAAAACAACATAACTCTGTTGTGGATGAGAGGCATAAGAGGTACAGAGAGAGAGAGAGAGAAAGAGAGAAAAAAAGAACATTAAGAAAATATGTGAAAATTTTTGGTTGCTTTTAGAAAAAAAAAAAATTAATTGAAAATTTTCACTTGTTGTTGTTGTTGTTGTTGTTGTTCTATATTCGGTTTGTCTTAATTTTTTTTAATTGTGAAATAAAACAAAAGACACAAAAAGCTTGAAGAAAAATAATTCTACGTTTTCTTTAAAGTTTTTTTTTTTTTCTAAAGAAAATTAAAATAAAAAAAAAAACGCGATAAATGGTGAGAAGAGTAGAACTAGGAAAACGTTTACGAAGTGAAGAAGAAGAAGAAGAAGAAGAAGAAGAAGAAGAAAGAAAAAATAAGAAAGAAACATGAAAAGGTAATTTTTTCCAAACTAATAATTTTATTACAAAGAAGAAAAAAAAAAAAAAAGAATCAACGAAAAGGAGAGAAATATTTTATTGTCGTTCAAGAAAAATTTACATTTTTCTGTTTTTTTTTTTTTATGATTTAATTTTAAAAATCGATTTTTCTTTCGCTTGATTTTTCTTTTTTTTTCTTTTTCTTCTCTTCCCGTTTTATTTTTTCTTTCTTTCTCTGTTTCTTCTTTTCTATTTTCGTTTCTATTTGATTTTTATCTGTTTCTTCTTCTTCTTCTGCTTTTCCCTTTTTACACACCAGCACAAAATATTAATATCCCTGGATTTTCTTTTCGCGTTTTTGTTTTTTTTTTTGTCGTTTGTTTTTGTTTTCTGATGTTTTCTTGTTGTTGTTGTTGTTGTTTTCGATTTTGTTTTAATTTTTTTATTTTTAAACTTTAGAAAAACGTTAGATAAACATCAGTGAATATTAATAATTATAAACTTACTACACACACACACACACACACACACACACTCATACACTCGCATAAATTAATGAACCCCACTGATTTTCAACCTTTTTCTTTTCATCGAATAAAAACAACTAAAAAAAAAAAACTGAATAAAATTAGCGAGTAACAAAAATGTAAGAACATTTTTCTTTTCCTCTAAATTATTATTAGGGAAAATAAAAAACTATTTTACACGCACGCACACACACACACACACATACACACTATGATTAAATAAATGTCAAAGTAAGAAAAGAATTGTTTAGCTTTTATGAGAAGAAAGAGAAACAGAGAAATAAATCCTTTCATATTTGTTTTTTTTTTTTTTTTTTTTTGCAACTTGTGGAGATAAATTTTAGGAATAAACAAAAATTGTGTTTTCACTTGGCTCACTTCTTCGTCTTGCCCCTTTGATTTTTTTTTTTTGTTGGTCCAAACAAAAAATTTTCTCTATTTTTCTTTAATTGGAAAAAAAAAAAGAAAAAAGAAACAACAACAAAACGTATCCAATAAATCGTTATTACATTAAAAAAATATTCTAATTATTTGTAGAACCGTGAAAAAAACACAAACAAACACAAAACACTTTCTTCTTTATTTTTTAAGTAAGAAAAAGGAAGACACAAAAAAAAAAAAAAAACAGCAAACGCAAACGCACACACTAAAAAAAAAAGTACGAAGCTTTTTTATCACAAAAAAAAAACTCATTGAACAATTATTTTCGTCTTTTCTTTTTTTAATTCTTTAAATTTTGTTTTTATTATACACCAACAAACACAACAGAGACAACAACAATAATAATTGAAAAATAAAAAGAAAAAGAAAAACAACAAAAAAAAAAAAAACAAAACAAAATAAAATGAAAAATTAATTTAATTTTTTTTTTTTCTATAAATTTTTCTATTTTTTTTTTTTTCCCGTTTTGTCTATATTTATTTATTGTTGTTGTTATTTTTTATTTTTCCTTTTTCCTTTTTTAGTCTCTTTTACGAATTTTTTTTGTTTTATTGTTATTCTGTTTTGCCTGTCTCTGGGTTAACAGGTTCTTTGCGACTATATATTTTATATTTTCATATTTTGTTCTATAGAGAGATATTTTTACTTTTTTTTTTTTTTTTTTTTTTCTGCACAAGAGTCAAAAAAACAACAACAACAACAACAACCAAACACACCAAACCAACCAACCAACCAACCAACCAAACAACCAACCAAAAAATAACAACAACAACTAACACTACCACTACTATTGTAGATATCCTAATGCATATATATGTATACATATATATTTAATAATACATGTATATGTATATATGTATTATAAAGTGATGTGTATTCTGTAAAAGCTACTGGTGTTGTATTCGTTTTAAAGGGGATTCTAATATATAACTTTACTAACACATCTTTAAATGTACAGAAAAAAAATCATTTTATGTGATATGATATTTTTTCTTCTTCTTCTTTTCTTTTTCCAACTGTTGTTGCTGTTTTGGTTTTTGTTGTTACGTTGTTGTTGTTATTATTATTATTATTATTATTATTTTTCTTCTTCTTTATCATGTTCTTCTTCATCTTCTAGTTCATCTGTATTATAATCATTCTATAAACATTAACACATATACACTAATTTAGCCCAAACCTATTCATATATATATAGTGATGAAAAATTTCCTGATACACATATACATATTCAGTTTAACTCAAATACATTAATATTCATGCGGCTAGATATATACACACATATATATATATATATATATATATATATAGAGTCAATGTATAGACGCTTGCACGAGAAAATTTAAACATATACATAAATATACACAGACACATCTTTAGACTAAATATCTACGGAGAGAAGGATGATTTTCCTATATATAGAAGCTACCAAATAAAAATAAAGAAAAAGAAAAAAAAAGGAAAAATTATCCAGGAGAGAATAAGCAACGAAAATCTTTATTTTTTTTTTTAGAAAAATTATTATTTTTGTGTGAATTTTGTTAAATTTTTAGGGATGAAAAAAAAAACTAGAAAAGAAAACAAATTAATTTTTTCTTCTATTTATAAAATAAAAATTTAAAAATTTCCTATTTTTCAACAAGAGTACATTTTTGAGAAATATGAGTGAAAAAGGAAACCGGATGATCTACCTCTGAATGTTTTTTTTTTGAAGTGAGAGAAGATTATAAAATGTAAAATTTGTATAAAAACAAGACGAAGAAAAACTGATGAAAAACTAAAAAAAAAAGTGTAAAAGGATACGAGAATGGAAAAAAAGGAAAAAAATCTTAATAAAAACAACAACAACAATAACAACATAAAAACATAGTATGTATAGAGAGAGAGAGGAAAGAAAATATAGTTGAATAAGTATAATGAGAATGATGATAATCTTTCCTCCTCCTTCTTCTTCTTCTTCTTCTTCTTCTTCTTGTTCTTCTTCTTCGTTTTTCTGTACATATAAATTTGTGTGATAGAGTTTTTTTTTCTTCCCTTTATGGATTTATATGTGTATAGGTGTATCTATTCAAACGCATTTGAAGGTGTGTAGGTGTGTAGGTATGTTGGTGATATTTAGAGTATTAAAATATATAATGTAACGGTAAAAATTATCTTCTTGTTTTGTTATTTTTGTTGTTATTGTTATTGTTATTATTGAGTTGTTGTTGTTGATCTCTCTTGTGACAATAGTAATTAAATGTTCACCAAAATATATTATACATTTACAGTACAGTACGTATAAATGTGAATGTATATTTTTTGTGGATATAGGAGAAAGTCATATATTAAATTTTGGACTAAAATATTATTTTTAACTACACACATACACACATACACGCACACAATAATAGGGATAAACGAAACCCCGTACAATTACGTAAAAGTTTATATAATAAAAAAAAAAACAGGCGTAAACACACGCACACAATTTTTTATATTTTAAATTAAAAAGTAAAAGTAAAAAGAAGAAGAAGAAGAAGAAGAAGAAGAAGAAGAAGAAGAAGAAGAAGAAGAAGAAGAAGAAGAAGAAGAAGAAGAAGAAAAAGTATAAGTTGAGTTGAACAAAAAAAAAAAAAAAAGAAAAAGAAAAAGAAAGAGGGAAAAAAACATCTGCCATTTTCTCAAAATCAAAATTTTCCACATTTTTTTTTTTATTTTCTTTTCATTTTCCAATTTTCCAAAGATAAGGTACATCTTTTATGCATTAAAGAAGATTTTTTTTTATTTTTGCTGATTTGTTTATGCCAATAAAATAGAATAAAATATGAAAACAACAACAATAACAACAACACCAACAATAACAAAAACAAAATAACAAAAACAAAAAAAAACAGTAAAATAAGGGAAAGGACAGGGAGAGAGAAAAAGAGAGAGAAAAAAAATATAAAACCGAAAAAAGGGAAATCCTTAGTTTATTGATTTTGTCCGGGAAAAAAGAAAAAAAAAAAAAAAAAAAAAAGAAAACTAGTTGGCGATGAGAGAAGGACAAAATATAATAAACAATTCATATTGAACGTTTTTCAGTTTTTTCTTTCCTTTTTTTTCCTTTTTTTTCGTTCATATTTATTTAGGTATTTTATTGATGTAGCTTTTTTTTTTTTTTTGCTATTCTGACTTCCTTTCAGTTCTTCAGAATTTTCTTCTTTGTCTTCTTCTTTTTTTCCTAGCTCCCTCCCCTCCCCCCCGCCAAACCCTCATTATAACCCACATTTCGTTTTATTTTTTATACGATCATATTTTTTCTATATTTATGTGTTGTGTATGTGTATTTATGTATGTATGTGTGTGTGTGTGTGTATATATGTGTATATGTGTGTATTACATACTGAAGTGTATAAGAAATAATAATCTGTTGCATTCATAAAATATTCGAAAAAAAAAATAAATAAAAATTGTATTTTTCAGAAGCTTTGCAAGTTCTTCTTCTTCTTCTTCTTCATCTTCTTTATTTCTTGTTTTTTTTTGTTGTTGTTGTTGTTGTTTGTGTAAAAGTTCTTTTAGCTTTTTATTATTTTCTTTTCCATTTTAGCTTATATATAAAATTTTTTTTCTTTCATTCCTTTGAAAACATTTATATGTAGTCCTAGTCATATATGAATATTATAGTACACCTATGTGTGTGTGTTTGTGTATGTGTGTGTGTTTGTGTTTATATGATAAGAGTATATAATGAGAAGAAAAACAGGATAATATAATACGACTATAAGAATAATAAAGTGTACGACCAAAGACTACAAAAAAAAAAAGAAAAAAAAAAGTTATATTTTTAGACGAAGAAAAATTATGTTTTTCTTTTTTCCCTTTTTTTTTTTCCTTTTTCCCATTTTTTTCATTGTATCCTCTTGTATAAATTGTATTGATATTGCATTTGTATATAAATATAAAAGGTTATATGTGTATGTGGACGTGTGTGTGTGTGTGTGTGCTAGTGTGTGTGTGTGTAGCAATGTGTGTAATTTTCATATGATAAAAATGTGTCTCAGTTTTCTTTTGGTTTTTCTTTTTATATTCATCTATCTTAAAATCCACCTGATGCTATTCCATTCATTCATTTATTTATTCAACGCTTGTTTTTTTCTTTTCCTTTCTTTTCTTTTCTTTTTTTTCTTTTTTCTTGTATGGAAACTGAATGGAATTGTTTTAGTTTATAATTTTTTTTCGAAAATCTTCAATAAATAAATTTTTAATTCTTTTTTTTAATTAATTGTCAGCGATTTAAATATAAAAAAGTATAAAATGGATAATTGTGAAGTGGTTGTCAAAGGGTTGAGGTAATTGTTTGATTTAAAATCACAATTTTATTTCTTTTCATTAAAATTTTAATGAAAAATAGAAGTAAAAAAAAAAAAAACAAAAAAATTGGTTTTACATTCGTGTACAAGAAACCTTAACAATTTAATATAAAAATGGACATACGGTAATATATTTAGTTAGTTAGTTAGTTAGTTTTATTTATTTTACAAGGGCAAGTAACCTTTTTCGATTATATTCACCCTTGGGACCTACTATTTTTGAGTAGTGGGTTCTGAACCACCTAGAATCTGCACATGCAGTTTTTAATTCAATTCGGCACATGGCCAGCTCTTTAGGAAACATGCAGATCTCCTAAGAAAAATCGTTCGGTTTAAACCTTATCCTGCACACCGGCCGGAGGGTCATAGATGTTATTAATCATTGCCCACTACTTTATGTGTGGTTTTAGTACATAATTAGCCGATTGAAAAAATTCCATCCCGCCTCGGTCGAGATTCGAGAACTCGGTACCTTCCCGCTCCAAACGTCAGCATGTTGCGATGCTGCCACCTTGGTCGGTACGGTAATATATACTTTTCACCGTAACCAACACATTATTTAATTAATTTCTAATATAATTACAACATACATATATGAGTTTTTCTTTTCATTCGTTGTTTTTTTTTTTTTTGTTTTTGTTTTCTTTTGTCTTAAGAGAAAGAAGAGAATATTCGTCTAATACAATGGAAAATGTATGTATACGTTACGTTTGTTTGTTTTATTTTCTTTGAAATTATTTATTTTATTTTTTAAATATTTAAAATGTAATTCTATACTTTTTACTTTTTTCTTCATTTTCTTTTCACTCTTCTTCCCTTTCTTTTTACTCCTCTATCAACCTTATAATTGTTCATTATAGTCGCGTTTTCTATTTTCAAAAAAATTTTCCAACACATAACAAATAAGAAGAAAACATTAAGAATATTTTGTAAATAAAATTTTATTTCTATCCTTATAAAATATTCTCTTTCATCAAATTTTTTTTTTGTTTAGAGAGAATAAACCAAAAATAAAACAAAAAGAAAATTAAATGAAATATAGAAAATTTAACATTAAATAGAAAAGTTAATTTTATTTGGTTGTAAAAAATACAGAAGTACCACCACCCCCCTGTACAAACCTCTTAACAAAACATAATCATTGTATTATCATATTACAGTTTGGTTGGAATATTTTCAAATTTTTAACATTGAAATTATCAAATTTCTCCTTTACCAAAGTTTTCTCCTGATACCTATTTGCTAAAAGCTCGTTAAAGAGAAAAGGATCGATAAACCGTACCGTAACAATATTGATAATTTTCACAAATATTAAATCAGATTTTCCACTCAAGATAAATTTTCTTTATTTATTTTCTGAGAGGGATTTATTCTTTTTTTTTTTTTTTTAAGATTTGGTTAATTTGAAAATCTTCAAATCTTCGTAAGATTTACTGAAGTGACAACATTTGGTTAAACAATAAATGAATGTACCAGTGAATTTGTACATTTTAATTTATGGATAATAATAATTTGTACGTGATGATACTTTCTTACAATAAATTTTAACAGATTTATTATACGAATTTTAAGAAATTGTAAGAATTATGACATTTGTCTAGAAAATAAAGGTAAACATTTTGTGAATATAATATAATATGATAAAAAATGTTATGATAACTCAATTGGTAAAAGTATTTGATCGGATATTAACAGGGTAACAAATTCTCGTGATTGTGCAACCATTTTATTTTTTTTATCAAGTTAAAAGATTTTCAAACGTAATCTTGACAAACAATTACTGCACGTAATTTATCAGTTTTAAAATTACAACAATTCTCTCTTTCTTTGATTTTCTGTTTCACTGTTTTTTTTTTTTTTTACTTTGACGATGGTTACTCTCTGTACGTACAAACAATTTACGTTTAATAAATACGTTTCGATTTTTCAATTTAATAAAAAATTATTCGAAAGGAATTTTTCCCAATACCAAAAAAATCAAAAAAAAAAAAGTATTGCGTGAAAAAAAACCAAACTTAATGAAACTTAATCAATGACATTTCTCTGTTTTTCTGTTACTTCTCACACACCATTCTGTTGTTTCTTCTTTTTTTTTTTTTTTGTTTTTATATTTGAGTGTTTTATTTAGACGATGGTTTAATATTTTATTCTATACACAAGAAGCGCAAAAAGTAAAAGAAAAAAAAAAAAAATGTAGAAGAAGAAGAAAGTGAAAAGAAAACAAAACACAAAAAAATAAACAAAGAGAAGAAAAAAAAATGAAGAAGTAAAGGAAGCAATTAATGTCAAACCAATTATGTCATTTATAAGATAAATACCATCTGTTAGCCGCCAAATATACTTTAGATCAGATGTCACCATTTTAGTTGTTGTCACTTATATATATTTTTTTTCTTCTTATTGTTGTATTATTATTCTTTTGTTTTTCATTTGTATGTGTAAGATTTCTTTTTTGGTTCTAAGTAAAGAATGTCAGCATCTTTTAGTTCTGTGTTTCTATATATTTTACATGTGTCTGTGTGTGTGTATATATATTTTTTTATTAACAAGTCTGCCAAGTGTAAAATATATTTTTTTTTTTTTTGGTGTATCCTGAATTGAGTTTTATATATGTTGTGGGGGGATAGAGCAAACAAAAACAAACAAAAAGAGGAAAGAAGAAGAAAAATTGTAAGACAAAGAAAAAAAAAAGAAGAAGATAAATTTACAATTCAAATTAGTTTTTTTTTTTATTTAAATTTTTTATTTTCTTTACTCGATGGAGTGATTTCGTTACTGTTTGACATACCAAACATTTTTATGATAAATTGATTAAAAAAAAAAAACAAACAAACAAACAAACACAAAAATTGGTCATAAGACGACAGACAGTGATTTTTTCTTGGATATGTTATTATTGTTGTTGTTATTTATAAAAAAAAAAAAAAACATGATAATATTTTACATGATTCCATTATTCAATGATCTGTATGTGAATTATGATGTATATATTTTTTATTAAAAAAATTTAAAATTTAAATTATATAATTGAGTTGGTAAACCTAAACATTTAAAATTTGTGGTGATGTGCTATACATTTTTACGTTCACGTATAGAAAATTTTTTTCTTTAAATTATTATACAACAAAAAAATGTTACATTAACGTTGTCTTATTCAATAGATTTATAATCTTAAGTAATTCATAACATTTATTCTCATCGATAATCTAAAATCTAAACATTAACATAACAATTATTAAAGAGATTTTGGATTAAAACATCAACAGTGCCATTGCCAAAATATTTTTTATTAAATTGATTTCTGTTGTACTAGAGGAAAGTGTTTCTTAAATATTCGCCAACTGAATTTATTAAATTTTTTATTAAGTAATTGCTGTTAAAGTTATTAACATTGTTGGTTAACTGATGAACTAATATTTTCAATATAAGTACAAATAACTATTTTGTATACATTGACGTAGCGTAAAGACTTAAAAAAAATTGTTTCCCAAATAAATCTACAAAATACTTTATTATTATTAATTATTGTATCGTTATTATAAATTAATAATTAGTTAGTTAGTTAATTTTAGAGAGGTGATCGCAAAAAAAGCTCGCTCTTACACTCAGATCCCTATTTGGACTCATTGTACATCCTCTATACAAACGTTTAGCCAAAGACTCAACCCATTTTTACCACGTCTTTCGTACGAAGATCAGAATAGCTTTTGAGGTCAATGTTTAATTATTAATTACGTACAATTAAATTTTGATCTGAAGTAATTGTGAACTTCTAGAATATATAAATTAGATTTGTTCTTCTCCTCAAATCCAATAAAACGAAGAGACAGAGAGAGAGAGAGACAGAGAGAAAGATAAAGAGAAAGAGAGATAAAGAGAGAGAGAGAGAAAGAGACGTAAAAAAAGGAAAAGCATTGAAACTAATAAATTTTCAACGAGAACGACAACAACAACAACACCAACAGGACGAGAAAAAAAACCGATTTTGTGTTGATCATATAATAAATAACAAACAACATTAATAAAATATTTATATAATCATGAAGCAAACCAACACATACACACACACCCACACCCACACCCACATAGCGGGTAAAAATTTAATTATATCAAATTTAATAGCTATTAAATAAAATCAGTTATTAAAATAAATTACCCCTTTTAATATTTACGTTTGATTTTTATTTTGTTTAAACCAAAAAAAAAAAAAAGTTAATCGTATATTTATTTTTTTTGTTTGTTTTTATTTTTATATTTATATCGACATTTTATATTTTCAATTCATTCAACTTAAAAACAATCACCACCCCATACACATTCTACTTTCTTTTTTGTATCATTTTCTCTCGTTTGAATGTCGCCTTTTACAAATGCACCGATATTATTTTATTTTAGCCACAGCATTCAATATGAAATTTAATTGTATCACATAAAATAAAGCACACACAAAAATAGTACAGTCATTTTTTTTTTTTTATATTTTTACTGAACGCGCGTTTTTATAGTATTTGTTTTTGTTGTTTTTTTATTTTTATTTTACGGCCTCGATTGGCGCCAATGAAAATTTTTTTATTCAATTTTATTGGCTTTTATTGTATTTTTGTTTTTCTTGTTTTTCTTTCTTTTTGTTATTTTTGATTGTTGATGTTATTATTGTTGTTGTTGTTGTTGTCATATTGATTGTTTTTCAATAATGTAATATTTCTATTTAATTTGGACCATTTATAGATTTTTATTTTATCTAAAAAATATTATGAATAGAATTTTAGATGAATTATTTAAATTTTATGAAAAGAATTTAATTGTGAATGTGGTCTAGTTTAGGATTAGGCGGTGGATTGGTCAAATTGTATAAAGTTTAAAAAATATTAGTTGTGTTTTTTATGTGGAGGCGCCAAAATTTTTCTATATTATACTGTAATAATCTACTGGAAATTCCTATAATTATGTAATCATGGACACAGTGAAATTGTTATTAGGTGCCAACTAAAAACATTATCTAGTACCGACCTTTTGAACACACATGATATTGTTTAATTTCACTTATTTAAGCGAACAACTTTATTCAATATTGTTACATTGTGGCGCCGTTGGCTTAAATTATTCAAGAGAATCACGTATAATTGGATCACTTCTCTAATCGACATCAGAAGTCTATTTACAATTTAAATATTCAATATGAGACAAAGAAAATTGTGTCAACATTTATTTTTATTCATATTTAATTCTATTAAAAAAAAATTATATTCTTATTTATTAAAGCATTTTTAAAGCTTAAAAGAAAATCACATTTTTTTTTCTTTTTGTCAAAAAAAGAAAATCTTTACCGAGAAGATAATATTGTACCTTCATAGTTAACATGTCTGACTTGAACTTATATTCAGTATAACACACATCTACAGGTCATTACGTGCTTGAAAATGATAAAAAAAAAAAAGAAAAGAAACAATAAAACGAAAGAAAGAACGAAGAAGAAGAAGAATAAGAATAAGAATAAGAAGAGGAAGAAGATGAAGAAGAAGAAGAAGGATGTTACGTATATAGCATACCATAAATTTTCCTATAAAATCAAATACAATTTATCTAAATATGTGTATATGTCTCTATGTATGATTGTGTCTGTATTTATGTGTGTGTGTGTGTGTTTGTATTATGAACTTTTTTTTTTTTTTTTTATATAAATTTTTCTTTTTCTTTTTTTTTTTTTTTTTTTGAGAATAGGTGCTGTGTCACGGATATCCTGACATTGGAACATTTCAAATACAAATACAATAAAAAAATTTATATATTTTTTGTATATAAATACACGCACCACACACACACACACACACACACACATACCCATACACACACCCTCTATAAGGTAATATAGATTTTTATGTGTTTTCTCTTTTATTTTAGGGAGAAATCGTTTATACAAATAATTTAACATAAAGAATTTTAAATGTCTCAATTAATGTTCTCTAATTCTAAATTACTAAATGAGAAAATTTTCAAAATAATATTTTTTACAATATTTTGTATATTTTTAAGATTTATTTCTTTCTTGAACATTAATAAATTGTTGGTAAGTATATTGTTGTTTATAGGACATTGATATTTCTTAATAAATTAATGTTCATATTCACTTCATTTGTGCTGTAGAAAAAAATTATTATACGTTTGTTCAATTAAAGTTTTTCTAAGAAATCTATCCTGTATCTATCCTGTATCTATCCTGTACCTATCCTGTATCTATCCTGTATCTAGCCTGTATCTGTTCTCTTAAAAAGAAAATTTCTACCAACATTATGTTTAAATTCAAATCATAGAAACTAACATGTTCGTACTTATGAATCAATTACGTAAAAAAAAAGCTCGAATAAAATTGTGAAAAATTCAACAAAACAATTCTGTTAGCCTGGTTGAAAAGGTCACGTGTTGTAAATATGTATTCTTTTAAATTCTTTTAAAAATCTTCAAAGAAACAACAAAAAACTTAATTTTCCATAAACATAATTGTTCTCTTTTTTTTTCTATTACTTTAGAAACGAAGTGAAACAATAAGTAAGAAGAAAATATTCTTACTTTTATTTCTTTTCTTTTGTTGAAAACATATTGACAAGAATATTAACAACAACAACAACAACAAAAAAAAAAAATGTTTGAAATTTAAAAAGGTTTTTGTTTTCTTTTTTTTTTCCATCGTGCTTTTATATAATTTTTCCTATATTTTCCTATATTTTTTCTATATTTTTCTTATTTTAGAAATCCTTTTAAAACTCATTAAAATCGTCGTGTGTTTTTTTCCCTCAAATCAAAAATCTTCTTTTTTTTTTTGTCAGACAAGAAAAACAAAAATGAAAAATGATCTTTAAGGGTTTGGTGTTGTTGTTGTTGTTGTTGTTGTTGTTGTTGTTGTTGTTGTTGTTGTTGTTGTTGTTGTTGTTGTTGTTGTTGTTGTTGTTGTTGTTGTTGTTGTTGTTGTTGTTGTTGTTGTTTAAAAAACGTGTTTGAAACATTATTTTGACTGGTATAACTTTTTTATTCGTTGCATGCGTTTATTTTTCCTTGTTTTTGGCGTATTTTCCCTTATTTTTCGTTAAGTGTGTTATGGTTGTGGTCAAGCAAACTTAAATTTCAGTTGTTTTTTTTTGTTCTTCTGAAAAAATAGTAAAATATGTCTGGTCACGTTAACATGTGAAATTC
This sequence comes from Pedicia rivosa, assembly GCA_963082725.1. Lineage (NCBI taxonomy): Eukaryota > Metazoa > Arthropoda > Insecta > Diptera > Pediciidae > Pedicia > Pedicia rivosa. The sequence continues at coordinate 7,367,771 of OY720156.1, read as the reverse complement.
TTTTGTGTGATTATAAATTAGTGTTGACCATTTTTAGTTGTTATTATTATTACTATTATTATTGTTGTCTCTGTCATTTCATATATCTGTAACCCAATTCATTTATTTAGACTTTTACGTTTTTCTTCTTTCCTTATTTCAACTTAGAATATAAAATAAATTTTCATATTATTTTTCTCGCTCTTTATTCTGATAGATTTTCCACTACATAATTTATATAGAGACAAATTTGTTACTTTTTCTATCTCTTTCTCTATCTTCTTCTCTTTCCCTATCTCCATCTCTTTCTCTATCTCCATCTCTCTCTCTGTCTACCTCTCTCTCTATCTGAGTATATTTTTCTCTCTCTTAAAAGAGGGGAAATAATAATGATATCATTTTTTCCATTTCAAGTTTTATATAAGATTTTTTTTTGTTTATTTGTCATAACGTCAGAATATTGAAAGATAAAGGAGAACAAAAATTTTGTATTATATAAATTACCTTCACTGACAAGATTATTACAAGGAGGAACAAGTGGAAGAAGACAAAATAAAAACAAGAACTAGATATAGACGATAAAATAGGAACAAAAACGAAAAAAGAAAAAGAAGAAGAAGAAGAAGAAAAGGAGAAACACAAGTAGAATAAGGACAAGAATTGTACAAAAATTATATAATCGTGATAGTGTGACGTACATTATCAAGACGTCTTGTAATACGTATTTTTTTTTTTTACCTTTATTTATTATTGTCGTAGTTGTTATTATTAACGAATCTAATTTCTATTTATAATCATGCGTAAAAAAAAAATATAGAGTAGAGTAAAAATAAGAAAACAAATTTAAAATTTGTGCAAAAAAAAAAAAATACCCCACCAAAAAGCACAAATATAGACAGTAGGAATAAAGGTCGCCCCACCAAAAAAAAAAATAAAAAGAAAAGGAAAAAAATTAACATATACACAAACAAATGTGTACACACACAGGCAAACCCCCATATAAAATTATCAAAATATGCACACACACACGCACACTCAGCCATACACGTATATACAATAAATGTATACACATTTCCAAAAATATAAATACATAAAAACACACAAAAATTCTCCACTAACCCCACCAAAACTTGCATACACACCCCCACACATATAAATGCGTTTACACATATAAATTATCGTAGTTTATTATTATGTGTGTGTGTGTGTCTGTGTTTGCATCTATATGGGTGCATGTGAGTTAGTATATATGCATGTATATATATGTGTGTGTGTGTTTGTGTGTGTTAAAAGTTGTGTGTGTGAATTAGCCTCACGTTACCATAGTAATATCGATTTACCAAACCAACTGTACATTCTACAACACTCTTCTATGATTGCGTGTGTGTAGCGAACAAAAAAAAAAAACCGAAAAAAAAAAATGAAATAAAAGGAAAATTATAACAGATGGATTACGATATTTTTCTTCTACTATATTTTTCTCTATTTTCTTTAGGTTTACCAAAATTAATTAATTAATTGTAAAATTTTATGAAATCAAATCAAATTAAAAGAATTTCAGCAAAAAAAGCAAAAAGCAAAAACAAATTAAAAACAAAACTAAGCAAAACTAAAATAATCATCCATTATCTTCAATAAAACTTCTGTTAAGATTACTCTGTAATCATATAATAATTGATGACAACAATTGTTAAAAAAAATATAAAAATTTTATAGCTGTCTGTTCCGGTACAATAAGTTTTCACTTTATTCCATTTTTTTTATTTATTTAATTGTTTGTTTGTTTTTCTTTTATTTTGTTTTCATAATTTTTTCTTTTTAATTGAAAATTTTCGTTAAATTTATCAATTTTCTTTTTTTGACGTATACTGTAATATGTGTTCATGACAATAATAATAATTAAATTTTGTATTCTTCAAGATGTTACCACGTAGAACTTTCTAATTCTCTATAATTTGTATATTTTTCATAAAAAAAAAAAAAAAAAGAATTTTAATTGTATTTTTTTCCTCTTCACCCCTGCCCAATTCATTATAATTTATTTAAGTTTGGAAATATTTTCAATTTTATTTTTATGTGTTTCTTTTCTGGTTCTCTGTCATTTTGTTGGGTTGTTTATGTTATTGTTATTGTTGTTATTGTTGTTGTTGCGTTGTTGTTGCTGTTTGTTTTATAGTGAAAACTGTATAAAATATCAAGAGGTAATTTATTACGTATAATTTATAGTACAGTTATACTATAAATAGTACAGTTAGCTATATAAGGTATTACTGTTACTCAAGTATCCATAAAAAAATATGTTACAGTGAGACAACAACAAAAACAATAACAACATCAAAATAAAAAGAAAAAAAAAAAAAAAACAGATGAAAAGAAACGAAACGAAAACAAATAGACGTACGTACATTGTCGTATTTTATTAAGAGTAAAATGTTTGTACATCCTATTTTTAGTAATAAATTTTTTTTTCAGCCTATTTTTATACGTATATTTTCTTATTGTGTCGTCACACATTTCATAAAAGTGTTAGAATCCCTACCCAAAAGGATAAACTAATATAGGATAAAAGTTATACCCACAATTTTTCTCTTTATTACTCTACAACATAATTTCTCTCTTTCACTCATTTACCTCTCTTAGTCTTCTCTTTTACACATTAATCTCTCTTTTTCTCTCTTTACTTTTTCATAATATCTGTTGTACTCTTTCTATCTTATTCGGCCAGTATTGTTTCTCTATGTTCGAATATACACACATCGCACACAAATAATAATCATCCCTGTAACGACGGGGAAATCAAACTAAAAAAATGAAAAGAGAGATTTTTCTCTGTCTATCCTAATAATGTGAAAATAAAATATTTAACAAAAATATAAATTTTCCAAAGTTTTTTATTTTTTCATGTTCTTCATTATTTTTTTTCTTTCGTTTTTTTATTCTAATATTTGTGTTGCAATATTTCAACATTAAAGATGCACAAATAAGGAAAAGTCAAAAGAGAAAAAAAAAACAAAATTGGAACAAGAAAATTGAAAAAATATAGAAAATGTGAATTGTACAATTTTATATCATAAAAGGCATGTCTCTTTCTTCTCTCAATTTCTATCATTATATTTGTCTCTCTCGCACTCCCTCTCTCTCTCTCTCTCTCTCTCTCTCTCTCTCTCTCTCTCTCTCTCTCTCTCTCTTAAGACAAAAAATAACAACAATAAAAAATAAAAATGAAAAATATAAAAAAGGAACAATGAAGAGAAAAAACATAACAGCTGTTTTTTGTATTTTCCTTTTCTTCTTCTTCTTCTTCTTCTTTTTCTCCTTCTTTTTCCTTTTCTCATTCGTTAACGAAAAATATGGTACAGAGGAGATTATAAATTTTGAATTGTGCGTTTTATAATCGTTTAAGATGAAAACAGGAAACAATATTAGATTATTTTTTTATTCTCTTTCTTTTGTAGTTGAATTGGGTGGGGAAGGGGGGCTCAACTCCCACCTTATTCTTTCTTGTTTTTCATTATTTTCTTCATCACTGTCTTATTTTAATCCTTTTATTATTATATAAATATGTTGATTTATGTGTATGTGTGTCGAGTGTGTGTGTATGTGTGTGTGTGTGTATGATCTAGTATTTATTTTCAATTTGTTTCATCTTACTTGTTTTTTCTTTTGTTTTGTTTTCTTTTGTTTTGTTTTTTCTTTTTGTCTTTTTTTCTCTTTTGTGCTTACTTATAGAATTTTATAGTATTTAATTGTTCTTGTGATAATTGAAATCATCGAGAAAGAGAGAGAGAGCGAGAGAGAGAGAGGATCAGTGGGAGAGACTGAAAATCCGACAGGATCGAAAAGAAAAATTATGTAAGCTTTTTTGGAGATTAAACATTTTTTGTCCAGTTGAAAATTGAATAGCAACAAAAAGACATAACAACTGAACTGAACTGAACAAGGCATATGAACTGAACAAGACATAAACAAAATCAAAAACTTAAATCCCGCACCATCTAAAAATTAACTAAACCACACAACAGTGAAAAAAAGCAACAACAATAACAATTATTGTGTGTGTGTGTGTGTGTGTGTGAAATAAAATGTAAAAAAAAAAGAAGAACAGGAAGAAGAAGAAAAGTCAAACGTGTCGTAGGCTCCAACGAAAAAAAATAACAAAAAGTTTTATTTTTAAAAAAAAAAAAAAAAAAATATTAAAGTCTCCTGTGCTTTCCATTTTTTCTTACTTCCTCCCGTTTTCCTTTTCTTTTTTTTTTTTTAGTTCCGGTCCCTTTTTTTCATTTGGTTTGATATGGTTGGGTCCAACTTTTTATTAACGTCACCACACCACTTAAATGAAATGCAAACATATATGCATTTATATTTAGCACACATACACATACGCACACCCACTCCCACACACCCACTCACTCACACACACATATGGTGTGGATATGGAAAATATAAAAAACAAAACAAAACAAAAAGAAAAAGAAGAAGAAGAAGGGTAACCGCAACATTGTTAAACCCGAGAGATTTTTTCGCAAAAAAAAAAACAAAAAAAATGAATGAAGTTAATTTTAAATTTAAAGTTTCTTTTTTTTTACTGAATGGAAAATAACAACAACAACAACAACAACAAGAACTTAGAACGATTGATGTGAGAATTTTGTATGATTGAATTTTTCTTTTTTTATTGTTTTCATTAAAAATGAAAAGTTTTCTATCAATAACGTCTAATTGAAAGTTTCAACGTTAAATCGAATGCATTTAAAAATTGAAACAAATTAAGAAAAAAAAAAGTTGTCATCAAATTATCACAAGAAAATCAATGAAAATCGTAGATTACAGAATTTGTAATGAATAAATTTCTATCAACCGAAGTTCTTATTATTTGCTCAATTAGAGCAATAACAAAAAACACACACACACAAATGAATAAAACATTAAAAAGAATAAAGTTTAATGTGAATTTTCTTTTCACAGGAAAAATTCATTTTGGAAAAACTAAAAGAAATTATTATGAGAGAGAAAAAAAATAAAACAAAACAAAATAAGAAAATATTGTCTTCAATATTTTGGTTAAACCTATTGGGAAATTTGTAAATATATATATTATATACATGTGTGTGTGTGTGTGCGTGTGTGCTTTATTAAATCATAGAAAAAAAGAAGAAGAAGAAGACAAAAGAAAAAAAAAAGTATTCTCAAGAAAAAGTAAAATAAAAAATAAACAAAAATTGCCGACGGTACATATTTAACGAAAGGGCTATTCTATTGTTTTCTCTCTCTCTCTCTCTCTTGCTCTCTTCTATACAAATACATATATGTTTGTGTTATATTCCTATATTTTCTATATTTTCCCCCTAAACACATAAAAAAAAAAGAAAAAAAAAAATAAAATAAATTTTCTGATGAATTTTTTTTTCTTTTATATTTTAACTTTTGATGAATTTAAATAATAGAATAAGAAAGACTTTTCCTCTTCTGTCTTTCTTTTTTTCTTTTACTTTTATATTTATATATATATATATATATATAGGAATGGGATTTTTGGTCGGTTCTGTACAACGTTCCCAACATTCTTTTTTTCTTCTCCTTTCATTCTTTCTTTCTTTCTTTCTTTATTAAGGACGATTTTTAAATTCATGTCTCATAATATTTATCTTTTTCGTTCGTTCGTTTTTTTTTTTTCCTTTTTTGTATCCTCTCCCACTTCATCTTCTACTTCTTCTTATTTTTTCTTATTTTTCTTCTTCTTGTGCTATGCGTCGTCTAACCTTTTATTTACCCCCCCCTTCTTTCTTTGTCTTTTTGTCTTTGAAAAAGAAAATATATTTATATTTACCGAAAAGAAAAGAAGAAGAAGAAGAAGAAGAAAAAGAAATAACAACAACAACAAAATCACCCATCCCCCGGTATAAATTAGGCTAAGTAAGCCTTGATAAAAGAAAATGGAAAGAGAGAGAAAGAGAAAAAATTATGCTTAAACATAATTTTCTTGTTTTTCTAATTTTTTTTTTTTTTTTTGGTTGTTGTTGTTTTTATTTTTGTATAGAATGATCTTGACAGCTTGGAAAACTTTTTTTTTTTTTGTTTTATAAAAATAGTCAAGACATGAATTTAAAAGAAAAGCAAAACAACAAAAATAAATAATTTTTTCTTTGCTTTCATTTTTTGTTTGATTTCAAAAAAAACAAAATAAATTCAAAGAGTCGACCATAGGTGAACCAAGTAACGAAAATAAAATTACATAATTAAATTCATATAAGTGAAACTTTTTTCTAATTGTTCTAATTGTTCATATATGACAATACAAAAAAATTTTTGTAATTTAATCCAGTTCGTATAAAATGTCTAATTAAATTATGATTAATTCTATGTATCCAGAAGATAACCAAATAAAGATAAAGTGACTATGAAAACAAATTAGACTTTTCATAGATACGTTACAAGATGGTTATTACAAGACATGACACAATTAGGATTTAATAAACTTAAATAATCTAACATACCTAAACTAATAAATATTATCACAGTTATATTTTGTTAGTTATTTTCAAATTGTAAAATTTGAAAATAAATTTATAGAGCTAAAGACACAAATACAAAATTAAACAGAAAGAAAAGATTTTATAGATTTTGATCTTTAAGTGAAAAATAATGATTTTTAATTTATTCTCTTTACGGACTTTGACTTTGACTTTTGACGAAACGATTAGACTTTTAATCTTATCCTAAATGTTTCTATCACTTAAATTTTACACCCGCCTAATTCATTCACTGTTTTTAACATTTTTCTGAATGAACTGCAAATGCCTTCAATCGTTGACATTAGTCATTAATATTATTTGTTCACATTTTATTTAATAAATTTTCATTGGTACATTAATATTGAGCATCTGATTGAAAATGTTCCTCTTAAATTTTTCCGTTCCCTCCCTTAGGTACAATTTCATCAGAAATTTACCAGAACTTCATTCGATTTTTTTTTTATAGTGAGAAATTATTGTTAATCGTTATTAAGTAACAAAAATATTATAATGTTTGTGATTTTTCCAAAAAAAAACTGAGAGAATTAATATACAGACTACAGTGAATCAGAACCAGTGAAAATTCTGAATATTTGTTATTTGACTTTCCGTTCAAATTTATGTCTGTTTAAAAAATATTGAGACAAACAATAACCCTGTTCGGTGCGACCTTTGACCAGGGCGACATTATTTGCACATTAATATTTTTCTCACTAGTCCCTTTATTTAATTTTTTATTTTCTACTGAATTTTATTTTCTTTTTTTCTTTCAATTAAATCGAACTAATTATTCATACACACATTTATGAAACTTACCCAATAAGTGGTGTTTTTAAATTCAAGAAACCATTTAATTTTCTGTTGATATTATTTTGTTGATTTTGTTTAACTGGTACAACTTCTGGTGGTTGAATTTCAACAGCAGCTGATTGTTGTAATCTGTAAAAAAAAAAAAATATAAAAGTTTATTTAAAAAAAAAGAAAAGAAAGAAACAAACAAACAGTAAAAAAAAAAAAATCTAAAGGGAAAATTGTTGTTTTAATTAGAAAATATTTTATTTTTTGTGTTGATGAAGGTTCATTTTAATTGTAGACAATTTCTTTCTTTTTCATCAAATATTTACACAATTTTTTTTTTGATTTGGGAACATTTTCTACATTAAAATTTTTGTATCGTTAAATTTTTGTATTTTATTCTGAACTTCTTGTAAAAATTATTCAAAGACAATTGAACTCATTTTAGTAGTCAAAGTTTTCATAGATGAAAATACAAAAAGAAGTCAAGTGGCAATGATTATTGGTTAATTTATTATTTAATTATTTTTAAAATAATTTTAATTTAAAGTCAGTATAAATTTTTTAGCCAAATGCCGAATGGCTGATGCCTAATGCATGATGCTTGATATATTCAAAAGAGACGACGTATTGTTCTGATATTTAATTAATGAAATTACTTACAAAATATACCAAAACATCCTAAAACAACCCAAATGACGTTGTGTGATTTGAATAATAATTGTGAAAATTATTTACAATTTTTATTCACCATTTTTTTTTTCTTTTTTTGCAAATAAAACTGATTCTTATTGCAAAGAAAGGAAACTAAAATTAGGGAACGGTGAAACGTAACAACGTAAGAAAAAGAAAGAGAATAAACAAAAACAATTTCAAATAAAAATTCTCCATTCAGATAAAATGATATTTCTTTAAAGAAATAACTACAGGCAGTTTATACTGTTATATGACCGTTGAATGGGACAATCACATAAATCTTAAATCTAAAAATCTTAAATTTCTTAGATTTTTCTTCTTTTTTTTTTGTTTGATTTGCCAATCATTTTTCTATAAAATATGAAAATCCTTGATTTATAAAAGATGACAGAGAAATTTCTCTTAGTACTCTCTACTCTCTTCTTCTCTCTTCACCTTTCTTCATCTATCTTCACTCCTTTTCATCACTCTTCACCTCTCTTCACCCCTCTTAACTTCAGTTCCTGGCATAAATTTTCTTTTCTTTTTTTTGAGGTTTCATCAATCAAAGCTTTCTTAAAGCTTTCAGTTGAAAAGAATTTATTACAATTTCTTCTTTTTATTTTTTTTTGGTTCCATTGTTTCACATTATTATTAAATTGACTTAATTTTTAAAACAATTGTCTTTAAATTGTAAAATCAATGGTCCTACCCGGTTGTTGTATTTGTATAAATTTTAAAAACTAAATCACCCACTGAACCAGAGTATAGTTTTTATTGCTGTTGCTGTTGCTGTTGTTGTTGTTGTTGTTGCTGTTGTTGTTGTTGTTGTTATTCAATTAGTCCATCTTGATTGTATTGTTTGTTTGTCGTATTACTGTAGTCACCCTTTAAAAGGATTATTGTGTTAAATAGTTACCTATTTGTTTGTGTTTTATTTACTTTTGTTTAAATTTTTTTTTATGTATTTCTTCTTCTTCTTCGCTGTGTTTTTTTTTGTTGTTGTTATTGTTGTTTGTTTATTTATTTTCATCTTGTTTTTCGTTTTTCTCAGTATGCATGAGTGTATATGTATGTATATATATATATATGTGTGTGTGTGTGTGTGTGTGTAATAAAAATTAAATTTAATAAAAAATAATGTTAATGGAAACATTCTTCTAATGATGTATATAATTTTACTATACCAAAGTTGTAAAGTCCCTGTTTGATAATTAAAACATCAACAACAACAACAACCGCCACAGAAAACAAAAAAGCCAAAAAACAACAACAAAAAAAAACTGAAATACTTTAGTTAGAGAGGGAGAGATGGAAAGAGAGAGAAAGATAGAAATAAAAAAAAAATACTAACAAACAAAATAATAAATTCTTTAGTTTTTTCTTTTTGTTTCTTTACAAATTTCGCGTTAAAAAATTATGTTCATTTGACGTTAATTCCTTTTCCTTTTCTTCTCTGTTCGTTCTTTATTTTTACATTTTACTTATATCAATGTTTGTAGTGTGCTGTAAAATTATTTATCGTTAAAAGTCTCTCTCTCTCTCTCTCTCTCTCGCTCGCTGTTTATCCCTACAAAATTTGTTTTAACCTTTTTTTTTTTTTTTGTTTTCATTTTCTTTTTTCTCTCCCCTCTTCAGTTTAATTAAAAGCATTTTTTTTACTTAATCCTTCTAGTTAGTGATAATTGTACTTTTAACTAAATATATATTATTACCCATTACTTTCCATATCCTTAACCATAATAACAACAGAGGAATTTTGCTTAGAATACATTTTATGAAAAAGAATAAAAAAAATAAAGAAATTGTTCAATTTTTTTTGTGAGGGGATTAATTCTAAAAATTGTTAAATTAAATTTTATTATCGTCATTCGGTTATTATCGTCGGATAGTAAATTATATTAAATGTTTCTGGTATTTAATCTTATACGTTGTTCACTCAATTAAATACATTTTTTAATTTTTCCATTATTTATTTGTGAAAAAACGGAGATAAAGATTTTCATATATTCAAAGTTAAAACTGAACAAATCAATTAGAAACGATTAATAATAATTTACCATACACTTGAAACAGATCTTATGATTTTATCATCTAGAAAATAAAGACATTCTATAAGAAATTAATTTAAATCCCAAAGTTGATTTAACTTCTAGTCGATTTTTAGAATTTCTTTCTTTAATTCTGTCATTGTATCAAGGTACTTGTCACAAATCTAAATGTAGACTTTTCATTTTATTGTTAACGATTTAAAATTTTAAACAGAAAAAAAAAAAAAAAAATTACACGAAACAAAAGAAAAGTTAAAAGTTGTGAAAATATATTTTAAGTTAATTATTTTTTTTTTCTTTTGTTTTTTCAAAATTTATTGTTGCGTTCATTTAAACAAAATTTCTTTCTAATTTTTTTTTTTCAACATCATCATTTTCTTAACATTAATTTATATTATTTAGTTTACTATTATTTTGAATTGAAGTTAAAAGGTGTTAACATTATTATTTGAAAAACATTTATGAGCTTACAAATTCATTAAATCCTAATAAATAATTCATTCATTATTTTACTGTAAATGAAGTAGAAAAGTATGAAAGTAAGAAAGTAAGAAAGAAAGAAAAAGAAGAAAACAAACATCACGAGTCAAATAAAACAAAAAAACAACAACACAAATCCAAAATCTAAATAATCCTTTTTGGCTTTTTGCCTTTAAAGAAAAAAAAATAAATATCAGACAAGTGGAAAAGAGGAAAAGAAAAAAATCAAAAAGAAATTTATTTTAAGTATCCTGAGCATTATTTGATTATTATTTAGTTGTTGAGTGAGTGAGAGAGAGAGAGAGAGAAAAAAGATAGATAGATAGAGAGAGAAAAGATAGATAGAGGAATGAGTGAAACAGAGTTAATAAATGACTTATATTTATCTGTTAATAATTTACACAAATCTAATGATTTGCATATTTTGTTTTTTCAAAAAAGATTAAGATTAATTTTATGAATTGACATCAGTCACCTTATTTTTATTATTTCCCTCTTACAATATGTATAGAATATATATGTATGTGTGACAATATTAGTTGAAAACATGTTTCACTCATTTAAATCACCGGAAATGACAATATTTCACATTTAAAATTTAGAAAAAATAAATTGAAATATTTCAATTCTGCAAATATAAAATATTGAAATATTTCAATTCTGTTAATATAAAATATTGAAATATTTCAATTCTGTAAATATAAAATATTGAAATATTTCAATTCTGTAAATATAAAATATTGAAATATTTCACTGGTATTTAAACTGATATTTAATCGGAAATTTATTATGCTTTGCTCGTCATAAATATTTTATTAAAAAAATGAAAGAGACGTAATAGACGTAAGAGATGTAAGAGCAGAGAGAAGAGAGATTTTCGTGGCGAGAGGAAAAAAGAGAGAAAGAGAAGAAAGTGCCTTATGATTATTTAAAGGAATGTATTATATGAATGAATCTAATGTCATTTTCCAAACAAAAAAAAAAAAAAAGAGAAACGTTCTTAATATAAAATTATATTATTTATTGTCCTCCCTTTACAACAACAAAAACAACAACAACAACAAAAAATAAGGAAAAAGCAAAAGGAAAGTTACAAAAAAAAAAAAAAAATAAGAAAGAAAAGAGCCAAAGGAAAAATCAATGAAAATGTGAATTTTAGATTTTTAATATTTTTTTTCTTCTTCTTCTTATTTTTTTTATAAAATAAAATAAAATAAAATCCAGAAATGGAATTTTTTTTTTGTTTATTTTCACTCTCTCTCTCTCTCTCTTTCTCTCTCTCTCTCTCTCTCTATTTTTGGCTTGTCTTGCTATCTATGTATTTTATATTTAAAATGATAAATATTATCGATATGTGAATGTGAATGTGTGTGTGTGTGTGTGAATGTGAATGTGTGTATGTGTGTGTGTGTGTGTGTGTTTGTGTGTGTGGGTGTATAAAAAAAGGACGATAGAGAAAATCTAATAAATTATCCATATTTTCTATTATTTATTTATTATCGTTATGCCTATGCCAACTGACTATATTATTATTATTTTTGTTCCCATTTCAAATTTTCGTTTTTTCCCATTTGATTTTTATTTTAAAAAGAAAAATATTTTCTTTTTTCATTTCATTTTTCGTCCTTTTCTTTTCTCTTTTGACTCTCATTTGACTCCTCTACACTATGAGTAGATTTCTACCATTTTTACTCTATCACTTCATTTTTCCATTTTCTCTACATTTTCCTTTTTTTTTTTATTTTATTATAAATTTTCTTCGTCTTTTTCTTTTTCTTCTCTGATGATGTCGTTTTATTTCATTTATAAAGGGAAACTTCAATATTATTAAAGAAAAAGAAAAAAAAAAAGGAAAAAGAAAAAATAGAAGAAAAAAATATAAAGAAATGGGAAAATCTTAATATTAGAAAATATTTTCTCGTTCGACAGTTTATAAAGAAAAAAAAAAAAAAAAAAAAGACTATTCGACTAAAAACAGAAGGAATTTTTACTTTTCTTTAATATTGTTGTTGTTATTATTATTAGTTTCATTTAAAAACTTTTTATAGTTTTACAGTGATGTCAGTGTCACATTCAGCTTCTATACATTTATTGCTGACAATTTTTCTCTTGTTGTCAGTCTTTCTCTTGTTGTCAGTTTAATTTTCCAACATTCCTTTAAACTCAAAATTTAATACAGACAATTATTTTCTCTCTCTCTCTACAATATTTATTTTCATTTGTTCATTGTTTGTTCCCTTATTTTATTGAATTTTATTTCTATCGAATGTTGTTACGGAATCTTAATAAATTATTCTCAATTCTTTCTAGTTATAAATATATAAAATTGTGTGTAAGGAAACTTTAGAAACTATGAATGTCAAGGAAATACGGTAAATGGTGAGTTGAGAAATGGGGTTGTAGATTATGGGGAAGGGGAGATTGTGTAAATATTTACTGTGTCTAAATAAATATTTGGTTTTTGTGTTGTTTTTCTTTGTTTTTTCTTTTTTTCTACATCATTCATTACTTTTTCCCTTTATTCAATATTATGTTACTTTCCTTTCTGTCAACCAAAATACAAAAGAAAAAAATTGTTTAACTCTATTTATTAGTGCACTGACTCATACACACACATAAATGAACAATTGAAATTTTATGTAGAAAATTGTAAAATAGAAATTTTCTCTTTATCTGTAAATGAAAATTTTATTTTATTTAAATTTCATTTAATTTGTTGTTGTCATTTATCTTTACACTAACCGTTAATCTTTAACATTTTTAATTTAGCATTGAGGTAATTGTGTGTGGGTGTGTGTGTGTGTATATGTGTTCGTAGTTGGGATAATTAAAACCATAGAAATTTAATCACGTGATGGCATAAAGAAAAATTATAAACTTTATAGATAAAAATGACTATAAGTAGGATACAATAAAGTAAAATAAAGAATATATTCCTCAGATATTATCCCCCATATCTAACCCCCTAAACAAACCAAAATTTTACAAAACATTAATGTTCCTATTCTTCCTTTTTCTTCTTCTTCTTCTTTTTCTTCTTCTTCTTCTTCTTCTTCTTTTTCTTCTTTTTCTTCTTCTTCTTCTTCTTCTTCTTCTTCTTCTTCTTCTTCTTCTTCTTCTTCTTCTTCTTCTTCTTCTTCTTCTTCTTCTTCTTCTTCTTCTTCTTCTTCTTCTTCTTCTTCTTCTTCTTCTTCTTCTTCTTCTTCTTCTTCTTCTTCTTCTTCTTCTTTTCTCTTTTTTTATGTTTGCCTCAAAAGATTTATTTCATAGACATTTACATTTTATTTTTCTTTCAAACATTTTTCATAAATTTCTCCTTACATCCACTTCTAACCTTCTTCTTTCTGTCTTTTTCACTTTTTCTATCTTTCCACCTTTTTCTTCTTTTCTTCATAAAAAAACAAAAAAAAAAAAAAGAGAAAGAAAAATACGCAATCCAAAACTGATTCACTATTGATATCTAATAAATATAAAAAGAAAAAAGAAAAAAGAAAAGAAAATCTAAAGAAATAGAATAGAAGAAAAGAAAATGAAAATAAATAAAGTCAAGTTTTTTTTTTCTTTTACCATCTGTCAAAAAAGAAGAAGAAGAAAATAATAAAAATAAAAATGAAAAAAAAAGAGAAGAAGACAGAAGAAAAATGATACGAAAGAATAAACGTAAAGAAAATATCACAGATTATATTCAGATGAATTTTTCTTTAAGTCAAAGAAGAAGAAGAAGAAAAAAAAAGAAGAGTATGAAAAAGTACAAGATGAAGACGAGGATAAATTATAGAAATTTTTATTTGAGTTAAAATTTTAAAAGGAAACAGAGCATCATTGTTAATGAGAGAAATTACAATTTTCTAAATAATAACTATGTAAGACGTGCTGAGTCAAATTTGTTTAGTTGATCTTTAAGATTTTTCAGCTAACAAGAATAAAATAATTTTTTCTATGGTGAGAGTAAAACAATTAATGGGACGAGTCAGTATTCATGTTTTCCAATTTTAAATCAAGTTTGTAAAATGAAGAAAATGATGACAAAATGAATGGACTGCAATTGCAACATTGGGCTGTAGAATGTACAGTCTGGTCAATTGGTCATCTGGTCATTTACACAGAAAAAAAAAATGGCTTCATGTAAGGGAATCGACATTTTTTAATAGACTCGTAACAAAATTTTCAATCGTGTCTCAATTTTTGAATCAAGCGATACTTTGCTGTGAGTCGTATCTTATTTTTTTTCTTTTGTTCACACTTATCATAATATCGTTACTTTGTTCATCGTCATTTAAAGAAAATTTAAATTTTCTACACTTCCAATACTTTCTGTTTATTTTTTAATTTATTAATTTCTTTTCATTTTCTTTATTTTCTTTATAGAAAAATCAAAACAAAAAGACACAGAACAAACATTAAAAAACACAAAAATATGAAAATAAATTTTTTCTCAGAAATTATAACGTTAAATGGATTTATAGTCAATAATAATAGGGATGGTTGGGAGGTTGTGAGGGGTTGATTAGTATGTTTGATTAGATGGAGAAAAAAAAATTCTTGTATATTTTTCATCAATCTATTGGATAATATTTGTCATCAATTTATTTATTTCAAGTAAACAAAGAAAAAAGAAAATGAAGAAGAACAAAGAGAAATGAGAAGAAAAATACTGAAAAAAAAAAAAAACAACTGAATATGGAAAATGGAAAATGTGGACAGTTGATTATTTGTAAGGAAAATCATAAATATCAAATTACTCACTCAATATAAATATTAGATAAGAAAATTTATATTATTATTATTCAAGTAAAGAAAAAAAGAAAGAAAAGAAAAAGTATGTATAAGAGAAAGTTAAATAAGAATCAATTCATTGAATAAGTATAAGAAGGGACGAAGAATAAGAAAAGAATAGAAAAAAAAAGAAAAAATGGAAGAAAAGAAAATTCAGAAGAAGAAGATGAGGAAGAAGAAGAAGAAAAAAAATGTTTATAAAATATTTTGTGTCTTGTGCAGAGAAATATTACTTCCCCTCTCTCTCTCACTCTCTCTCTATCACTCTCTCTCTCTCTCTCTTTTTTCTTATAGTTGTTTTTTTGTTCTTTTTTTTTTATGTGAAGAAAATGATCAAATTATTTTCACATATTTAAGGAAGGAAAAACAAAAACAAAAATAAAAAAAAGCGAATAATAAAGAGAAATATTTTTGATTTCTCAAAAGAAGGAAAAGAAGAAAAAGAAAAAGAAGAAGAAAATGGAAATAAAAAGAAAATTAATCATATAAAAAATTATTTATGCGTTGAATAAAAACTGTGTGTGTGTGTGTGTGTGTGTGTGTGTGTGTGTGTGTGTGTGTGTGTGTGTGTGTGTTTGTGTGAGTTGTTTTTCTGATGTGTTCTTATTGAATATCAGAATAATATTTATTTTTAGTTCTATGATATTAATAATGTTCAGGTACGCATTATTAACTCAAGTCATTTGAGTACAGTATTTTTACGAAACTTGTACCAAACTCTAATACGGATAGAATTTGAACATATTTTCCATATTAAGTATAGTCCAGTGCACATACATAACTAACATTCTAAGTAATGAAACCTATTGAATTATATTGATATGTTTATGATGGCTCTGGCAGAGTGGCAATACGGTCGACCCTAAATCTAATCTAATTTAATCGAATGTATTTATTTTTATTTGTTTTGATGTGATTAATTGAACGGCCATTTTAGAGGAAAATGAAAATTGTTTGTTTGTTTGTCAAAAAAAAAAAAAAAAAATAAGAGAGAAACATTTCGGTTCATCTAAAATCATTTGCTGAACAATTTTATTCTTCATTCAATACGGTACTGATCTTCTGTTGTCGTTGTTGTTTATGCTGATGTTAAAATGATTCAACTCTTAGGAAGGGGTACCCCTTACCAAACTACCTAAATATTATTTTTTTTTTGTTTCATAAAAAAATATGAAATAAATATTGTCCACGTGTTTTCGATCAATTTTCATTTGTGTGTGTGTGTGTGTGTGTGTGTTATTCGCAAATAAATCAACAGAAGAAAAAATGAAAGAAAGAAGAAGATTCATTGATTTCTTTATGTTCTCATTCTTAAGATTCATTGATTTTTTTATTCTTAGTTAGATTTTACTGTAAAAAAAAAAAAAACAAACATGATTAATGCGTTGAGAATCATGACAATTTTTTAAGTAAAAAATGAGTGAAATTATTAGAAATTAACGGAATAGAGAAATTTAAGAAAGAGACAAAAAATTCTATTTTAACCGAAGATGTTTTCTAACCAAATAATATTTTTATGTTAACAAAATAATTATTCAATTTGAAATTCTGGATAAAATAAATTTATGAATTTTAATGAAAATCCAATAAATAATGAAAGGAAAATTTAAAATGTATTCAAATTTACAAAAATAATAAGATTATAATGATTTAATCTTAGCTAACTTAGTTATCTTAATTATTTTAGTCATCTTAGTTAGAGTGAAATGTAAATAATAATTTACAGGCAGAAATAATCAATACCCTTGACTCAATTGACCCTTGCCCATGAAAATATTTCAAATAATTATAATTCTGAATAAATTTTTTTTTTTAAACATTTTATTTATAATTTCTTTCTTAGTTGTTACTGTTACTGTTGCATTGTTATTGTTGTTATAAAATGATTAACAAATTTCTCTTTTGTGCTCTGTGCTCTGTTAATGAGAGGAAAATAAAGTGATCCTAATCACTTCTTTTAGAAACAAAAAAAAAAAAGGAAGAAAACATTTTTAAGTTGTCTGATATAAATTGAAGAAAAGAAAAAGAAAGAAAATACAATAAGGATAAATAAAATGAGGTTGTAAGAGAGAGAAAGAGAGAAAGAAAAAAGAAAGAAAAAATCAATTATTACATTTTATGTGAAAAGACGATAAGTTTTATATAAGAATATTAACTTACAAGGATTATTTATTATAAGAGTCAATCACAAGTGTCTATTCTTAGGACATAAAATAATAACAATATCACTTCATTTCACTTTACTTCTCTTTCTTACACTTTCCTTCTCCTTTTTTCTTTTTGTTATAAAAAGAATAATTTATTTAAAGGAGTGGAGAATGACTTTTAACGATACTTTACACTTAATTAATAATATTTTATAGTCGATTGTAAATATTTTGTTGATTTTTATTTGATTACATCAAATTATTTATTATATTATAACACACACACACACACACACACACACACACACACACACATACATACATGCACACACACATATGTGACACAAAAGACCAGTGACAAATTTAAGAAAAATTTTGTTTATCTTTATGTTTTGATTTTAATTTTGTGTTCACACTAAAAATTAGGAAAAAACAAAATCAAAGAAATATAAATTGAAACAGAACAATTGTTTGTTGTTGTTATTTAAATATAAATTTTAATTCAATTTCTTATGAAAAGTTGACCTTATAAAAATTATTCTGGTTTTCCAATTGTCCGGTTGTCTGGTGTGAAAGAAAGACAAAAAACAAAATTTCTTATGTAATTCTTTTGTTTCCATATTCCGTACAATATCTAAGACCTGTACTAATGTTGAATTGTAAAAACCCCACCACCCCCCCCCCCCCCCACCACCCCATTAACAACCATTAACAACCATACGGAGTAACTTTAGATTTGCATTTTATTATTGATTTTTCATTTAGGAAAAAAAAAAAAAAAATTAAATTCCATTTTTTTTTCCTATTATATTTTTGAATTTGTAACAAGAAAAAAAGAAAAACAAAAAAAAAAAAAAATAATAACAATAATAATGTAAAACCCACAAAAGTCCACTTTTATATATATAAAAAAAAAAAAAAAGGATATTTAGAAAAATACTCCTTCAGTATTATTACACCAACCCAATTACACCCATTACACCTATTACACCCATACCGCCGTACAACTTGAACTAACTTCAAGTAAGAAAAAGTAAAAAAAAAAAATAAATAAATATAAATCAAAACAAAAGAAAACAACAGAAAATGAACATCCCTGGGTTGTTTTTTTTTTTATGTTAATTCACAGAAAGAAAAACAATGAAAAACAAAGAAAATAAAAACAAAAAGTACAAAATTAAATGTAATTTCAGTATTTGTTCAACGTTTTCCATTTATTCCACTGGTTCCGTTTAGTTATTTTTTATAATTATTAAAGTGAATTAAAAATTAAGTCTACGTAAATTATTATTTTTGGTTACATTATTGAATTTAACCGAAGTTCGTTCAATTTACCCGCCGCAGTTGTTCTTGTGTCTTATTGTTTTTTTTTTTTTTTGGAAAATTTTGAATTATTTGCTTTTTGTTCTTTGGTTTCATTTGTTTTGTTTATTATGTAATTTCATCTGTCGTAAATTTACCTAAAAAAATACATAAAATATACAAATATTATTTATATTTTGATCTGTGTATTAGAGAGAGAGAGAGAGAGAGAAAGAGAGAGAGAGAAATAAATGAAGGAATAATTAAATATTTTACTTTATTCTTCTAATCAAGTTTTGCCATTAAAACAATTATAAAACTTTTTTCTTCTTTCATGTTTCTGTTTTATTTTCTTTTTTTTTTTAATAAGAAGAAGAAGAAGAATAAATAAATAAAATAAGCTTTTAATTTTTTTTTGTTCCTTTCATTTATTTTTTAAAGTTTTAAGAAACCCAAAAACCAAAACAAGCAAAACAACCAAAACAGCATTTTTCTCTCTTTTTCATTTCAAATTTTCAAAATTGTTTTTGTGTTGTGTGTGAGTGTGTTGTGTGTGTTCTCTTCCTATAAAATAAAAATATGATGACTAAAGGAGGAAGTGGGGGGGGGGGGGGGGGGGGGGGGGGGGGATAAAGATGGAAATAATGTAAATAGCAAAATTCTTTTAAGAATTTGATTTTTTGATTCAATTAAAAAAAAAAATTTTAATAAATAAAAATGTAAACAAAAAAATCAACTTTGTTTTTCCTAATTTTTTCCTCTCATTTTTCTAATTTTCTAATTTTCTAATTTTCTAATTTTCTAATTGAGTTAACTTATTTTTATTTTTCTTTCATTATTGACTTTTTTTTGTTTTTTAATTCAACGAATGAAACGATAGATTTTGATTTGTACTGATGATGTACAGAGGATAGGGGAAAAAGAAAATATACAATTCATTTTTCATCGTGTCATTATGAAATATTTTATTTTTCTTCTATTGAATAAAATAAAAAAATTCTTTCATTTCATTTTTAAATTTTCATTAGAAAATATTCTGCGATGTGAATTAGATTTTTTTTTTGTTCTCTCTTCCATTAAAAAAATCGATAAACGTGCTCATGTGTGTCCATGTGTGTACATGTATGAGTGTGTGTCCATGTGTGAGTGTGTGTCCATGTGTGAGTGTGTGTGTGTGTGTGTTACGTCAAGATAAAATGTTAAGAAGAAAAAAATTAAGTTTAGAATATTTAGAATTTGAAATTTGTTTTCTGTAAAAATTGACCCGGAAAATGAGAAAATTATAAAATTTTTAATATAGAAAATTGATAAGAACAAAAAAAATACTCTAGAAAATATGGAAGTAATTTATGAAAAACTTGATTTTCTTTTTCGCGTGAAACAAAAAAAGAAAAATCGAATTTCTTGAAG
>OY720156.1:7319135-7347444 GCA_963082725.1 Pedicia rivosa | reverse complement strand
GTAATTTTTTTTTGTGTCGTTGTTGTTGTTGTTGTTGTTGTTTTTATTGTTGTTGTTGGTTCTCTTAAAATATTTTGTTTTATTTTGTAATTTATAGAACAAGAAATTTAATTTCTAGTTTAGTTGAAGAAAATGTTAAATTTTAATTATGCATATTTATGACGTTGATTATTTTAATTTTCACAACAAAAAGAAAAAACAAACAAAAGGTTGTGAGTATTTTTTTTTTGTGATTGTTTTATTTATAAATGGGAAATAAAGAAAAATATAGTAAACGTTTATTTGATCCAAAAGAAAAAAAAAAACAACAAACTAAAAATTTCATCCCCTACGCCCCTTTATACTCTTTGAACAAACAACAATAACACATAATCACAATGTTATCACATCATAGTATAAGTAAATATTAAATATGCCTTCACAACAAACACTACAATAATATATATTAATACACACACACGCACACACACACACACACACTTAGAGAGTGATATAAAATTAAAAACGTATAATATAAAAATGAGATGAAAATATAATACGTAAAAATAATTAACAACATATGATCCCTTTTCAGATTTTTCGTTCTACTTCTTCTTCTTTTTCTTCTTTTTCTTCTTCTATATTTTCCCTACATTTTCCCTACAGTTTTTTTTTTCCGTTTTTTCTCAGAACAAATATAATGAGCTCAAATATTTACAAATAATTTAGGTTAAGTTTTTCTTCTTTCATTTTTGTTTGTTAATGTTGTTGTTGCTGTTGTTGTTGTTATATTTTCTTCTTCTTATTTCTAAAGGTCGTCTACTTAAACTCTTCAATATTTTCATTTTGGTTATTGTTGTTGTTGTTGTTGTTGTTACTGTTGGTTTTAATGTTCTTGTGTATTTTTCTTCTTCTTCTTCTTTTTGCATCATTTTCTCTCTTCAGTTTTTCTTTTTTTAGCGTATTTTTTTTTTTTTCACTCCAAATCCCCATCAAAACTCTTCACTCTTTTCTATATCAGTTACAACATTCTATCTATATAAATTACTTTAATGACTTTTATCGTAAAATTTGTAGAATATTAGTGTTGTTGTTGTTGTTATTATTCTTGTTGTTGTTGTTGTTGGTTTTTTATGTTGGTTTAATTGTTATTGGTACTTTTAGAGAGAAATTATTATAAAGAAGAAAATGAAGAATATCACATTTTATAATTTTTTTTTTTATTTTGTAACTTTAAACTGTACCGTTAGTTAATATTTCTTCTTTTCTACTTTAGTTTTTTTTTTTTTTTCTTTTTCTTTTCTTCCTTTAACTAACATTATTAAAATAATCAAAATCAAAGTTATTTCTTTCTTATACATTTACATTTATACGGTCTAAAGTTAAATTAGAGATGAAGTTAAGAAGTTATTGTTTTTTTTCGTTAGGATTATTTTTTTTTATTTTCCTTTATTATTTATAGAAAATTTTCTGTTGTTATTGTTTGTTGTTGTTATTTCTTTATATTTATTTTTTTTGTTTGTTTGTTTCTTCTTCCTTTCTATTTTGTGTTTTTATGTTTTGTGTTTTGTGTATTTTGTTCATTTGGTTATTTATGGAATGTTAAAGAAAAAAAAAGAAAGAAAAAAGTTGTTGAAGATATTTGGGAAGAGGAAAGGGGAAAGAGGAATAGGTCTTATATATGAGTACATGGTTTATTTTAAGTGGATTGTCGGAAGAACGATATATTATGTTTTCTTATAACGTTACTTACACATTATTATTATTCTGCTTATTATTATTATTATTTTTTTTTTGTTATTCTTATTGTTGTTGTTGTTGTTGTTTTTGTTATTATTATTGTTGCTTGTTGTTGTGATTGTGGTTTGTTGTTTATAAATTAGGTTGTTTCTCTTAACGAGAGAAAAACCTTTCTTTTGGTAAAGAAAAAAAAAAAAAAACAGAAAAAGTGAAGTAGGCAAAATGATAGAAAGAAAATAGATAAAAAGAAAATAAAAGAAAATGAAAGAAAATGTAAGAAGAAGAAGAGGAAAAAAGGTAGTAAGGTAAAAGTTGTTGAGAGGATAAGGAGGAAAAAAACATATTGTTAAAATGTAAATCATGTTGTAGTGGTAGTGGTAGTGGTAGATGGTAATTGTAAGTAGAATTAGTAGGTGGTAGTAGGTCGGTGGAAAGTGTCTTGTACACAAAATCGACGCAGAAAACTATAATTATTTCTATTTCTTTCTATTCCTTGTTTTTTTGTTTTTTTTATTTCTTCTTTTGTCTCTTGTTGTTGCTTTATGATTTTAATGAAGGGATTGTCTTGCTTTACTTTTTCCTTTGTTTAGAATTTTACTAAGACTTTTACTGAAACAATTGAATAAAATACTTTTTTTTTTTATTTATTTATTGTACACAATCAATAAAATATTAACAAATAAATAATCGTCGTAATTAAAAGAATAAGAATTATTGAATTTTCTTTTTTGTTTCTCTTTTGTACAAAGAACAAAAAAAAAATTGCTGTTATAATTAATGTAGTCATTCTATAGTGATAATAAATATACAAAAATAAATCAATTAACAAAATTATAAGAATAAGAATTAAATTATATTTTCATCAGAAAACAAAACAAAACAAAAAAAAAGTTACAAATAACTAGGCGCCTCCATTTACTTCAATTTACTTATAGAAAATCAGTTTAAAATTTACCATCAGCATATGTTTAATTTACTGTTGAGTTATGTTGTTGGAAACATCTTGTTAGAACAAAAAAAATTAAATGTATAGAAAGAGAAACTGAATGACTTTACGTACTTTTACAAAAAACTAGGCGTCTCCATCAAAAGTAAATCTTTTGTTTTTTTTTATTGCAAAAAAAAATTGGTTTTTCTTCTTTGTATAATTTTAAATAATATATTTTGTTACAGTGGTATGGGTTGGGGGAGATTGGGGGACAAATGACCAAAACAACAAAAATAATGGAAATTTCTCTTTTTATTATTTTTATTTCTTATTCCTTAGAGAAATTAAACACAATATTAGATGACACTTTTATGTGTCTTTTATCTTCATCCTCTCTAACTCTCATTCTCTCTCTCTCTCTCTCTCTCTCTCTATACATATATAAAAAATACATTTTTATTATGTTTTCTTTTTGTTTTTCTTGATGGTGTTATTGTCATTGTTATTTATTGTTATTATATAGAAAATATCTCTCTTATCTCTCTTATAATATTATTTTAGTAATTTCATTCTTTACACCCGACTACTATCCCTCTCTCTCACTCTCTCTCTCTCTATCTCTCACTATCACTCTATGTTCTCTCTGCCATCTCAGCCTTAATTTTTCTTTTATGAACATAAATAGACAGAATGATGACAATTATTGTTGATAATACATACTTCTAATACATTATTATTTATTGAATAAATAAAAATTTGTATTCAGAAAAAAAAAAATCAAAAGAAAGGAAAGAAAGAGAGAGACTGAAAAAAATTCATAATTTCGATCTTCAAATATATATATATATATATTTTCTTCTTCATTTTAGTTGATGGCCTAAGTTAGTTAATCGATTTATTCTTACGTAATATTGATGACATTTATGATTTTTAATCAAATTATTATTTTTATTGTGTATAAAATGAATCTGGATACTGAAATGAATTGTGATTGTGTGTGTAATTTTCTGTTTGTATCTATTATATGTCTTATCTATTCGTTTATATTTCTGACGTGTATTAATGCGTGTACGCATTAGTGTGTGTGTGTGTGTGTGTGTGTGTGGGATAGTAATAAATAGTTATGTATTTTATATAGAAATCCATTATAATAATAATAGTTAAGTGAGATGGTTAAATAAGAGAAGAGAATAAAGAGTGAAGGAAAGAAAGAGAGAAGAGAGAGAGAGAGAGATAGAGAAAAAATAATAATTTAATATTCTTATTAGTAATTGTTATAAAACACGCAATTCACAATAAGAAAAAGAAATATTTTAATGTTTAAATAATTTAAACCAATAATTCTAAGTTTTTTTTTTCCTGTTTTCCTTTTTCTTTCTTTCTTTCTTTTATTTCATTTCTTTCTTCTTATACTGTCATTAGTTAGTTAGTTAGTTTGTTTATTATTATTAGTTAGTTTAGTTCTGTTTCTTCTTCTTAGTGCTGATTCTTTTTTTTTTTTTTTCTTTTTTTTCGTGTTACTTTATTATATAGCTGATTTTTATTACAAAGTTTAATGATGATGAAATGGTAAGGAAGAGAAATAAAATGAAAGTTTCTAGACGATTTTTTATGATTTTAATCTTTTTCTTTCTTTATTTTTTTTTTTTCTTTTGTTTTTACTTTTTCTTTAACAGATTTTATTATTATTTTTTAACGATTCTTACAATTGAAATATGCACTGCGGACCAACTAAAATATTAAAAGAAAATTGATTGAGCGGATATCGAAAAGTTTCTAGCGTTTAAATCTCTATTAGTTGTTTTAATAATTTAATTAGATTTCAAAAGAAAATCATCAGAATACAAACAACTAATAATAATGTATTGAAAGATTGCTGTATTCATGTATCGGTTCCAACATCAATTTTCATCAAAATCAAACAGGAAAATGTTCTAAATCATTTTTGGAAATTAATTTAGTTTTACTGATTTCAACCTAAATACAAAAAAGTGGAAATGTTAGAAAAATCATAAGATTGTGAATTGGAAATAAAAAAAGATTGTTTTGCAATAAAGACTTTTTATATACAAAGGAACAACAGCAAGAAAACAAAAAAAAAAATAATGAAAAACGAATATAGGAAAAATAACAGCAACAAGAACACACAAAATAGAAATAAGAACGTAAAAGAAAAAGGAAAAAAGAAAAAGGAAAAAAGAAAATAGTGAAAAAAGAAAATAGTGAAAAACATGGGAAAAATATAAACGAGAAACAAAATTCGGAAATATTGCGAATAATCAGTTTCCGTAACACGAATATATTTTTATTTAGTATTAAATTTGGTTCGTTTACTTTTACATCAAAACACTTGATGATTTATTATACAAGAAAAAAAAAGAAAGAAACAAGAAACAAGAAATGAAAATATTATTAGATTTTCTCTTTTTGTCATGTTTTCATGTTTTCATTTTTTTCCATTTTCTCAAATTTTTCTTTTTATTTTTTTCTTCTTCTTCGTTCTTCCACTTTTTCTTTGTTGTTGTTGTTGTTGTTTTTTTGGTTATATTTTTTTTTTTCATTGGAAGCAAAGAAAGAGTCGCAGACCCCAAAAAAAAAAAAAAAAAGAAAAAAAGAAAAGAAATGAAAAACGAAGAAAAGAAGAATGAAGTCAGAATGGGGAGTGAGAGAAAAATTGGCATTATGTCAACAGTTTAAGCTTAGCATGAGTTCTAATGTCAAAATCATTTTTATTTTATTTTGATATTTTTTGTGTGCGGTTGGTTATGGTTTTTTTTTATGGTTTATTATAGTTGTTGCTGTTCTTCTTGTTTGTTTTTGTTTTTGTTGTTTGTTTGTTTGTTGTTTGTTGTTGTTTCTTTAAATTTATATCCAAGATTAATTTATTTGGTTGTTTTTGTTGTTGTTGTTAACTGTTGTTGTTTTTTTTTTTTATTTCTTTGACTAATTACCAACAGTTTAGTATAAATAATTATATCTGATCGAATTCAATTAAAATATTATATTTTTGTTGTTGTTGTTGTTCTTGGTTGTTTTGTTGATTTTTTTTTTTTTTTTTATGTTTCTAATTTATTAGATTTTCATTTTTTATTAATATTAAAATAAAACAAGAAAATCAACAATGAAATAAAAAATAAAAAACAAAAAAACAACAACAACAACAACAACAAACATGATTATGGGTGTGTGGTATTTATTGAGTGTAGTGAGTGCTTTAGAGATGAAGCGGGGAGGGTGTGTTGTAATCAATAATAATGTTTTTGGATTCAAATCAAAATGTATTTATGTGAATAATTAAATTATGACTAAATATAGAAAGAGAAAGAGTGAGAGAGATGGAAGAGAAGAATGAGGTGAAAAAGTGAAAATGTTTATATATTTTGACTATTTTTCCCTTAATCATAATTTTTAATTAATTATTTTGTTTT
This sequence comes from Pedicia rivosa, assembly GCA_963082725.1. Lineage (NCBI taxonomy): Eukaryota > Metazoa > Arthropoda > Insecta > Diptera > Pediciidae > Pedicia > Pedicia rivosa. The sequence continues at coordinate 7,341,369 of OY720156.1, read as the reverse complement.
GTTGTTTTTTTTATTTGTTTTTTATGTTGTTGTAGTTGTTGTTGTTTTTGTTGTTTTTGTTGTTATATTTTCCACGTTTACCATAATTGATTATTTAATTAGAAGTAAAAAAAATATGTCTTAAACAATAAAAAACAGTCTCATGAGATAAGGAGTTATAAACAGGAGCAAAAGTAAAAACAAAATTTTCTGAACCTTTTTTTGTTAAATCACTTTTTCTTTTTTTCTTTTCTTTTTTTCTTGGTGGAGATTTAAGAAATGTAAAATAATTCTTTCACAGCAGCAATGATTTTTTTAATTAATTAGAATCTTATTGATTTACAAAATAATCTTACGTCACATGATTAACTTAAAAATGTTGAATTTTATGAGCGCAGATAATTTTTTAGAATGTTTTTGTTTCTATTCAAAATAATTAACAGACATGGACAAAAATAATTTAATGTTACAATTTTTAAACTTAAAAACATTTACCAACAATTAAGAAAGTTTTAACTAAAAAAAATTCCATTTAATAACCAAATTAGTAAAATGTTAAAATCATTTAGTGTTACAATTGTTATAGTTGGCACGGTTGTTTCAATTGTTTTAAAGTTGTAAAGAATTTTTATGAATTACAAAATTAATAGAATTTTTATTTGAATGAATGACGCACAAAAACAGGATAAATATTGTTGTGGAAAGTTTTACAATTTCAATTCTTTGAGTTTAGAAATTCATACAATGAAATTCAGTTTATGGCGTACACCACTTAAAACGGATTCCCTCGTATAGAACGAACTTTCTATCTGGTACAGTGAAGTTCGTTTTATCCGAACTTCAATGTTGACATGATGATCCTACCAATCATCATAGCCAAAATTTAGAGACCGAAATCAGAGGCAACCAATTTGAATTTATTAAATAATTAAAATAAGGGATAATAATAGAAAATGGAAAATGGTAAAATCGAATAAAATAATTTCTATAAATTAAGATTATTTAATGGAAAAGTTTAAATTGATTTTTCCACAACATATTTTTTTTTTTATTTTATCGTTTTTTATCGTTTTTTTTTTTTTGGATTTCATTTGCTTGAAAAAACTTTGTCAATCGACTTTACTTTTCGTTTTCACCTTTCTTCTTTTTTTATTGAATTTTCAGAAAGAAGAAGAAGAAGAAGAAGAAAAAGGGAAAAAAAGAAAGTAGAAAAAAGGTGAAATTTTGTTTCCAAAAAAAGAAAGGAAAAAAAAAAGGAAAAAAGGAAAAAAGAAAATATAAACTAAAAATGGACAAAATTTTCTCTCTTTTCATTGGAAAGTTTTCTTTTAGTTGTTGTTGTTGTTATTGTTGTTCTTGCATTTTTTTTTTTTTCCTTTTTACATTTAGAGAAGAGTAAAGCACATAAAACGTAAACGTTGTCAAACGAACGTAGACAAAATTAGATTTTAGTGTTTCTTCTTCTTCTTCTTCTTCTTCTTCTTCGTTTTTTTTTTTTGTCAAATAGAAAAACTAAATAAAAGGATGGATGGAACAAAAAAAAAAAAGCGGACAGAAAAAAAAAACTTTAAATTAAAAACTTTTTAACTTTTGGGTGAAAATTTTTTTTTTTTTTTTTTCCATTTATTTATTTTTAAATTTTCCTTTTTAGTTTCAACCTCTTCAACCCCCATCGTATCCACCTTTCATTTTAGTTTTGACTCGTATCAATTTATTGATTGAATATTTATGTTAACTAATTTATTTTCAGTGTGATAGGTTTTTTTTTGTTGTTGTTGTTATTAAATTGAAAAAAATCTTTAAGAATTTTTTTAAAGTGTTTAAAAACAGTTCCCTTAGTCAGTGTCTGATTTTTTAATATTTAATAAGTAAATGTGACATACGTGAATCTACACAGTATGCTTCATTCCTTAAACGTGTAAATAATCATATCACAAAATAATAACCAAATAAAAATAAGTTAAGATCAATAAGTTAGAGCATAGATGATGAGTAAAATCATGAGCAATAGAAGAAAAAACAACAACAACAACATACAAAACACTTTAACGGGCATCATTAAATAATCATTTATGAAATAAGAATCTTCTGTGAAATCAGATTTAAAGATAATGAGAAAGATGAGAGAAAACTTTAAAAGATACAAAAAAAAAAGAAAAAAATGAAAAATTGAAAAACTTCCCCTCACCATCCTTCTTTACTCAAACCCCCTTTCCAACCACACCAATAAAAAGACGACCCTATAAAATATTAAAGTCATCCCTCTTTTAACATACAAAAAAAAAAGGTGAAAAAAATAATAAGAAATGAAACTACATCCGAAGTCGAAGGTGATGAGAAATTTTTATTCTTAATATTTTTCAGTTTTTTTCCTCATTGCTGTAAAATTTGATCGAATATTTTTTTTTTTTTAAGAAAAAAAAAAAAAAAAAAAGAAAATGAAAAATATGACACAAGTTTAAAAGTTAAAATCTAGAAAAATAAGAAGAAAAGGAAAAAGAAGAAGAAGAAGAAAACGGGAAAAAATTAGATGTGAAAAAAGAAGAAAAATTGTAAATGAAAATATGATAAGAAAAATTCATGTTAGATTTTCTTAATGCATATTTTCTTGTTGATTATATTCGATTAACTGTTAGATGAGTTTTTCCCCGCATAATGGATTTTGTAAGAAAACAACAACAACAACAACAACAACAACAAAAAGAAGCACCTTAAATAAATAATCGAAACTGATGATACAGAAGAAGATGACAAGAAAAGGGATGAGATAGAGAAAGGATAAAGGAAGCAAGAAAAAGGCATAATTTCTATTTTTATAGAAAATTTAGGAAAGAAAAAAGGCAGTCAAAAGAGAAATACTGAAAACAGATGAAGAATAAAAAACAAGAAAGAAAAACAGAAAAACAGAAAAACATTACGTAAATAAGGAAAAAAAAATATGAAAGGAGTAAAACATACACACACACACATACACACACACACATACAATGAGAAAGGAAAATAGAGAAAAAATGAGAGAACGAAAAAAAAGGAAATAAAGACAAACAACAAGGGGAAGGGGTGGAACAACGAGAGAGAGAGAGAGAGAGAGAGAGAAAAATGAAGAAGAAAAATCCAGAACAAAAAATAAAGAAAAAAAATTGATAAGGGTTTCCATTTAAACCTTAAGGCGTTTTTATTCTTCTGTTACATTTACATTACTATGGAGAAGAAGAAGAAGAAGTAGAAAAAGAATAAGAAAAAAAAGAAGAAGAAGTACAACGGAACAACAAAACAAAATGAACGAATATTATTAAACAATCTTGTCCGAATTTTGACTTTTTTTTTAACGAAAAAAAATAAAAAACACGAGTAAAATGAAGAAGAAGAAGAAGAAAAAGAAGAAGAAGAAGAAGAAAAGTGAATTCATTTTTTTTCTTTAAATAAATTTTAATTTTTTTTCCATAATAAAAGGAAATTTAATTTTTTTCTTTAATTCACTGTATCTGTCTTGTCTTTATTTTTGTGTATTTTCTTCTTTTTTTTTTTTTTTTTATAATCAAAACTTCCTCTCACAGAAAAACTCTCATCCCGTGTTAACACCCCTTTTTCTCTACACCCCTTTTCTACACCCACTTTAAGTCATATTTTCCTTATGTATATTTTTTATGTTCTTGATTTTTCAGTTTCGTTTTTTATTCTTTCCCATTTTTCTCCTTGTAGGTAATTTGATCATTCACACACACATACACACGCACAGACACAACAGGCACATAGACACACACACACATATACACACACACACATATACACACACACACATATACACACACATAGTGAACATTTTTGTTTTTTTATTCAATTTTTTTTTTTTTTTTTTTGATGGATTTTCCTTTTTCCCCATTCCATTCGGGTTTTCTCTCTTCGCATTTACGCATTTTCTTTTTGGTTTTTTTTTTTTGACTTTGTTTATTTTTCTTTCTTTGTTTCTTTCTTTCTTTCTTTCTTTTTTAAATTGTGTCTTGTCAACCATAAGATTTTTTTTTTTTAATAAAATAAAAAGTAGGAAAATGGACTTTAGCAAAGTATATAACGGTAAAAGAAAATAAATAACAACAACAACAACAACAAAAGTAACGGAACAACAAATAATAATAAACGAAACAACAACAACATCAACAAAAATCATGAAATAAGAAAAATAAACAAACATAAATTATGTTATAGAAAATTGAGTCCACAGAGGGTGTGGGGGGAGGGAACTGGATACACGTAAAAAGAATAAGAAAGGGGAAGAGAAAATATGGAAGAGACAACAAAAATTTTTAACAATTCAACCGATTTTACTGATTTTTTATTTTTAATGGGAAAAAAGTTCAAGCGATTTTCTTTTCTTTTCGTTCATTCTTTAATAATTTTTTTTTTTTCCTATTTTTCTATTCGAACGCGTAATAAAAAATCACTTCAAACTAAAATTTTTAAATATTTTCTATTCTGTTTTACTGTTGTTGTTGTTGTTGTTTTTTTGGTTGTTATTATTGGAAGGTATAATTATTTTCACTTGTATAGTTATCCTTGTTTTTTGTTATTTCTATTGTTGTTGTTGTTGTTGTTGTTGTCATTGTATAATTAAATTCGTTATGTTTCGTTGTGTATGTTTTTTTTTTTTGGTTTGGTCGATTTTTTCTCTGTTAATTTGTCCGTCCTTTGTTTTTGTGTGCATGTGTATATATATGCTTTCGTATGTGTTTTTTTTTTGTTGCCCGAATTTCTCTTCTCTTCTCTTTTTTTTTTTTTTGTTTTTATTTTCAGTTCTTCCTTCTCTTTACCTTTTTTTTTTTCATATAAAATACAAATATAGATTCTGTTTCAAAAACCTTCAACTCATTCATATCCTTTTAAATATACCTAAACCAAATAAAAGGTCAAACAGTCTGTATATAGTGTATGTGTGTGTGTGTGTGTATGTATATTTATTTATATTTAAATTAGTATATTATGTTAGTATATGTGTATGACTATGTTACGACTAAAATTTGTTTATTCTTCTTTTTGTTGCTGTTTGGAAAAAAAAAAAACGAATGAAAGAAGAAGAAGAATAAAAATAAACAATAATGCGAAAAATTGTCTCTGCAAACAAAAAAGTAAGAAGAAGATGATATTAAAGGAAAACAGAATAAAAACACAAAAAAAAAACACATCGGTGAAAGAAAAAAAAAAAGCACAACTACGTAGAAAGGGACAGAGAGAGAGAGAGAGAGAGAAAAAAGAGTTAACAATTAAAAATGTAACGATAATTTTCTTCTGTTTTTTTTTTTTTTTTTAGTTATGGTTGTTGTTGTTGTTTTCATTTTTCTGTCATTTTCTTTCAGGGTTCATTTCCAAAAATAGATGGAAAATGTTGTATAAAAAATATTTCTACAAAAATAATACAAAAATAAAGAAAGAGAAGGAGAGATAGCAGAGAGAGAGAGAGAGAGAGAGAAGGAGAGATAGCAGAGAGAGAGAGAGAGAGAGAAGGAGAGATAGCAGAGAGAGAGAGAGAGAGAGAAAAAAAGACAATATATTTTTGAGGAAAAAAATAACAAGCAACTTGACCTGTTTTAACTGAATAGAGTAATTCCGATTTTGTTTGTTTTTATTTTGTTTTTCTTTCGTTCCCCCCCCTTTTTTTTTTTTTGTTTTTGTTCTTTCTTTCTATAGAGAAACAAAAAATATATAAAACCGCCTTTAATATCCACCAACTCAGTCATCTCCTCATTTATCCCCCCAAAAAAAAAAAAAGAAAAAGAAAAAATCGTTGTAGTTAATTTACCAGACCAGATTTATGTATTTTTTTTTTTCATGATGAAAATTAAATTTCCTTTTTTTTCTTTCGCGTCTCTAGATTTTCATATAATTTTACAGTGGAGTTGTTGTTTTTGTTTTTTCCATCCATAATCTAAATTAACCCGGTCTTTCTTCTTTCAACTCTTTCTAAATTATTTTTTGTTGGGTGTGTTGGGTGGTGGAAATACTTTACTGAAAGGTGGTTGTGTGTTTGTGTGTGTGTGTGTGTGTGTGTGTGTGTGTATGTATATTTTTTGTTTATATTATTCTCCTCTTCAACTTCTTTTTATTTTTATAAAAATCTTGAAAATCCTTTTAATTTTCTCTTATAATTTGAAATGATTTAAGATTTTTTTCTTCATCAAAATCTATCCCAATAAAAAATATCACGGATGATTTATTTTCTTTCTCTTTAGATATTTTTTCTTGGAAAAGAAATAAAGTGAATTAAATGTATTTAGAAATTCTTTTAATTGTTATTTTCTTCAATAAAAACGTAAATTTTAATTAATTTCATTAATTACAAAATAATAATCTTTAGTCGTTTTTTTTTTTTTAAATTTAATTTGATTATTAAGATTATCCACTGTCAATATTATTTAAGACAATTCAATTTAATTTTACAATTAAATTAAAACTATTTTTTTTCCAATACTTAGACTGACGTTTTGATTTTGATACTTTACTGGTATAGAAGTAATCTATGTCACTTCATCACAGTCTATTACCAATTGTTGGAAAATTTGTTCTTCTATTTTCACACAATTCAATATTTATATATTTTATTGAAACTTTTTTTATTCAACACAAAAAAATAATTGTGCATTCAATTATTTATTGGAATATTTCATTGATTTTTCTTCAATTTAATTTAATGGATTTTTTGTTTAAAACAAAAAAAAAAAAAAAAATAAAGAAGGAAAAATACGCGACAACGTTACACTCCCTTCTACTTCTCAATCCTTTTTGGGGTGTTTTTTTTTTGTATATATAAAAATCACTCTTCCAGTTACTGTGATTACATTTAGAATAGAAAAATCACACGAACACAAATACAAATAAAGTGGAAAATAAGCAAAATACGAAACAAAACATTATAACTGAATATCTAGATTCTAGACATACACATACACATACACACACACACACACACACACACACATACACTCATTCTCTAATATGTATATAAATTTGGAAAAAAATTTAAAACATTTATTTGACCAAAGACCAACCCTTATTTTAGTTTCATATTTTTTTTTTGTTCTTCTTCTTTTAATTTTTGTTTTTGTTGTTGTCTGTTTTATTTATTTTTTCGTTTGTTGTTATTCAAACCCAAATTTTGTTGTTGTTGTGCGTTATGATTTAATAAATTTAAAATAGACAACAAAACAGAAAAATAATAAAAAAAGAAGAAAAAACTGAAGAAAATCGAAGAAGAAAAAAGATGGATGAAGAAGGAAAAGTTTTTGTGCAAAAATTTTAAGAGAAATTATGAACAATTTGTTAGATTTTGTTGTGGCAAATGTTCATCATTTTATATTTAAATTTAAACTTTAAATTTTCTAACATTTTATTTTTCTTTCAAATCAAAGAAAAAAAACAAAAAAAAAAAGTATGTTCACTCAAAACTTAGAAAATAGAGAAAAAAAGAATCACAAGCCAGAGACCAACTCAAATGAAAGAAAAATGAAAGAAAAAACTGAATAAAACACGGAAATGAATTGTGTTTTCATTTTTTAACCATCAACCCACATTCTCTACTCTCCTACCATCCCGTTTTAAATGGAAAAATACAAATCAAATAAAATGTTTATCCATTTTATAGAATTGAAGAAATCCTATAACAACAAAGTGGTCGTGTTTATATTATTTTTCCCTCTTTAAAAAAAAAAAAAAAACCTTAGAATGAATGAATGAATTATGATTTCAAAATTCTACAGTTGTAGATTATTTATTTGTGTGTGTGTGTGTGTGTGTGTTTATTTGAGTTTGTGTGTTTGTTTGAGAGAAGAACTAAAAATATATTCGTAAATGACATTTTAAGTAGCTTTTATTCTTTACGTCATATTAAGGATATTATTATTAATTTCTCTATAAAAGAAAAAATGTAATAATTTAAATATTTTACATGTACAAAAACAGACACACACACACACACACACACACACACACACACAATTACAAATAAAAATAAATGTACACACACACATACATACATAGTACATACATACATAGTACATACACATATTAATATTATTAAATAAATTAAAGTTAAAATTTTATTGGAAGGTTGTAACCTTTTTTCACGCAGTATTTCCAGTAGTCAGTCAAAAAAAAATTTCTGAAACCATCAAAAAACTCCTTATAGCTTTTACCCTTTCTTTTGTGTCTCTTTTTCCATTTTTTTCTTTTTAACTAACACACACACACCCACACACACAGGCTCCGCACACAAAGACACAATATAAAGAAATAAAGAAAAATAAAAAAAGAAAAAAAAAAAAACGATTCAAATTTTGTAGGAACATTTTTTTAGAGATAATTTACAGAACCTTTAAAAATCAAGTGTGTGTGTGTGCGTGTGTTTGCCTTAACTGTATTTGTATTATTTTTTATCCCCCTGTATGCCTTTGCTTTATTTACTTATTTATATTTGCCATCAAATGTACTTTCTTTATTATAAATAATTATAACAACTACAACAACTACAACAACTATAATAACTACAAGTACAAGAATAAATTTAAAAGATTTTTCTAACTAATAAAAGAATAAATAATTAATGAAATCATTAGAGAATATAAAGGATATTGTTAAATCCTTTCATCTGACCAAACTATTAAATTATTTTCAGAATTATTTTTCGTTAAATTTTTAACATATGTTCTTTGTATGAAATTTTCTTAAGAAAACTATTCCATTCAGATTCTTCATTAGAGAGATAAACTGTTATAGATTTCAACCTTTGAACTGATGCTAAAAAAAAAAAAAAAATAACTCTATCACCCCTCTTCCCTAAATCGTTTATAGTGGGATCTTATGGATCTTAAACCCACAGAAGAAAGAAAAAAAAAGGGAAAATACATTTTATAAATTATTCTATTTCTTCACACAACAGAATTTCACAATATATCTATCCCCCTTCATCTCACACTTACCGCCGCATGTGCCCACGCTAATATAATATACACAAATATATTATAAGATCGATAAGGGGTTGACCTAGATTGATTACTGACCTACGATCATTGGACTTATGTATTCTCTATTTAATCTACGTACGCGAAAAAAATAACAACAACAACAACAACAAAAACAACAAATAGAAGAAGGAAAAAACAAAAATTAAACACAACAATAACAAGAATAACAACAACACCAACGTAAAAAAAAAAACATTTTTTATTACAAACGCCAGAAAAAAAACACACACACACACACAAATAAATAAATAAAAGTTTTGTGTTTGCTAAAATGTTTTTACCAAAAAAAAAAGAAAAAAAGCCGGCGGTTGTGTGTGAGTTTGTGTGTGTTAGGTGGTAAATAGAGGGATGTTATCAGTAGGTGGAAAAATAGCAAAAAAAAGAAGAAGAAGGAAAATTGAGTATTTTTGTCACGCTCATAGAAAAATACTGGTTTTTACTTTTTATTTTTCTTTTTTTTTTTTTTTGTTCATTCGTTGGTGCTTTTTTGGTAATTTTCCTTTAGCCCAAGCTGACGAAAATACGCACGCATGAGAATCTTATGTATTTTTCCTTCTTTCTCTCTTGATGTTGATTATTTTAATATTCTATTTTCATCGGAAGTTGGGTTTTTTTTTTCTTGCTTTTCTTCTTTTCTTCTTTTTTTTTTTTGCCTTTATGCAGAGAGAGAGAGAGATATATATATGTTTTACTTAAATTTTTCATTTTTTAACTTTAACTTTAAATAAAATAAAAAATCAGACAACAATGATTTGAGGACTGACAAAAGAAGAAAATGAAAGAAAAATGACAACACAAAAAAAATAAATCTTTGTTCGAACTGTGACACATACTGGTGGTGTTGTCTTTTTATTATTCGCCATTAGGGCAAATTTTTATTAGTTCAAAAAGTCGAAAAGTGGATGCTCAACAACACATCAAAAGATTACAATTTAAAAAGAAAACTATCGGATGATTGACTTAATATTTTCTTTTCTCTATTAAAATTAATTCTGTAAAGAGAACAAATTTGATTTTTGTTTCAATTGTTTGAATTTAGCGTAAAGAAAAAGTAACTGACCACAATTCAAGACGACAAAATATTTATTTTTCATAAGATTTTTCATTTAAATGAAAATCTTGTATCGATAAATAATTTTCGTTTTGTTTTTCCCACCTCCCATCCAACCCTCTGAAATTTCTAAAGATTTTTTTTCTCTTTGATTCAATTTTAATAAAAATAAGTAGAATGATCAATGATAATAGAGGGTGGGTGGTGGTGAGTGAAGTGGTAAGAATGTTGTATTAAAAAAATTTTCCTTTTGAACAACAAAAGAAAAAAATATGAAAATATGAAAATTTCTTTATTTACGACAAAATTGTTTTTAATGAAATAAAAAAAAATTGTCTTCAATTTTTTTTTTTTCCTGTTTTTTGTTTAAGTTTTTGTTTTTGTACGAAAACTCTTGTGAAGAATTGTGACCTTTTCCTTTTTACCATATTGTGTTATTTTTTTTCTTTTCTTTTCCTAAAAATTATTAAAAAAAAGAAAGGGACGTAACGTATAAATATTTTGGTCCAATTATAAAATTTATTTTTCCAAAAAAAAAAAACAAAAAAAAAAAGGAATTTTCTTTTTGTTTTTATTATTTTACAAAAACACAAAATACAAAAGAAAAAAAAAACATAAAAATGGAAAAAGGGAAAAATAATACGTTGAAAATTTTCCTTTCCATAAATGTAATAAAAAAAATAGAAAAAAAACAACAATAACAAGAATAACGACAATAAAGTTAGTGAATCCGTATACTGTAAGTAACCTTTAACCTTTAAAATATTATTGTCATTTGTGACCCAAACAGAAAAAAAAAAAGAAAGAAAGGAAAATGAGAGGAAAAATGAGAAAGATGAAAAATAATCAGCAAACATTTATCTGCCGGCAAATTTGCAAAATTTTAAATATGTTCTTTTTTTCTTTCCTTAAAAAAAATGCAAAATATTGTTGTTGTTGTTGTTGTTTTATTCGAGTATTTTTTTTTGTGGTTTCCGTTTTTTTTTTTTTTTGTTACTAGCCGGAGGGATAGACAGGGATTTGACTTGTTTCTCATTCTACCCATTTATTTCTGTTATGGAAAATTCCGGTAAATGAATTTTTGGTTCAATTTTATGTTTTGTAGAAAGGAAAAGAAGAAGAAGAAGAAGAAAAGAAAAAAAAGCAATCAGAGAAATTTATAAAAAAAATTTTTTTTGTGCAAACTTAATTATGAAAAATAAATAAATTTTTCCATTAAATAAAAAAAAAAAAATATTAAAAATTATGAAATAAATATGTGTGCACTCTCGCTTATTAAATATCAACTAATATTTTCTTAATAAGAATATTATAATTAATTAATTATGTATACACGTTCAGACACACACACACATACATACACTGGTACTCGTGTGGAGTTGCTGAATCTCCCATCGGGCGCGTCCCCAGGTGGCGGATAGGGAAGGCTCTCACCGGAATACCGGAGGGCTGATGGGAATTAAAAAACCATCAGCGGACCAAAATCAGATAGGGGTGGGCTCCCCCGAATAAAATCACCAAGTATGGATAGTCTAGAGACTTCAGGAAAACTTACGGTGCAGAGAAAGGGATGCTCAGTACCGGCGGCTGTTGCGAGCGAGCGAGCGGGTTCCCAGGCGTCGAAATCAAGCAACCGCAATACATCAGCGGTGGTGAACTTGGCTACTGAAGTATATACAGCTACAAGGAATAGTACTCAAAGGTTCGGCTTGGATGAGGAACTGAAAAAGAGTAAGACCAAAAGCTGATCCTTAAGTGAGTGGAAGCAATGGATGAAGAGGGATGATGCATTTAAAGTCAGTGCGAAATTACGGAGGTCACCAACGATGGAGTTTGCACAAAATACCAATCCAGTGTTACTCCCACCAGTCCCACCGAAGTGAAGGACCTGGATGAAGTCACAACGAAGGAGGAAATCCGCCAAGCCTTGGAAGCTCATTTCAATTGTGAATTTCCAGACGACTCAATGATCAAGAGATTAAGGAGCACATACGGAAGTTCTCAGCGTGCCGAAATTAATCTACAGGCAGAATTAGCAATCAAGCTTTTAAAAACGGGGAAAATTAAAATTGGTTGGACGATCTGCGCAATAAGAGAGTCGATACAACCCCAGAATTGTTATAGGTGCCTAGAGTTTGGACATATAGCAATCTCATGCAATAATAAGGATAGATCAAATATCTGCTGGAGGTGTGGAGAAAATGGACACGAAGCCAAAACCTGTGGCAAGGAACCAAACTGTGTTGTTTGCAACGAGCAAGGTCGTCCGAGCAACCATGCAGCGAGAAGTTTCAGGTGCCCAGGATACAGGAGCGTAGCGAATGCAGTCAGAAGATGAAAATAGTACAAATAAATCCCAACCACTGCGAGGCAACTCAAGACCTGTTGGGTCAAACCATACTGGAGAAGAAATTGCTAACCGTATAAAATCCCGCAAAATAACCTATGGACATCTGATGCTTCTGGTAAAACTGAAAATATCCGTTTCAACAGTGTATGAAACAGAACATGAATGGTTTTGTAACGGCCAAAATCAACGGCATTAATATTTACAGTTGTTATGCTCCTCCTAGTTTACATATCTCTCAATATGGATTAATGGCGGATAACATTGTAAAAGATGCAACAGGGTGTCACCCCATTATCATTGCTGGTAATTTCAATGCGTGGGCCGTGGAGTGGGGCAGCACAGACACAAACTCCAGAGGACGGATCCTGCTAGAGGCACTTTTCCCCATAGATATAGTGCTCGGCAATAAGGGAAATACCAATACTTTCCGCAAATATGGACGTCAGTCGGTGGCGGATATAACATTTGTGAGTAGTCAGTTAGCTAATCACCTAAACTGGCACGTAAGCGAACACTATACCCATAGTTATCACCAAGCAGTGATGTATGAAATAATTTCCCAGAGTCATGTCAACAGGAAACCAAAAACACCTACAAGAAAAGGGTGGGTGACAGGAGTACAGGGAAAGAGAAAGATCCATGCAAACATGGCAGCAACAGTGGCAGACTTCTGGAAAGGGGCGCTGGACGCATAAGCTAATTCCGAAGATAGAGCCGTGGATAAGCCGCAAACACGGAGAGGTCAGCTAACATCTAAAACAATTTCTATCTGGTCATGGTGGTTACCGGAGTTATTTATACCGTTTTGGGCATGATGATTTTCAACTATGTCCAGAGTGCGAAAACAAAGAAGAGAATGCTGAACATGTGTTTTTTTGTATGCTCTCGATTTGAGCAAGAGAGGAGAGATATGGAAAAAGCAGCTGACGTAAAGCTAAACCCGGACAACATAGTAGGCGAAATGTTGAAATGGAAAGAACTATGGGACACTGTCTGCAAAAATATAGCTATAGTAAACATGGAGCTAAGACGGCTGGAAGCAATAAGAAATAGGTTAGAGTGAAATGTTCACTTCCCCGTCCTAAAGTAATACTTTGTGGTGGTTCCGGGGGGAATATGGGATTAGGCGAAGGGAGGTGGTTTTAGTGGGTAAGAATCCACTTGGAAGATTTCCACCTTCCTATTTAAAAAAAAAACACACACACACAGAGTACACATAATTTGTCTGTACTTTTTATATCTCGTTGAATATATAAATGCATTAATTTATTAATTAAAATTTCATTTAATTTCCCTTGACGTTTAACTCTAACGCTGAAAACAATTTATTTACATAAAATTGTACGATTGCACTAAAACAAATACGTTTTTTTATTTATTGTTTGTTTGAATACAACAAAGAAAAAAAACAACAAAACAACATTGATGAATATGGTGAAAAATTTCAATGTATAATTTATTGTCATTTTTATTGAATAGACAACAAAAAAAAAAAAAAAGAGCACATTGTATGAGTTAAATTCCTAAGCTATAAATCCCTGACTTTTGTTTAAATTTAATTAAAAAAAAAAAACAAACAAACACAACATATTTATGTTTTATCCTGTAATTAAATTGTATTTATTTGATTTTCCTGTAACATTTAATAAAACAACCTAAAAGCAACACTTCTAATTTATTAAGACAAATTGAAAAACAAAAAACATTCATAAATTCTACACTTTCAATTCAATTTAATTTTGACATGATGTCAGATAATAAATATGAAGACAGGAAAAAAAAAATAATAATAATTAAAGGATTACAACAAATTTTATAAAGTTTTTAGATAACAAACATTATGATGTCACTATTTTATGTATGAGATTTTGTAGCGTTTAACAAAGTGAAAGAAGAAAAAAGAATTTTTTTTTACAACAAATTATAAGTGAAGAGTCTTGATATATTTTTTCTTTGGTACATCCTGTATTTATTACTGTGACAATATTAACACTGTGTCAATTTTCTATACGTATTTATATATTTTATGGCAAAAAATGTTGAGAAAGTAGGAAGCACGTGTCATCAGATTGAGAAAAAAATCATAATAATAAATCACTAATTTGTTAATTGTAGAAAGAATGAAAATCTATCAATGTGAAAGGAAAGGTCAGAAAAGGGAACAGAAAATACAAAAAAAATTCAAACTCCAATTAAAAGATGACAAAAAAAAGAAAGAAAACTAAATTTTCCTCTAATTTTTCCTTTTCATCTAAAGCTTTTTGAAAGTTTTTCTTTTCTTTCCTCTTTCCTCTTTTATTTTTTATTCTGTTATTCATTAACTTAATTTTTGGCCATTCATTTTCTTTCATTGATTATGTTTGAATTGTAGCCAAGAAGAAGGACAAACTAACAATGTGTAATTTTTCTTTATTTTTCTTTCTTTCCTTCTTTCTTTCATTTTTTTTCTTTGTTTGATTTTTTGGTTTTTGTTGAACCAACAGTCTTTTGACTGTTGGTGGTATTCGGTAGTTAATTAATGGGTGGGATCATCATTATTATCCATGTGCGGTCATAAAGGTGGGTGTGAACGAGATGTGTATGGGGGTTGTGCGTATAGTGTTGAAATAAATAAATACTTTTCTTCATTCTTTTCTCTATCTCTGTTTTTTTTTTGTTTTTTAATTTTTATTTTAAAAATGAAAACTTTATTTTGTGTGTGTGCTGACGAGAGAGTGAGAGATATATAATGTGAACAAGAGAGAGACAGAGAAAGATTGTTTAGTGTTGATGGGTAAACATGCGTTCAAAAATAAATATAATAATACGCTTGACACCCATTGAAGAAAAATAGAAAAGGAAGAAGAAGAAGAAAAAGAAGTAAAAAAAAAAACGTAAAAAAGAATTGTAAAAAATATAAAGAACAACACAACAACAACAACAGCAACAAGAACAACAACTAAAGGATGTTTAAAGAGGTGAATGAAAAAACCAACAACAACAACAACAAATAGAAAGAAAGCAGAGGAATAGAGGAAAATTTACAATAATCAAAAATCGATTTATTTAATCAATCGGAAAAATGTAATTGAGTGATGAATATTTTTCCCCATTTTCCTTCTTTTCTTTTTTTTTCATTTTTTCATTTTTCTTCTCTTTTTTCTCATTCTTCTGTATGCAAAAGAAAATGGAAAAAAACAGTTTTTCCACATCTAAGGCAAATTTTTGTAGGAAAAAGAAAAATGAACAAAAAAATGTATGTATGAGTAACATTGAACGATGAAAAGAGAAAGAGAAGAAATGTGAATGTTAGAAATTTACTCATACGGAGTGTAGAGGGTACATTTAGGTAGACTACTTTTTTTTTTCTTTTTTTGCCTCAGCTTCTTCTACTTCTTCTTCTTATTTTTGTTGTTGTTGTTGTTGTTGTTGTATTGTGAAAAATTGTAGTGGGAAATTTTCTATTTTATGTCTGTACATGTGTGCCTCCGTAAGTTTATGCGTGTGCGAGTATGTGTGCGTCCATGTGTGTGTATGTGTATGTGTGTGTGTGTATTTTGAATAAACATATTTTATCATATACCTAATTTATTTTTTTTCATTTTATTTCATGTATAATCATCATCATCATCATCATTATAATCATCATCACAACGTCGTTGTTTTCTTCTTCCTTTTTCTTTTTATATACTTTTAATACACACATTTTTATGATGGTTATTCATTGGTCGTTAAACAAAAAAAAAAAAAAAACAAACAAACAAGAACAAACAAGCAAACAAATAAACAAACAAAATTGTGTACTTAGTTATTCAGTAATTCAGTAACTACTGTAATACAGTAATACGTAATAATTCAGTAATTGTGTTTAACATTCAGTTACTTACACAGAATAATATTTAATTTTATTAAATTCTATAATGGAACGTGTTGATTGGTATGGTGAACGTTAAAATGACAAATGAAAGAAATAATTTATTTCTCTCAGTTAGCTAAATATAATCTAAAGTCAACTGTACCCACTAATTCAGTTGATTTTCTAATCTTTTGTTAGACTTTTAATTTTATTTCAATTTGAAAATTATTATTTCTAGTAAAATATTTTTCAATTTTTCTATTTTAAAAAAAATTAAAATGAATTTTCTCTTTAACGTTATAAATTATTGTTTCTATCCATTTGTGTATATAAATTTAATTCTATTGATGTGCATATGTGTGGCCAGGGCCTATCAGAGGGGGGGCTAGCAGGGCCATTTGGCCCGGGCCTCACAAATATAAGGGCCTCTTATACAAAACTTATACAAAAATTATTATTTTTATTTTCCATTAATTTTTTTCTCTTTCTCCATTCTTCTCTTTCCGCATTTTCTATCATTTCACTTTCTTTATTTTCGTCTCTATTTCGTATAATACTCCTCTCTTTGCTCTACTATATCAATTTATGTTCACTATTGTTTATTTCAATATATTTTATAAATTACCGTTTCTTTGGCTATCACCATTAGTATTGTAGCTATATGTAAAAGTGAGACAATATATTCTATCTCTTAACAAAATTTGTCTGGTATATGTGTGGGTACGTGTAAAGGGGACTATTTTTATAATTAACTCTACTAAAGAAAATCTCCATTCTTCATTATTTAATAATTTCAAAAGAAAAACAAAATAAAAAACAAAAAAAAAAAACAAAAGCCAAAACATCAAATTATTACAATTTTTTTAACTGGACAATAAAATAATTTTATAGCAACAATAACAACAAATAATTCTTCTCTCTTTTCACCTCCACTCTTTCTATCGCTCACTCTCTCTCTTTCTCTCTTTCTCTATAGCATAAATATAAAAAGAATAATCAATAATTATCGTTAATTTATTTATTCATTTGCGATAAAACTAAAAATACATTTTTCCTATTTTCACATTTTCATTCTATATAAAATTTATTTCAATTTTCTTTCCTTTTGTATTTGTGTTTGTGTTTGTTTTTTTTCTCAAAAACTGATAACTTCTATATTTTTGGTTTCTTCAATTAAAATGAAAATAAATTCGAATAACGAAAAGAAAAAAAATTTCATTTCTAAGAAAAAATATCTTTTAATTTTTCATAAACAAAATTTTTCATAGTTTTTCTTTGTTTTTTTTTTTTTTTTTTGTGAAAATTATAAATTAATCTAACAATGAAATTATCTTGAAATTTTCATTAGTTTTTCTACACATTAGTTTTTTTTTCACATTAAACAATTAGTAACTCTCTCTTTCTCTGTACCTTAGTATCTCTCTATTTCTCTCTCTCTCTCTCGATCTCTTTGACTCTGTCTCTTACGTACTAATATTTTTATGAAAGTCTAAAAAAAATGTACATTTTCATCTAATTATGAGCGTGAAAATTTGATGTTTTTCTCTCTCTTTTAAATCTTTTCAGTTTCTACAAAATATGTGTTGAGGTTGACCCGTTTTTAACCCTTTTTTTTTTTTTTTTAAATGTTCACTAAAAAATTTCCTAATTAATTCAGAACAACAACAAAAAAAATCGCTAATTAAGTGAATTTTTTTTTATTAAACGTAAAAAAAATGACAAGAAAAATAAAAACAGAAATCGAAGAAAAATGAGACGGAAAAAAAATAAAAGAAAAGCTGGTAACAACAACTTTTCAACTTAAACTTAAAAAAAAAAAAACGAAAAGTTTTCTTTTTCAAAAAAATAAAAAAACAAAAAAATAAAAATAAAAACGAAACGAAAAATGTTGTCACCATTTATTGGTAGGGAAAATAAAATTTTCCTCTATATTATTGTCACATTTTTCAATTAATTCGTTTTTTTTTTTTTCTTTCTTTCTTTCTTCATTTTTTTTTTTGGCGGTTTTTTTCGTTGTTTTCCTTTTTTCTTCTTCTTCTCACAAATAAAATAAAAAAAAAAAAATAATTATAACTGAAGAAAGTTGAACAAGACGTTAGAGAACTTTTAGTGTTGAATCTTAAGTGTTTTTTTTTTTTCATTGTTTTCTTTTTTTTAAATAATTTTTGTTGTTGTTTGTTGTTGTTGTTGTTGTTGAAGTTTTTTTTGTCGATACAACAACAAAAATGAAAAGATTCAGGAGAAAATATTTATTATTATTTTTGAATGTTTTTCATTTCTTACGCATGTGTGTGTGTGTTTGTGTGTATGTGTGTGTGTGTGTGTGTGTAATAATTAGTATTTAAAGCTTTTACGTATAAAAAGATTTTCTATTTTTATAGAGAAAAAGAGAAGAATCAAATCGACCAGTTTTCTTCTTCTTCTTCTATTTTTTTTATTTTTGGTTAAAGGAAATTAGTTTTCCACACGTCAAATAAATGATTTCCAATTTCATGAAGGAAGCACCTGTTTGAAATTTAAATACAAATGTAAATAGAATCGTTCGTGTGCTTACACTTTTCTTTTTTTTTTATATTTTTTGTCCAATAATTTCTCTCTTGAAATTTATTCAAAACTTTAAAGAATTTCTTATTTTAAGTTATTTGAGATTTAACTGGTTTTTCCCACACATTATTATTACATTGTTTGTTTGACTGTGTATGTGTGTGTGTGTGTGTGTATGTGTCTATGATCATATTTTCATCAAAAGAATATCAGCTTTCTTTCTTTTCATTGCAAAACTTTAAGGAATATATTGAGTTGAGATTTAGTGAAGGAAATTCAGAAGAAAACTTCAAATAAATATTGAATAATAGAAATATAAGAGTGAGGGAGGCAGAGAGAGAAAGAGAGAGAGAGAGATAAAAATAATAATAGAAAAAATCTTTAAAATCAAAATAAAAAATTAATTTTTTTTCAGTTAAAGAAAGAGAGACAGAGAGAGAAAGAGTGAGAGAGAGAGAAAAAAAAAGAGAAATGTTAAAGAATAGAAAATCTTATAAGATTTCTACCAGTTTTACATTCATTCAGAAAATGTTATTATTTTTCTTTTAATGCGTTTATTTTATGTAAATTCACATATTTTTTTTTTTTCATTCCCATTTCCACATAAATATCCAGCAAATTTCATTTTTTCTGTATCCATTTTACTGTTTGTTTTTTTTTTTTCCTCTTTTTCTTGTTTCAATTTTTCCAACAAAACACAGAAGAAGAAGAAGAAGAAGAAGTAGAAGAAGAAGAAGAAGAAGAAGAAGAAGAAGAAAAAGAACAAAAAGAAGTGGTAAAAAAAGAAAGAGGAAAAAACTTTACAACAAAAATAAATTTAAAATTTAACAAGAATGAAAAATGGAAAAAAAAAATAAAATGTGGAATTTTTAGTTGGAAAATTATAAATTCCGGAATGAAAATTATTCAATTATTTTTAATGTTTTTTAATGATGGAGAATTTTTATGAATTTCATAAAGTAAAATGAAAAGTGAACATTATTTGGGATCATCACTAACATTCTGTAATAAAATTGTATTAAATGAAAATAAATTGTGATAAGTGGAAAATCATTAAATATTTCTTTATTTTCTATAATTATTTTTTTTGTATTTCAAGAGGATTTTCTTCTTATTCCTTTTTAGGTGTTTTTTTGTTGTTGTTGTAAAAACAAAAAAAAAATTAAAATTGAATTGAATTTAATTTAATTCGGATTCAGTTTAAAAATATTTTTTCCAAATGTGTTCGAAAATTTATTCTTTCTTACGTTTTGTGTTTGTTTTCTTTTGTTTTGGGGGAAAGAGAAAGTTTTCACTTTTATTCCGTTTATTTTTCTTATTTCATTACATTGTTGTTGTAATTCTTGTTGTTATTGTTGTTGTTGTTGTTGTTGTTAATTCCTTCATTAATAAAATACGAAACATATACAATAGGAAAAACAAAAGAAAAAATTAGAAGAAATAAAAGAAGAACAACAACAACAACAACAACAACAACAACAATAATAATCTTCCACGATAAACCTTTTTGAATAATTTAAAATTTATAATTATACATTATTTGAAATTTATCTTTCACACACACACACACACACACATACACACACATCCATACACTAATACACACATTCACACAATCACACAAACATGCATACTAACAAACTCTCCCACTTTCTCTCCGTCTGTCAGTCTATATTTGTTATTATATTTTGTTCTGGTTAAAAAAAAATTGAAAATGTACATAAAAATTGTTATTTTCATCTTCATCATTTTTCTTTTCTGTTCTGTTCACGTTTTTTTTTTTTCCTTTTTTCATTTTTTCTTTTTAAATTTCACATTTGATTGACACATTTAACCTTTAACATTTTAGATTACATTTAATCGCTTTCCTTTCTATTTTCTTTTTTTTTTAATATTTTCCCTGTGAAAAGTGTGTGTATGAATGTGTATTATGTGCCGGTGTACGCGTGTGTATATATGTGTATGTTTGTGTGTGTGAGAGTGAGAGTGGGTAGGTTTGAATGAAAGACACTCGACATGTCAATTTATATTTAATATTGTATGTATTTGTGTGTTTATTATGTTTTATGTTTTTAGTAATTCATACACACACATACATAAAATATTTCTATAAATTATCTACTTCAGTTTTATCCCCAAACACATCAAACTCCATCACAACCCCCAAAAGTACCCTTGTCGTGAGATGTAGGGCCAAGTATTATTAAACCCCATAATAATCTTCTTATCCGTGGCCTTTTTGGTATTGGAAGTGTATCTTATAAATCAGTAACAGTTGACGTGAATTTTGTGGCTTAAGAAAAAGAAACCCAAAGATCTTCAATATTATCTTTATTTTTTTTTTTTTTTTGTTATTGTTTGGATGGGGTGGAAGTGGATGGGGGATGGATGGGTAGCTGATTTGTGTTGTTGAAATTTTGAAAAAAAAAAAAAAAAAACAAAACAAAACAAAAAACGTAAAATGTTTACAATAATTTATTGAGTTTTCTTCTTCTTATTTTTTTTTTTTTTGTGTTTTATTTTATTTAATTTATTCAATACATAGAGAGAATTTTGTTTAACATCCTTTCAAAGATTTATAAGATTTCTTTCGAATTATAATTTCTCTTACCATTTTTTCACATAATTCTCTGAATTGTCTTAGTATTCTTTATTCATTTTTATGTTATATTTTTCGTCAACATAAATAAAAGTCTTTTTTGACTTAAGTCAATAAAATTAACAAAAAAAAAAATTCAAGAGATCAAATTATTTAATACAAAATGACGGTGGAGATGGGGGGTGGAGGTGAATGGATTGTGGTAAAATTATTATTTTCAAGTTGACAGAAACTGACAATTGATTAGAGAATTTTATGAAATTCTCTATGATGTAATAAATCAGTTTCTGTTTCTGTTTCATTTATTTTTTAATTGAATTTCTTAATTTTTTAATTTGAAAAAAAAAAAAAACAAAACAAAACAATTTAAATCAAGAGAAAATCAATTAAAATAATTTTCCAACCAAATACAATTGACTCTCCTCTTTATTTCATTGCAAAAAGAAAGACACATAAGGAGAAAGAGAGAGAGTGAATAAGAATGAAAGAGAAAGGGTGTGAAATTCTGATGGATTACATAACTTTTTTTTATCAAAAAAAAAAAAGGATTTTTCTTTATTGATTTACCACCAGTGAGATACGACACTGAATGAAAATTTAATAAAAAAATAAATTCAATCATTTATTTATTTTCTTTTTCAATTAATATTATTACATCAACATTTTTTAATTTTCTAATTTTCTTTCTTAATTGAAAAAAAAAAAAAAAAATTTTCCGCAAATGAAAACAACACGGAAAGTCCTAAACACAAATATAAACGGAAAAATTTTTTTAAGTAATCTGATTTTAGTTGCTCTCATTAAATTTCAGTTAAATAATAGCAACAACAACACTAACAATAACAGCAACAACAACACCGTAGTT
>OY720156.1:7241874-7318935 GCA_963082725.1 Pedicia rivosa | reverse complement strand
GTGTATGCTTATATATACAATGTATATACATTTATTTATTGTATTCTTATGTGTGTGTGTTTGTATGTTTGTGTGTGTAATATAATGTAGTTGAAAATAAAGGAAATGCTATAACAGCTTATTTGTATAGGTATTTAATATGGGAATTGTCCATTGACCAAAATTTGACACTTTAATATCTAAGAGGGATTCTTCTAGAGTTATCTTTTTGTAAAAGCAACACACACACACACACATACACACACACATACACACACACATGCAGACGCATATACATATGAAGTAACATTCGTAAACATAAAATGTGTATATATATAAATACATTTGTGAAGTGACAATTTTTGTTCATATTGTCGTAAAAGGTCGTAAAACCAAATTTTATTATCACAGAAAAAAGAAAAAAGAAAAGAAAATGAAAAACAGAAAAACAGAAAAACAGAAAAAAATATATTGGTCAGGAGAGACAACGCAATAATAACAACAACTAACTAAAAAGAAACAAACAAAAAAGCTTTCCACCAATTTTCATATTTTCGTATTTTTAGTTTTTCTTTTTTTTTTTTACTTTCCCCATTCTTTTGTTGTTGTTGTTGTTGTTCTAATATTTCGTCCATTTTTCTTTCTATTCTCTTTATATGACGACGACAATTCTTAATGTTTTCCTGAGAAATTTAAAAAAAAAAAAAAAAAAAACAGTGGAAAGAGAAAGGAGTGAGTGCGAAGAGGAAATGAAATGAAATGAAAATGAAAAGAAAAGAAACGGAAAATAGAGGATGATTTTATGAGCTTCTCACGATTATAAAATCTTAAAAAGGTGAAAAACATTAAAAAAAAAAAAAACACCAAAAGGACATTTCTATTTATGCATTTATTTTCCGTTGTTTCTTTTTTTTTTTTTTTTGTACGCGCAAAGGAATAACTTTAATTTTCTTGGGTTTTCCATTTTACCTTAAAGAAAATAAAACAAAAAAAAAAAATATAAACTTTTCTTTTATAGCATTTTTTTCTCTCTCTCTCTCTCTATTTTTATTTTTTTAGTTTTTTGAGTTTGTTTTTTTTATCACAACCATAATATTTTTCATAAGATTTTCCACTATCCAAACACACACACATACACACGCACATACACACGTACGCACGCATAATGAACATATATAAAGAATGTTGAGACAATTTTATGATTAGTTAGAAAGAAAAGGGAAATATTCCATAGAGAAATATTAACGGGTTTTATTAAAAATTTATTTGAATTAACAAAAAAAAGAAAAACAAAAGAAAATTTACAAAAGAGAAAAAAAAAAACAGAATAGAAATTGTTCACTTCAAAGAATCTTATAGAGAAAAAAAATTACAATTCTTAAACTTTTGTCTTAAAATTTATAAACTTTTTGAACATTTTCGACATTTGCCATCATCATCAAAATTTTCTATTTTTTTCTGTTTTATTTTTCTTTCCCAATAATATTTGTACAATTATATATTTTGTCATATTAATTATTATACAAATAAAATTCAGAAGAAAAGAAAATGAAAAGTAAAAGAAAATGAAAACTGAAAGAAAGAAAGAAAGAAAAGAAAGGAGAAATAAATTTGTAATTCAGTTGAATCAAAATCTCATAACATTCACAATGTAAATTTAAACTGTCACAGATTAATGTATTCAAGGCTACTCAAGAATTGACTCTTTAGATTTCTTCTTTTTTTTTTTCTCCAAAGTAGAAAACTTCTTTACTTCTTCCTTTCCTTTCCTTTCGTTTCGTTTCGTTTCGTTTCTTTTCTTTTCTTTCTTTTGATGATTTTTATTCATTTCTCTCTCTCTCTCTCTCTGTCTTCTCTCACGATTATCTGTCGTCTTATAAATACATTTATTTATTTTTTGCTTTATACCAATCGAACAATTATATTCATCACTATATTTACTATGTGATTTTCTTTCGTTTTTTTTTTCCTTTTTTGCTTTTTTCCTTTTTTCCTTTTTTCCTTTTTTTGCTTCTTGCTTTATGCTTTTTTTTTTATTTCCTTTTCTTTTTCATTTTAAGACTTTTTCTTCTTCTGTTTTTTTTTTCTCTACTGTTATTATTATTGTTGTTGTTGTTGCTGTTGTTATATTTCTCAAATAGGAAAATATATAGAAAATCTATAGATATTTATTGGTGAATAAATATAATGTGAATGTGAATATATAAAACGTGAATGATTGTAAGTGGATTTGAATTTATTCAATAGAGAACCAATTTTGTCAAGATTATAATCAATAAAATAGATAGGTTAGAGGTATAAGGATTATATCAAATAGGCTATAAGATAATTTATATACATACACACACACACACACACACACAAACACATATATATATTACATTACATCAGATCACATATATATATATATATATATATATATATATATATATATATATATATACACCACACACATACATACCAACACAATTTATAGAGAGAAAGAGAGAGAGAGAGAGAGAAAACTGTATAATAATTTAGATAATCCTATTAGATTTAGATAAAATGGAAAAACTAAACAAAATAAAATACCAAAAAAAAAAAACACATAAACACATGCACACAGTTTAATATTCACACACAACAACACACACACACACACACACACAAACACACATTTTATCTTCATCAATAATAAATAAATAAATATTAATTTCTAATTAAAATTTTTTTTTTTTTTTGATTTCAAAAACTCCAAAAGAACAAAAAAAAAAAACCGAACAGAAAGAAAGAGGAAAAATTGTAAATCGATTTTTCCTAAAGAGAAAAAAAAATTAATTTTATTATTAAAATTTTCTTATTCCCTCTCACTCTATTCCTCTCTCTCTCTCTCACTGTTTGTGTTACCCTCTTTTTTTAGCATAAGTTTTTTATGAATAATTTAAAAAAAAATTTATAATCAAAATTAAATAAATTTGAAAATCTGTTTTTCATTAGACAAAACCAAAAAAAATTAAAATCCAAAAAAAAACTAAAATGACAAAAAAAATAAATAGAAAATTCACAAAAATTAACTAATTTTCCTTGTCATCATAAAAAAGACAACAAACTTAACGCTAAATTTTTAATGTTTTTTTTTTCGGCTTTAAAAATTGTTTTTGTTTTGCATTTTCTTCTTTTTTTTTTTTTGTACAAAAAGAGACAAAAACAAAAGAAAGGAGAAAAAAAAATGATGAGTGAAAATATTTCCGATATTCTAATTTTAATTTTGTAAATAAAAATTTCTGTCTAATGGGACCATCAAGTGAAATTATCGTAAATTTCTGTCAAATGGGATCGTCAAGTTTTTTTTTTTTTTTTTTTTTTTTTGTTTTTTACACCCAAATGACTTTTGTCTAATTCGACAGATTGTCGAATTTTCTGAAAAATAAATGAAAATTTAAATAAAAACCAAATTATATTGTCTGTTTCATTGTTACTAATCCGATTAATTATAACATTTAGATTAGGACCAGATTATTCACCTGTAATTAAAATAGTGAAATAAAAAATAATACACATAAAATTTATTCTAGAGAAAAACTTTTACATAGAAAAGGATTTATTTAATTGTTTACAATTGGTTTATCTCCTTACAAAATGGTTTAGTTGTGTGTGTGTGTGTGTCATTTTTTTTTCTCTCTCTCTCTTAATTTTATTTCATTTAATAAAAACAAAAAAAATAAAAACTATGAAAATGTTTTGATTATTCTTATTCAAATTCTTCTTCTTTGACCGACTAAGGTGGCAGCATGGCAACGTGCTTACGTTTGGAGGTACCGAGTTTTGAATCTCGACGGAAGCGTGATGAAATTTTTCATTCGGCTAATTATGTACTAAACACACGGGCCGATGTGCAATATTTTCCTACTTAGGAAATCTGCATATATAGATGCTAGGTAAGGTTCAGAAACCACCTCAAAAATAATTAGGTCTCCTAGTTGATAATAACTTTAGTCGTTATAATAAAAAATTGAAATACAAATAAAAATTCTTATTCTTCAAACAAATGAAGAATCAAAAGAATATTTTGTAGGTTGTTTTTTTGTTTTGTTTTTAAAAATGTTTATTATTTATGATAATTTTAATTTTTAATAAATTTTAGGGAAACTAAATTATTGTATGGTGACACTCCGCTGCGGTTTTATTGAATTGAAATTGAAATCGATCGGAAAATGTGTAAAAAATGTGTAATGTTGAAAAATGTTTTGTTGAAAATGTTTTGTTCTCATAATTAAAATTTTAACATTCACCTCTCACACCCCTGCCAGACCAAAATCATTTAATAATTTTTATCTGCATTAAAATATTTTAATCTGATCGAAAAATTCAAAGTTTATCGAGAAATTTCTCTGTGTGGCCGGATCATATTTGGTAACGGTGTGTCTTCATTTTTTTTTTTTTTATGTTTTCACAGAAACAGAAATACAAAAGAAAAACCAATCCCCACCCGCCCCTTCCGACAAATTCATTCATTCTTGTTTCGATGCAATTTAATTTTTTTAACTCAATGAATATTTGTGAATTTTTTTTAATTATCATTAAAAAAAAAATTCGTTTTATTGAAAATTTTTGTAATTTTTTATTAATAAAGAAAAAAGAGAATTTTTCCTTTGTTTACTTTTTCCCCCGTTTTCTGTTTCTGTCTTCTTTTTTGTTTTTTTTTTTGTGAGAAGAAGAAAGAAAAAAAAAACAAAACATAGAAATTAGTAAAAAAAGAGCAAAATAAAAAATCGAATTTAATGAAATCAGCAATAACAACAACAATAATAAAATAGAAAATCAAGAAAAAGAAGAAGAAGAAGAAGGAGAAAATCTGAATGGTTTAGATTTTCATTTTTATTTCACTGTGTTGAATTTATTGGATTTTCAAATTGATATAAAAGTTACGTAAAAGCAAAAATTGAATTGAAAACAGAGATAACAAAATGTAACTTTATATGCTGTTGTCTTTTTCTCTCTTTCTTTCGTTTCTTTTGTATTCGGTGGTTTTTCTTCTTTTTGTTTCAAATCAGAATTTTCTCTTTCATTTTCACGCAACTCTAAAAAAAAAAAAAAAAAAGAAGAAAAAAATTGAAAATGAAAATGAAAATTGTCTATATATTATGTGAAACAGACTGTTTCATTTTCTTTTACTTCTTTTTTCTTTTTCTTTTTATTATTATTGTTGTTGTTGTTGTTGCTTTTTTCTTTTTTTTCTTTTTTTTCTTTTTTCTTTGCTGGTGAAAATATTTTACGTAATCTTCATAAAAACAACAAGAACAACAACAACAACAACAACAACAACAACAACAACAACAACAACAACAACAACAACAACAAATGAACGAAAAAAATTGGGATCGTCTTTTTTTTTCAGGTTTATGTTTGTTTTATTTTTCTGTTTTTCATTCGACAAGAAAAAAAAAACATCTATTTACAAAGAATAATTCAATTTTCTATTTTCTATTTAATAAAAAGGAAAATTTGTCTTAATTGTATATTAACTGGAATCTGAGAAATGTCGTGTGAGTTGAAAATCAGGACCCTCGGTGACGACGAGCGACATACGAATGGATGAGATGATTTTTTTTTTCTAACGGCGATTATGAATTAATTTGAATATTCGGGTAAATACGGAAAATTCGGAAAATAATTTTCAACAAAAAAAAAAAGAAAAAACTAAAAACTAAAAACCAAAAATAGGAGAAAAAGAAAAGAAACAAATATTGATTTTTTTTTTATTCTTAGAAAAAGAGGAAAAATGAGGAAAAACTCTTTACAATCAAATTTTTTTTTTATTAAGAATTTATTTTTGTTTTGAAAATTGATTAGATTTTAATTTAAATATAAATAAACCTTTTTTGTTTTTGTTTTTTGTTTTTTGTTTTGTTGTTTTTTTTTTGTTGTTTTTTTATCCTTCCTTCATCTCTCATCCCTTACCTCAGCCTATACCCATCACAATTTTACCTCTTATATAAAAACCATTAATATCGTACTCATTCCTCATTTTACTCTATTTCTGTTTTTAGGTTGTGTTTAAAATGCTAGCAAATTGACAGTAATTTTACCCTTTTTAAGTTTATTCCATATAGAATGACGATGAGGTATGAGGTGGGGTAATGGTGGATTAGGTGAATTGTAAGTTGGGTATATATGACTATGACAAATTTTTGTAAGAAAACCAAAAATAAACAAATAAAATTTAGAAATAAATAAAATGAACCAAAGTTTTTATATAAAAGAAAATCTTTCTAACAGAGAATGGAAACTTGAACAGAAATAAATAAGATGTGAGAGGAAAATTGAGAAGAGAAACGTGTTAAGTTGTTTTTTTCCGTTTTCATTTATTTTCTCTTCAAAAGAATCTCTTTAGATAATTCTACGTTAAATCTTAAATTGTCTAATCTGATTCTTTAAAATCTCTAAATTATTTAGATTTGGACATAATTATTTTTCAACAAAGAAAATTATTTTTGTTTTCTTTTTTGTATTTATATACAATATTACGAGATTCAACTTGTCATCTGATCTTAATATTTTGGAAAACAATACTACAGAGAGAGACAGAGAGAGAGAGAAAGAGAGAGAATGAGTGTGAGTGAGTTAGAGAGAACTTCTATAGAATCAACTTGTCGTCTGATCTTAAATTTAGAATAAAAAAAATTAAATATTTAATGGAAACAATTTTCATCTAGAAAAATTAAATTTTCCTCATTTTCTTCTTTCAAACAATCAAAACAAAAAAAAAAATGTAAAAGTTGCGTTGATACAAGAAAAAAACAAAGATCAAAAAAGTTGAAGAAAACTAAATTAAATTTTCATTGTAAATAATTCATTATTGGGGAAAATTGTATAAAAATCTCTAGAAATTTATTTTGTAAGAAGCAAAGAAAATTTCTTCTAATTTTCTTAATGGGAAATATAACGAAAATGTAGAAGAAGAAGAAGAACAGCAGAAGAAGTTTTTCACACAAATATATTTTGTGAAAGAGAGAATGAAAGAGAGAGATAGAGAGATAGAAAGAGAGAGAGAGAGAAAGTAGAAAATTTCTTATACAAAGTGTTCTCCAATTAAGATCATTTTCTGATCAATTTAATAAAAATTAAGAAAATTAACAATACTATGGAATGACGTAGATAGGACTCCCCCTTTATTTGTGAAATTTCAATTTTCTTTATGGAAATTTCCTCTTCGTTATTTTTGTTTTTGACTTTTTTTTGGAAAAGTTCATTTCATTTTTTACTTTACTTTTTATTACTTGTTGTTGTTATTTATAATTAAAGGTCTCCTCTCACTCACTCTCTCTCTCTCTCTCTCTCTCTCTCTTTATCTCTCTCAATAGTTACAATTTTTTTTTGGTTGGTGAAAAGATGAGAGAAAAAATTAACGAAATAAAAAAGTTGACAAAAAAATCTAATTTAAATTTTATTTGTTTTTGTATTTTTTTTTTTATTAGCCCGTTTTTTGTCGTTTTGGTTCCTTTTGCTGTTTTTCCGAGTTAATTTTTTGTTCATTTTTGTGCTCCTATAGGTCGAGTTTTAATGAATCTGTTACTTGATTATTTTCACGTTAAAACATAAAAAATGAAATTTTCCCAAAAAAATTTCCAATTTTTTAAATTTAAAATTTTTTTTTTTTTGTAACTTTTGTTGTTGTGGTGCCAACCATAAAATTTTGTTCATCGATATTTAAAATTGTTGTTGTTGTTGTTGGTCAGTTTACATTATTTACGTTAACAAACTGATTCTGATAAAATTCCAGTTATACCGATTTAATTAAATCATATTTAATTATGACCAATAATAAATTAAATGAACTTTAAGTTGAACTCACTTTAAGTTGAACTCACTTTTAATAATTTTACGTAAATAATCGATGAATTCTATTCGGATAAAAGATTCGTGTTTTTATTTGAAAAAAAAACAAAACACAAAATAAAGAAGACAATTTTCTTACCAAAAAAAAATTATAATGTCAAAAATCTTCAACACAAAATAACTCAAATAATAAATATTGATTAAAGTTAATTTTATAAAATTTTCAATTCTTTCTAAAATAAAAACAACAAAAAAAAAAAAAAACAAAAACAAAATCATCCAAAATCGAATTATTTTCATAAATTCATCCTTTTTATGTTTCCATAAATTATCCATTTAATTTATGTGTGTTACACGTGTTTGTGTCTGTTTGTGTGTGTGTCTGTATAAATTGCAGTACAGTAGATTAAAAAATATAATGAAAATTTTAATGAACATTTAATTTGGTTTATTAAAATAAAAAAAAAATAAAAACACACACACACACACACAAATTTTATTCAATATTACTAAAAATATTTTATTTGATTAAATTTTAAATGAAACTAAACGAGTGAATAAAAACACATAAAATTCAAAGAGAGACAGAGAGAGAGAGAGAGAGAGAGAGAGTGTAATTTATAATTAATATGATAAGTTGAGCTTTTATATTAATCAATATTATTTGTTTGAAGAATATTTCTTGTTTGTATTTTGTGTTAATATAAAAAAAAAAAAAAAAAAACAAAAAAAAAAAAAAAACAAAAAAAAAAAATTTCCCAGTTGCCACCAAAACATATTTTCTATCTATCATAAATTAAATGAAAGAAGAAAAATGTTCTGGAACAACAACAACAAAAAAAAAATGAAAAAAAAATATTTAATTAGATTTTCTGTGTAAAAGTTTTATCATTTTCTAAGAAAACAAAAAAAAAAAACAACAACAACAACAACACAAAAAAAAAACAATAGTTGAGAACTTTCATAAAAATTGTGTGTATTACTGAAAGAGAGAGAGAGAGAGAGAGAGAGAGAGAGAGTGAGACAAAAGACAGAGAGAGAGAGAGAGAGGCGGAGTGAAAATAATTAATTAATAAACATTTGTCTTATTTGTTTAATTTTAATTGGACATCAAAACTTTAGATTTCTTTATTAATTTAATTTTTTTAAAAAAAAAAAAAAAAAAACACAAACCAAAAAGACGAAGAAAATAAAATACACACACACACACACACAGCAAAAACTAACAAGAGCTTCTGACTGACGTCATCTGCTCTACTAAGCGAAATAAATTTTTTTGTTTTTTTTTTTTTTTAAGTCAAATCTATTCGACCCAAAAAGATTATATTTGTGTATATGTACGTGTGTGTGTGTGTGTGTATCTGCATTCATATGTGTACAGTATAAATGTGTGTGTGTGTGTGTGTGTGTGGGTTTGTATGTATTTGCTGAATTTGTATAAGAATTTTAATAATAATTTTCGATTCGATTGCTGATTTTCAACACAAAAATATTTTATTTGTTCTTCTCACATTTTTTGACATCAAAAAATCAATTTCATTTAATAAATAAATATTTACTGAAATTTAATTTGTAGTATCTCATCTTAATAATTCCATTTAAATTGGAAATTAAAGATTTTTTTCATTAATCCAATTTTTATTTTCTTTTATTCTTAATTGAAAATTATTCACTAAAATTTTAAATAAATAAATAAACATTTATTTTATTTGCATAAAAACTTTTAACTTTTTTACACATTTAAATTTTATATTTTTAATTGTTAGAATTAAACTTCATCTACATCACGTTTTACCTCAATTTTTATATATTTTGTTTTTCTTTTAATGAAAATTGTAGAAATATAGAAATTTCTTTTACAGTAAAAAACAATAAAAACAAAAATAAAAAAGTTATATAGAAAATAAAGAGCAACAAATAAATATAAGACAAAAAAAATAGATTTATAAAGAAAAATATTTTATTTGTACTTACCGCATACTTCCACTACTTGATTCTTCATCTTCATGTGGTTCAATAAATTGTAATTGTGAACGTTTATGACGCCACCATAAATATCCACCAGCTAACAAAAGTAAAATTGTTATGATAACACCCAATGTTGCAAGACATCCAATTAATACTGCACTTGCCATTTCTGTAAAAACAAAAACAAATAAAAGAAAAGAAAAATTATTGTATGAACCAAAATAAAAGAATTTTCTTTAAATGTTAAATATTTCTATGAAAACTAAATACATTTCATTAACTAAATAATAACGGAAGTCTTCGTTAATTGAAAATTTTGTTAATAGAAAATTTCATTCTAAATTATTGAAGAAATTCATTTTGTTAAAATTCTAATTAATTTTAATTAAAAAAAATCAGTAATCTTAAAAAACATAATTATTTCTGATCGTGTCCAACCTTATTCTTTTTTCTTCCTTTTTTCTGATTCTACTCCCCATTCTACTCCCCAATTATTCATCTAATTTTATATATAACGTTAATCAACTGTTTAGTGGCGCCTTCATATCATTCTTATAAATATAAATGTTTTCTTTATTTTTTCTTCTCAATATTTATCAGTCACACTGTGACAGAGTGGACATTTTCCTTCGTTTTTTTTTTTATTCAATAGAGTCCCTGGGTTCAAAACTTTTTCTAAGACTCGTGGTAGATTTTTTTTTGTTTTTTTATTCATTTATAAATGACCTTTAACAGTTTGACCTTTACGTTAATAAGCTTAAAATTATCTTTAGCTACCTTTTCACCAAAATATTATTACAATTTTTAACATAAACTTATAAGATTCTAGAATTAGACTCAAGACTCTAGAGAGAATCAATTTATATTAAAATGAACAAAAACCAACAATAAGAAGAAGAAACAGAAGATGAAGATGCCAAAAAAATACAAATAAGAGGAATTAGAAAAAAAAAATTGAATGAAAGAAAAAAGTAAAAA
The DNA here is from genome assembly GCA_963082725.1 of Pedicia rivosa. Classification (NCBI taxonomy): domain Eukaryota; kingdom Metazoa; phylum Arthropoda; class Insecta; order Diptera; family Pediciidae; genus Pedicia; species Pedicia rivosa. The sequence continues at coordinate 7,308,192 of OY720156.1, read as the reverse complement.
AAAAAAAAACTAGTGAAGAAGAAGAAGAAGAGCAAGAAGAACAAGAAGAAAACGAAGAATAAGAAAAAAAATAATTTATTCATAATTCTATAAGTAGAAAATAAATTATTATTTCAATATTAAAGAGAAGAGAGAGAGAGAGAGGGAGAGAAAAAAAAAGTGGGAGAGAGAGAGAGAGAGAGAGAGAGAGAGTGAGGGAGAAAACAAAATTATTTTATTATTTAGAAAAGTTTTTTTTTTTTTTTTTTAAAACGAAATAAGAAAATGTTAGAATGATTATGATTGATTATTAAATAAATTAGTTTGTTGTTTTAATTTTATTTGTTGTTGTTGTTGTTATATTTAAAAATTACTAATTAGTTGAAATGGATTTAATATTTTCACTATTACCATTCTACATTCTAACAAATTTTCTTCTCTACCGGGAATGAGGAGAAAAACTGGTTGAAAAATTGAAATTGAAAACAAAAAAAACCAAAAAAAAAATGAAAACTGAAGAAAAACAAAACAAGTGAAAATATTCAATGGACATTTTTTATTTTGTTGTAATAATTTTGTTGTTGTTATTGTTGTTGTTATTATTATTTTTTATTAAATAATTTTTCTCGATAACAGAAAATGATTTATGACGTTGGACGATCACTAGAATTTTCATCTTTCTGTTTTGTTTTTTTTTTCCTTATTGTCCTTTTGTTCACTTTTTGTTTCTTTTTTTTTTTTTTTAAAGAAAAACTTTGATAAAAAAATTCTATAGGGAAAACAATTTTTTTTTTAGTTTCTATTTAGTTTTTTTCTTTTTCTTTTATTTCGTTTCAATTTTTTTTTTTCCTTTTTACCTCCTCTCACACTCTCTCGACCAAAATATAAAACATCACTTAAAATATTCAAGTTTCTTTTTAGCTTCAAATAAATAGGTACACACACACACACACACACAAACACACACAAACACACACCCACATATAATATATAAATAAACCTAATCAGAAGTTGAATAATTAATAGAAAATTTTCCAACAATAAAACAGGGAAAAATTGAGGGAAAATATGATAAAGGCCAGTTTTATATATGATTAAAATGTTATAAATATTAGATGAGAAAGACTAAAAATTCAAGAGAGACAGAGACTAATAAAAAGAGAGAGAGAGAGAGAGAGAAACAGGGAGGATAGAGTGTAGAATTTTTTATTTTTTTTTGATATTTAGTAAAAATGGGAGGTAATATTAGGTGGGTGGATGAGATTTGTTGTGTGAGGCAGTTGTACTGTTATGTAGTTTTTTTCTTCTGATATTATATAATAAATTGACATTCTCTTCCTCTCTCACTCTATCACTGTTTATCCACCTATCACTGTTTCTGTATTTTCGTTTGGAAAAGATAAAAAAGAAAACTGATATAAATATTTTTTTTTTCTTTCTGTTTATAAGAAAGAAAGAAAAAAAGAAAGAAAGAAGGAAAAAAAAAAACAGAAAAGGTGTTTAGGAATATGACTTCCTTGATGTTATGATCTCTCTTCCAACTTAATAGAATTTTATTTACAAAAAAAAAAAGGAAAAACGAAGAAAAGCAGTTTATATAATGTATGTGTGTGCGTGTGTGTGTGTGTGTGCGAATGTGTGCGAATGTGTGTATTTATTTTTCTACTTCGTTTCTCTTCTTTTTCTGCTTCTCCTTCTTCTTCTTCTTTTTTTGATGTTTAGAGTTTTTTTTCCCTTGATTTCATCGTGAACGCGTTTATACGGATTCAACTTCCGTTGACTCAACTTTAAATTTCCCTTTTTTCTTCTTCTTCTTCTTCATCTTCTGTAATCTTTTTCACTGTTTTTTTTTTCTTATCTAAATTTAAACTTACTTTTTTTTCACTCTCTCTCTCTCTCTCTTCTCTCTCTCTCTTATACATATTTTTTATGTACCTAATCATTTTCACACGGAAAACATAATGATGGTGTGTTTGTTTAAGGTAGGTAGGTCGATGGGTGGACGGTGAAAAAGTAAAAAAAAAAAAACAAGAAGAAAAAAAAGTGACAATCGCCTTTTTTCTTATTCTTTTTTTTTTTATTCTGATTCTGCTTCTTTTTTTTTTTTTTTTATTCATTCATTAATATTAATATTTAGGGAAATCTTGTATTTTATTAGCATGCAAAATAAAAATAGCAAATTTAAAGTATAACAACAACAACAACAACAACAACAAAAAACTGTTCTGCGTTTCCCAAAACAAAAACAAAAAAAAAAAAAACATGAAAAAGTTTTGTAATTTTGTAATTTTGTAATTTTGTTTGTTTTGTAGTTTTATTTCATTTTCTTTTTTATTCTTTCAAATTAACAATAAATTTTCAATTAATAATTTCTCCTTCTTTTTTACTTTAATCTGCAGTATTAAAAATAAAGAAATTAATTAAAAAATATCTATAAAAATTATTACAACACGATCAAAAATTGTTGATTTTACAAAAAAAAAAAAAAAATGATGATGAATAATTAAAATAAACAAATATTTATGGTATCTTGTTAATTTGTTGTCTATTGTCTTGTTCTCATTAATTTATAACAATTCACTTACATACAAAAGAAAACAAACAACAAAAAAAAAATCCAATGAAAGGAAAAAAATACACAAATCAACAAAATAGTGAAAATAAAACAAAAGAAAATAAACAGTGAAAATTTTATGTGAAAAACTAAAATAAAATTATTTAATTTAAATTTAATTCATTCAAATAAAGTTAAAAAAAAATCTTTAATCTTTATTTTTTTTTTTACCATAATTAAAAAATTCAATTGTATTCAATTAAACATAAAATACAAATCATTGTCGTTGATTTATTATAAATGATGATATTTGTCCAAAATTTTATTTACGTCCATCGAATTTTCTAATCAAATTTTATGAAACAATTTTATTGACAATTTATGCATTTTTATTGGATTAAGAAAATAAAACTTTTATTACTTTCTCTCTTTCTCTCTCTCTCTCTCTCTGTCTCTTTCTTTCCTTCTCTTATCCACTCTCGATTCACTTGTAAATTATAACATTTTCATCATAAAACATCGCTTACAAAAAGAGGGGGATAACGTATTTATTTTTAAACCCAATCCATTAAATCGTCACAACTCAATTTATCGATAATTTTATACTAAAAACGTACCCAAAAAAGAAAAACACTTTTTTTTTTATTGCTTATTAAAGAAAATGTTTTTCTTTGATTTTCCACAAATGATTTTTATATTTTTCGTTATATTTATTTTGTCTTTCGTTTTATTTGTTATGATTTCTTTTTTTTGTTATTGTTATTCCTATTGTTATTGTTATTACTGTTTATCCCTGTTGTTACCGTTATTACCGTTGTTACCGTTGTTACCGTTGTTACTGTAGACAATACAACAACGAAAATCTAATTGAATTTTTTTTTTCAAAAATCAATAAATATTTACGATATTTTCCACAATTTCCACATTTGTCACATTTTCCACATTGTCCACATTTCAAATATTTTTCCGTTTTATTTTCACAAGTAACAAACAAACAAACAAAAAAACGACAAAATGAAAACTATGAAAAAAAAACAAATAAAAGAAAATTTATTAGTTGGAAAAAAATCTTTAAAATATTTTTTTCGGCAACAAGAACAAAAAAAAAAAGAAAAAAGAAAAGTGGCAAAAAAAGAAGAAAAATCCAAAGAAACAAAGAAGTTTAGAAAATCAACAAAATGTTCACAATTTATTTCTCTGGTACCTTTTTGCTTCTTGTATATTTTTGTTTTTGTTTTTGTTTTTCTTTTCTCTCTCGTATTTTATTTAAAGCAATTGAGTGAAAATCGATTTATTTATTTTTCTTTTTCTTTTTCTTTTTTTAAATTTCTTCAATTTTCTTTTATGACTTTTTCAATTCAACTGAATCGATGAAATTCTTTTAAGAAGAAGAAGAAGAAGAAGAAGAAGAAGAAGAAGAAGAAGAAGAAAAAAAAATGAATTTTTTTCTTCATTCAATTTATCATTTTATAATTCAATTAATGGACGTGCCCTATCTAGTGTATTCTAATTTAGATCTAATAAAGGACACTAAATCTACCATTAATTAATCATACCAAAAAAAAATTTTAACAGAAAGAATTTTTTTGTATTAATTTATCGTTAAAAAAGTTAAAATTAAAAGTATTTGGTATAAAACTTCCTCCCTACGCCCTCTAGCCCCGTTATAGGTAAAGATAATTGTCAGTTATTTAAAAAGGAAAATATAAAATAAAAAAAAACGGATAAAAATGAAAGAAAAAAAAAAAAAAGGATTCATTCGTTTCGTCTACAACAACAATAAAGACAAAGACAGAAGGAAGAAGAAGAAGAAGAAAATCATTTATTTTATGAGTTTTAAATTAACAACCAAAGAGTATATAAATTTAAATTTCACTGCTGATGATGTTTTCTTCTTATTCTTTCTTTTTCCCCCTTTCTTTCCTTATTATATACTTTTATCCTTTTTTTTTTGTATCCTCTTTGTATCATTTGTATCCTTGTTAATAAAACTCACAAATGTTCAATCATTTTATTGTTTTTCTCCTTTTTGTTTTTTTTTTTTTTTGTTCAAAATATAAAATTGAATTAATTGATTGAATCAATTGTCTTGATTAAATCATAAAAAATTTATTTGTCTCTTTTTCTCTCTTTCCATTTTCCATTCCCCCCCATTTTCTTCTTCTTCGTTTTTTTTTTTTATAGCATTGAACTTTAATTGAGTCAACCACATTTTGGGACAAAAAATAAATTAAAATTAAAAGGAAAAGGAAAACAGAAAATATTAACTTTTTGTTTTCTTCTTAAATTTCCCATTTTATTTTATTTTTTTTGGTTTTTAAAGAATTTTAAGTCGCCCTTTTGTCTTCATTTTCTTTTAGATTTTTATTTTTTTTTGGTTTTGTTGTTGTTGTTACTGTTATTGTTGTTATTGTTATTATTTGTTTTTGTTATTATTAAGGACAAACGATTATTTAACGTTAGAGATGTGATGGGATTACTTAATATTTTATAAACAGGACACAAACTAATAAATGTTAAACCAAAAATGTACAATTTTATTTTTTTTAAGTCTCTTTTTATTCTCTTACATTATTTAACTTTTATATATTTTTGGTGACTTTCTTTAGTCTGTAATTGTTTCTCTTTCTCTTTCTCTTTCTCTTTCTCTGTTTCGTTAAAGACCAAAGAAGAAATGAAAAAAAAAAAAAAACGGATATCTTTAAGGAGATTATTGAAGGGGATTTTCTGTGGTGATTTTAATCGTTATTCTAAAGTAAATGAGCTTTTATCATGACCATAATCAATAACTAAATAACTATTAAATAAATTAATCGATATTTTTGTTAGTTATAGACTTTATGTTAGATAAAAATCCGGTTGAATGCTCTTACACATGAATGTCCTTTTGAAGTTATTTGTAACAATCGAATGACTTGCTTATTTGATAGAAACATTAATGATGAATTTCACAAAAATTTTGTAACATTTTACGATAGAATAAAAGAGACAATGCAACAATTTACGAAAGAGATAAATCTTTCATTATAACAGACTTCTAAATGTTTTTACAAAACTGGGCATAAATCTTCTTAAAATTTTCTTGAATGGCAATCCCAGTTTAAGAGAAAAAAAAAAAACAAATTTATGTACATTTCTAAAGAAATTATTGATTACATGTTTGCTGTGATATGAATATAAATGTTAATGTCAAATATGTTTAAAAAGTTTCTCGTAACAACTGACAACGATCAAAATTTAATTTTAATTTTTTTTTTCATCAGATTCATATTTTAAGTAAGTCATTTTCAAGAAAGGAGTGAGGCAAATAATGTGAGAATTTAATCATTAAAATTTAAAGGTCAAATATTCACAGGTTGTTACAATAATTGTGATGTACAATTCAATGTTACGATGAATGACCAAAAATAAGGTTTTTCGAATTTTCACGAAATGTTTTTTTTTTTTCAATGAAAATAATTATAAAATATTTTGTTGTTTTATTTTCTTCGATAAATGAAAAACAAATCAAACCAAATATAATTACATAAAAATAAAAAAATCTTAAACATTGAACTTTGTTTAGTCTGTGTTCAGTCTGTGTCCAGTCAATTACACAATAATAATAAAACAGTAATTTGTGACCTTCTTATTAAACCAATATTTCTCATCCATAAAGAAATAAAAATTAATTTACGCAGACAATTCTATTTAAAAAAAAAAAAACATCAATCAATAAATGAGGACACAATATAAATTGTAATCAAAAAAAAAAAATGTATATAGAAAAAATCATTGTGAATTGCTTTCGGATCGTTAACCACCATTTAACAAACTGAACAAGCTAATCTGAACAAAAGTCAACTAAATTGTGTTCGTAACAGAGAATGTTTTTTTTTTCTTCTTCTTCTACTTCTTCTTCTTCTTGTTCTTCTTCTTCGTTTCACTTCTTTTTTTTTTTTTTTTTTAATAATCGATTGTCAGATTCTATGAAATTTAAGGATTTGAATTTTAGGAAGTTTTAAAAGAAATCCTAATCGTATATTATTTATTATGAAGAGAATTCTTTGTTTCTTTAAATCTACATTTTTACTTCTTCATCTTCTTATTTTACTGTTCATCTTCTTTTTCTTGATCTTAATCATCTTCATCTTCATATTTTTTTATCTCAATTTTAAATAAGAAAATAGAACCAATTTTTTTTTTCTTGTTATTTATTTCGTTTCAATTTTTCTGATTGAATTTCTCAAAATTTAACCCAAAATGTTGAACAAGAATTTTCCATTCTATCTATCGTTATGGTTTTATGTTGTATTTTTGTGTGTTTGTCTTTCTATCAAAATATTAAAGTAAAAATACAAAAATGTTTTCTCTTTTTACTTTCCAATTTTCCTCACTTTTCTCCCATGTTGTTGTTGCTGTTGTTTTTTCATTTTTTATTTATTTTAATAAAATAACGTCACAGAATGTTTGAAATTTAATTGGATCTGTTGGAATGATGTTATGAAGTGTGTAAGGTATCGTCAATTCTTCTTCTTCTTCTTCTTCTTCGGCTTCTTTTTGTTTTTTTTTTTTGGGGGTTGGGAGGGGTGTTTTATTTAGAATTTAAAAAAAAAAAATATGAGAAGCGAAACAAAACGGAAATCAAGAAAATTTTCAATTGTTTAACTATATATGAACTAAGTGGGGTTAGTGGGTTAGACGGATGGTGATATAAAACGGTAACTGGTGGAGGGTGTGGGGGTTTAGCATTAAAATTAAAAAAAAAATAAAAAAAGAAGTGAATCGCTTAAGGGTTCTTTACCTTTTACTTCAAAAATTGTTCGGAAAATAAAAATTAACCAAAATTTTTGCAAAAACAAAAAAAAAAGAATCGAGAAAAGTGGAAAAAATAAAAAAGAAAATGAGGAAGAAATAATTCCGGTGGGAATTTTATTCTTCAATAAATAATAAAAATTTACTACGAAATATTTATGTATGTATGCCTGTGTGTATGAATATTAAACATCATAATCAAACCCCATCACACTCTATCTCTCTCTCTCTCTCTCTCTCACACACATTCTCACTTTTTTACTTTTCTACCAATCACATAACCCTATAGCCCCATAGCTATCCATGATTTCTATATACACGTTATGTGGGATTTTATATCAAACGACATCAAACTTCTTTTTATTTTTTATTTTTTCTTTTTTCACTGTTTTCCTTCTTCTTCTTCTTTTTTTTTCTTTCGTTTTTCGTTCTTTCCAATTTTTTTTATTTTTTTTTTAGCTTTCTTTTGGTTAGATCGATACAAAAGAAAAACAGGAAAAAAGGGAAAGAAATGGAATATAAATGGAAGAAGAGAAAAATAAGAAAAAGTAAGAAGAGAAGGCCATGAGAAATATTGTGATAAAAACAACTAAAAGACTTTATAGTAAATCACACACACACACACATGCACACACACACACACATAATAATACTAAATAAATAGGTTTTTCTCGTTTATAATGACGACTCTGGCATTATCAAAATACACTTTAGACTTTTTTTCTTTCTTTCTCTCTCTCTCTCTATCTCTCTTCTGAAGATCATTATATGAGTATTTTTTTTTCTTATTTTTTCTTCTTTCTTTTATTCTTTTTCTCTTTTCACATTTTCTTCGCTTTTTATTTCTTTACGTTTTCTCTTATTTTTTAATTTTTCTCTTCTGGAAAATTATTTTTTAATAAATTTAATAATGATGACATGGCAAAATCTTTAGTGTGTGTTTACCTGTGTGTGTGTGTGTGTGTGTGTGTGTGTGTGTGTGTGTGTGTGTGTGTGTGTGTGTGTGTGTGTGTGTGTGTGTGTGTGTGTGTGTGTGTGTGTGTGTGTGTGTGTGTGTGTGTGTGTGTGTGTGTGTGTGTGTGTGTGTGTGTGTGTGTGTGTGTGTGTGTGTGTGTGTGTGTGTGTGTGTGTGTGTGTGTGTGTGTGTGTGTGTGTGTGTGTGTGTGTGTGTGTGTGTGTGTGTGTGTGTGTGTGTATGACATAGATAGAATTAGAATCATCATCATTAGAACACAAAAAAAAAAAATTATATATAATGGAAAATATGAGATTACAAAGAGACGTACATTCACATAAGTTTGTAATAAAAAATAAAACGAAATCCAGAGTTTTTCTTTTAATTTTCTTTCAATTATAAAATAATTGTGTCACATGTTTTCACGTGTTTTCCCCATTTCTATAAATATTTGTAAAATAATTTACATTATTGTTGCCAGTTTTAAATTCACTTTGAGTATTTATAGTGAGACCAACCAAAAAAAAAAAAACGATCTTTAATGTTGTGCCATATTTTCATTGAATTTTTCATTAATTCAAAATTTATTTAGATAAAAAACATTTAAATTATTTTTCTATAATTTGTGTAATGAACAAATATTAATTATTTGTGATGTTTTGCTGTTTTTTTTCTACCCCGTTTATTTTTCTTCTTCTTCTTCTTTTTTTTATTGCACTTTTCATATTAAATTTTTCCACATTGACATTTACCACAAACCAACAAAACAGAAATACTGTCAAGTTGTCAGAAATGATTTTCAAAACAATAAAAAGCAAAAAAAAAAAAAAAACAAAAGAAAAGAAAAACCAAAAAGAAAAATAAAAATAGTATGGGGGGTGGGGGGAAAACTATATTGTATTTTTTTTACATATAACGAATACATTTAATTCCCATTTCACCGAATCTACTTTGTAGTTGCTACATAATAATTTATTTGTCACATAATTTATTTTGTACTAGAAAATTCATTGACTTTCTATAAATTAGATTTTTTTTCTTTTTATCTAAATATATTTATCTCACTCTAACTCATTTGCTTCACTCTTTCACTTTCTCTCATTGAATTTATTTATTAAAATCACACAATATGATAGAATAAAAATTCTCTGTGTCACGATAAATAATGTTAGTTACGATTACATTTACTTATTTTATTGCACAGTTATTAATTTAGTGAAAAATACAATTTTATTTAAGATTTTCCTTTGAAGGGAAATAGGATTTTTTTTTTTTTAAAGTAAAAATTCAGAAAAAACAAAAAAATTAACATCAAACGGATTTTAAACAAAAAAGTTTTAAGAGAGAAATAAAATTGAAAAAAGAAACAAAAAAACAAAAACAAAAATGATGATTCAACAATGAAAAGTGAAAAACTTTTTATAAAACACAATTGAAAATTTTAGACCATGGAAATGAAAAATAAATAAACATTGAACAATGTAGAAATATTAAAAATTATATAGGAATCTATTCTACGTGACTATAAATTTTACACGAAACAAGAAATTACATTCAAAAATTTCATTTTTTTTATTTGAAATATTTCTAATTTGGTTAGAATTTTTTTCTACTACGATTTTTGTTTATGTTTTGTTTTTTGTTTTTTTTTTTTTTTTGCAAGAGACAATGTGTGGTGTAATTAGTAACCTGATGTTTTAATTATATATAAATAAAATAAATTTTATTTATTATTCATTTGTTGATTTACCTGTACCTGACTAAACAAAAAAAATGCCATATGGCATTAGGTAATATTTTCACCCAGTAACAAATATTTTAAATTCCATGGAATTTACGCTGAAATTCAATTAAATTTGAATAAAAATATTATGCCTGTTTAGTTAGTCAATTTTGGACTGAATCCTCATGTTACAAAATTTCGGTTTTATTTATTTTTTTTTAATTAAATCAAAATTTATTTTCAGTTGTGTAATTTTGTATTTAAATTAATAAGGGTGTAAGCTCCAACATTCCAGTAATTATTGTATTAAATCAATAATTTAATTTAATTTAATTTATTGGATTAGGTATCATGTGTCTCGTGTCCCTTGTGTCACCGTCCCTATATTACTTGTTTTTTTTTTTTTTTTTTGGTGAAAATATTTTGTCTATAAATCTAAATAACTAAATCTTCCCATTTACTTAGTTAGGTGTATGCTTATTAACAGGTCTGTGTATTAACCGTTAGATTATGTAAAACACAAGAGGTACATCTAATATTGTAATGAAATCCAAAACAATTATTTCTACACAACGCTCAGGTTTGAAACCGAACTATTGATGAGTGTCGAACATGTTGCCACTGTGCCAATTATTCCACTTATTCCATTTGAGTTTGTTTTTTTTTTTTCGTACCAGAAAATATTTTCATTAAAAGGATTGAAATATTTGTAACGAGGAAATTTTTCTAAATAAAAGCAATAACAAGATAATATACTCTGTGGTGTCTTGAACATATTGAGCGATGATAATTCAAATAATTTATAAATAAAATATAAAACCACAACAACAACAACAACAACAACAACAACAACAACAACAACAACAACAACAACAACAACAACAGCAACAACAACAATAATAACAACAAAAATAGCAATAACATGAAGGGGGAAAAAAGAAAGAAAACACGCAAAAAAAAAGTAAAGAAAAATATGAAAAAAAAAAAAATGGAAAACTGGAAAATTTTATCAAGTGAATTTTCTTTAATAAAATAATTTAATCTAATATTTTTGAATATTCTCATTTTTCCGTCTATTTTTTTTTTTTTTTATCAAATATTTTCCTGATGATTTCGTCTTTTCTTTATGACAAATTTATATAAAAAAAAAACATGATGAAGAATAAGAAGAAGAAGGAAGAAAAGCTTAAATTATGAAAATGAAAATTATGTCTGAATTTTTTTTCTTTATAAATTTTTTCATGTTTTCATTTTTCATATATTTTTTTTTTCTTCTTTTTTTTTTTTGCAAATTTTTTGTGTAGAAAAGTATAAGTAAATTCTTCTTCTTCTTCTTCTTCTTCTTCTTCTTCTTCATGTTCAAATAATGGGAAAGTGAAACAGAACATTTTCATTTTTCTTTTTCTTATAAATTTTCATCAAGAAAAATTTATGTGACTTTTATAAAAAAAAAGAAGAAAATTCTGTAAAAGGAAACAATAAAAAATCACTTGTCGATTAAACAATTGTTGAAATTCAATTTTTCCATTTATTTTCGATAATGGAAAATTCAAGAAACATAACTAAAAAAACAATAATATATAATTACGAAAGATTAAAGATAAAAAATTGCATTTGATTTTTCTATTGAAATGTGAAATGGTCAGATAAATACAACATTTTTCGTTGTTCCAGCAAATTATTATTTTATATTTATAATGAATAATTTGATCGACCAAATTTATAACTTCAATTTCAAATCGTAAATAACCTTTTGCTGAGATGTGTAAAGATGAATGACGACTATCACCATCCTTTACATAAATCTCACAATTATATGCAGATGCAAGGTGGTTCAGAGCCCACCTTAAAAATAGTAGGTCTGGTCCCGATTTGACTTTATAAGGGTTTTTCTAGTTAGTCTGTTTGCCTGGTATGAAAAATTGGACGTTAAGCTAATTAAATAGAAATATTTAAGACAAAAATTAAACCTCACAATTTTATTTTTAAACCAAAACTTAGGGAGAAATTTAAAACTTATTCAAGAAATTCTCAGAATTATATCAAGGGTATGGTCTGTTAGTCAATGATCCCTTTAACAACCAGTGGACATATATGGGACACTTAATTCAAAGAGTTCAATAAAAATTCTGTTCATTGTTGGCTCTAATGGATTATTGTCATTAAATTTTTTCAATTTCCTATTATTTTTTTTTTCGATTTGCACAGACATTTTTTTTTTTTCACTTGAATTATTAACAAAATAAGACAAAAATTATAATTTTTATATCATTAAAGAAAATTTCAATTTAATTTCACAGTATGTTTATGTCAAGAAAATCTATTTAAATAAAAAAATGTGTGTGTGTGTGTGTGTGTGTGTGTGTGTGCGTATATAATTGACGAGGCTGTGATTGATTTTACATAAAGTTAGAATTTGAATTAGATTTCTTCTATTTTTTTTTTTTTTTTCTTTCTGTTCTATTGATAATCTGTCATAACATGACTAATAAATTATGTATTATTATGATTGTTAGAAAAAAGCAGTTATAGACATTTAAATTATGTGCGGTTATCAAATTTAAATGGAGAAAATTTTAAAACAGAGAAAAAACAAAAACAAAAAAAACGGGAAAAAGGGAAAAAGGGACAAAGAAAAGGAAAACGAACAACAAACGTTAATGCATTTATAAATATTTAAAATCAATTCTTTTTTTTTTCTCTGTTCTGTTCTATTGTCTGATTTTGATTAGTTCACCACATGCTTTCTTGTTGCTGCTGTTTTCCAGTTTTACTTCCCCTCTCTCTCTTTCTCACTTAATTCTCTTTAATTCTTTTTCCTAGAACATATTTTCTATGCAAATATGGAATGCATGCACCATTTGATTTATATTTTGTTGACGCATTTTCCATTTTACATTCTACATTTCTTTTTTTTCTTTTTTTGTAGTTGAGTGGAAAAAAAAACAAGAAACATGGGCAGACAAAAACATACATACATACACACACACACACACAGCACACATAAAAATTGATTGTTTTTTAATAAAATCAAATCAGAACAAACAAAAAAAAAATAAATAAAAGCACAATACTGGCTACGTAATAGACTTTGTAATTGATTGTGTTGAGGGAAGTGAGTTGGAGAATGATTATTTATCTTTTCTATCAATATAACACCCACAACCCTTTCTATTATAACATAACATAACATAACATAACCCAATTTCATAATGTAACATACGCTTGTAGATTCTCTAGTGTTTTATATTCTTGCAACTCTCACGCTTTACTTTAATTATATTTATTAACATTTTCTTTTTTTTTTTTTCCAGAATAATAAAAAAAAAACATATTTTCATTCTTTCTTTCTCTCTCACTCACTGTCTCACTCTTTCTTATTTTTTTAATTTTTAAATTTTCTCGTGTGATAATTTTTCTTCTCTTCTTCTTCTTCTTCTTCTGTTTTTCTCCCTGTTTTTTTTTTTTCAATTTTTCTGCTGTGCTTTGCTTTTTTTTTTTTTGCTTTTCATTTCATTTCGATATATTTTTTCTGTTTTGCTTTTATTCGCAGGAAAACAGGAAAAACAGAAAGAAAAAAAATTATGGAAAAAGAAAAAACTTTTCAAACAATTCGAACAAATGAAAATGAAAATGAAAAAGAAAAGAAAGAATGAAAACAAAAATCAAATCAATTTTTCATTTTTTTTTTTTTTCTTTCCTCGGTTTTTCTTTCGTTTTCCCTTTGTGATATATTTTTGTGACAGTACTGAGAGTGTGTGTACAATTATTTTTTACTTCATTCATTTTCCTTTTAAACATAAAAAGTTAAAAGTAAAAATGGAAAGAAAGAAAAACCATAAGAAAAGCAGAAAATGACAAAAAAAAAATTTCTTTTTGTCGATTGAAAATTTTTCTTTTTTTTTGCGTTTTTCTTTGAGACATTCATTATTTTATAAATTTTTATTAAAAACGTAGTGTGGGGGAATATATAATTTCCATCAACTTTAAAAGGTTTTGAATATTTTTGTGTTCTTTAGTTGTTGTTGTTGTTTTTATTGTTGTTGATAACAAAAATTAAAAATCGATAATTAAATTTATAATTAACGCAAGGCAAAGAAACAATTTTTTTTTTTTGTCTTTTTAGCAAATTTTGAGTTTCCTTCTGCTGCTTCTGTTCTTTTTTGTTGTTGTTATTGTTGTTGTTGTTGTACTTGGAATTGTTGTTGTTGTTGTTGTTGTTGTTGTTGTTGTTGTTGTACTTGGAATTGTCGTCAGCATTTGATTTTTGTTGTTGTCATGCTCCCAACAAAAAAGAAAATGAAGAAAAAAAAGAACAGAAGCAAAAAAAACACGAACGGAAAATTATTTATAAATAAATTAAAAATTAAAGAAGGTTTTCAACACACACACACACTCACACGCACAGACACGTACATAGAGACAGAGAGAGAGAGAGAGAGAGAGAGAAAAGTACATGGGAAAATAAAAAAAAAAAAAAAAAATAGAAAAACAACAATAAACCCAGAGCCAGAAGACAGAGTGAGAGAGAGAGCGAGAGAAAAACAAGAATAAGGAGAACTAAAATTTATACATGTTGTAGGAAATAAAAAAAAAGAGGACATACTTTATTGCTTTTCTTTTTGAAACCATGGTCGGTCATATAAAGGAATGAAAATCATTCTTCTTCTTCTTCTTCTTCTTCTTCTTCTTCTTCTTCTTCTTCTTCTTCTTCTTATTCTCTATACATTTTCTTCTATTTTCATTCCTTTTATTTATATATGTATTTTTTTTTTTTTACTAAAGAAAATCTTTATTATTTAAATATAAGTCCTGTTCTCTTCACTCTTATGTTCATCCCACTTTAAATTTATTTTTATTACACGCATACACACACACACACACATACATACACTAATATATACACATAGTTGTAGACATTTATGTATATTCCATTATGAAGGACAATTTGGACAGAAAATTTACCATAAATATATAAAAGATCCTTCGTAATCAGAATGGGAACCTTTCTATCCTTAATTTATTTTATACAAAAATTTCGTTTCTACCAATTCCTTATAAAATATTATTTTTATTGCTGAGAATCTATAAATTTGGAGACAATTGAATACAGACAATAATTGTTATTGTGTGACAAAAACATCTGACTATGTCAGAGAAATAGAAAAAATCTGATTGTGTCAGAGATAAATTTTTTTTATTTTGCACAACAAAATATCGACAAAATTTCAAAATGTGATAACTTTGAGTGAACGGATATTTGGTTCACTGTATTATGTTGTCACAGTAAAATCACACAACATAAGTGACTGGTAAAGTCTGTTATGCTTATTGAACTGATGATATTTTGTTTGTCTTCTTTCTTTTTTTTTTCAGGGATAGAAATTTTTTTTGTTGTTTTTGTTTTTTTTTATTTTTTATGACAAATATTTTATCCTATACTTCACCCATGTGCAGATGTAAAATACAACCAAAACGTAGTTGTACTTTATTACATGGTGGCACATAAACACACACACACACACACACTGAAAAGAATAAATAAGTGGACGTTTTCTTAAAAACTTTAATGAGTTAATTATGATCCGCAGTTTCACGTTAAACTTTTAGATGTTTATTATGAAGATGTTTCTCTCTCTCTTTCTAACATTGTTACCTTCCCTTGTTTATTCATTCTTAGTCTGACTATAAAATTTCTCGTTAAACACGATATTCGTTCTGTTTTTTTAAGTTTTCTTTAAAGAAAAAAAATTAATGAATTTAAAACAAAAATTAATAAACAAAATTTTTGATAGAAAAACAAACAAAAAAATATTTGATTGTCACAATTTTTTCTGGTTGAAGGAACAAATTATACGCTTTTCCCATTTATTTTTAATTTTCACAACAAAAATAAATTAATTCAAGTCATATGTGAATTTGTGTGTGTTTGTATTAATTGAAGAAACAATTTATGAACGTCATCATTTTATATGCCTTTGAATATAGAAAACAAAATGATCGTTTAAATTAAATTAAACTTTAATTTTAATTGTTGTTGTTGTGGTGTTGTTGTTTTGTTTTTATTTGGTTATTGTTGTTGTTGTTGTTAGTGTTGTAATTGTTTGAAACAATAAATGTTGTTAATTCTCCTCAAATATAAATTTATATGTTGAAACGGTGGGGGGGATGAGGGATATTTTCTATAAAATTTTTTGAACATATTTACAAAAGAATATTGGTTGAAACAATAAAATATTTATATTAAATCATATATTGTGTGTGTGTGTGTGTGTGTATATGTCATTCCATCACCATCACAATCACTCACCCCATTCCCACCCAAGAATAAGTATAATAATTTTCTCATGTCCAGAATTCATTTCACGTTCCATCAATTTTCAGTTTATATATATTTTTTTTTTATTTTTCATTTTCTTTTTTCTTTCATAAATATAAAAAAAAAAAAAGAAAAAGAAAAAAAAATATGTAATACATTTTGTGTATGAGACGTTTAGACATTTAGACGTTTTCTTCTTTCTTCCTTTCCTTTCCTTTTTTTTTTTTTGGGTAAAATTTAAAAAAAAAAAAAATGGTATAATGGAAAGATTTATTTATTTATAAGATTAATAAATTTATTTATATTTGAAATCCGATTTACAGAACACAAAAAAAAAAAAACACACACAATAAAAAAGAAACAATTAATTCAAAAGAATTGTAAAAATTTAAAGTGAAAAAAAAAAAAAAACTTTTCTCTCTTTTTTAATAATGAAACCATACAACAATTCTATTATTTGTATTCAGTAGATTGTAATTTTTTTTATTCTAAGAATTATTATTATTTTATTTTTTTTTTCTCGAAAATTATGACGTCACAATTTAACTTTTGTCTTTAAAAAAAAAATGTTTCTGATTATTATTGTTGACATTCAATTGACGTTCAATTTGTAAATAACAATTTTTCAATTATGAAAAACGTAGAGGAAAATTACAATTTTACTTATAACTGATTATATTTGATTAGTTTCAAGGGGTTGGTAGGGGTAGAGGGGAAATATACGAAATAAATTAAAATTATAATTTCTTTTTTTTGGGTTGTAGATTGTAAGGGGGATCAAAGGAGATATTAAATAATCCTGATATAGTAAATATTGTAAAGCAATGAAGTTCAATTTTAAAAATATCTGATTCAAACGTAAACAGTAAAAAACACAAAACAAAACAAGAAAAAAAAACGAAATAAAATAATTCAATTTTTTATTCCAAAAATTAAATATAAAATCAGAAAAAAATGTTTTTTTTTTAATTTTTTTCAATTTTTGTATCGAATCAAATTAAAAAGCAGAAAAAAAAACAAAACACACACACACACACACACACACACACACACACACACACACACACACACACACACACACACACACACACACACACACACACACACACACACACACACACACACACACACACACACACACACACACACACACACACACACACACACACACACACACACACACACACACACACACACACACACACACACACACACACACACACACTCACACACACACACACACACACACACACACACACACAGACTCAGCGCCCTAAGAGTCATTAGCGGCTACAGAACCATGTCGGACGATGGCGCCTGCGTCATTGCAGGAATGATGCCTATCCACATCGCAGCGGAGGAAGCTAGAAGAGTATTTGAGGCCAAGAGGCGGGACCCTCTAGCTAGACGGGAGTACAGGGAAAGAGAAAGACTGCAATCCATGCAAACATGGCAGCAACAGTGGCAGACCTCTGGAAAGGGGCGCTGGACGCATAGGCTAATTCCGAAGATAGAGCCGTGGATTAGCCGCAAACACGGGGAGGTCAACTATCACCTAACCCAATTTCTATCTGGTCATGGTGGTTACCGGAGTTATTTATATCGTTTTGGGCATGATGATTCTCCATTATGTCCAGAATGCGAAAACAAAGAAGAGAACGCTGAACATGTGTTTTTTGTATGCTCTCGATTTGAGCAAGAGAGGAGAGACATGGAAAAAGCAGCTGACGTAAAGCTAAACCCGGACAACATAATAGGCGAAATGTTGAAATCGAAAGAACTATGGGACACTGTCTGCAACAATGTAGCTATAGTAAACATGGAGCTAAGACGGCTAGAAGCAATAAGAAATAGGTTAGAGTGAGCGGAAATGCTCTATCCCCCTCCTGAAGTAATACTTTACGGTGGTTCCGGGGGGAATATGGGATTAGGAGAAGGGAGGTGGTTTTAGTGGGTAAAAATCCCACACTCAGTCTTTGGAAGATTTCCACCTTCCTATTTAAAAAAAAAAAAAAAAAAAAAAAAAAAAAAAAAAAAAAACACACACACACACACACACACACACACACACACACACACACACACACACACACACACACACACACACACACACACACACACACACACACACACACACACACACACACACACACACACACACACACACACACACACACACACATACAGTAAATAACAAATCTAAAAATAATATTTTGAACACGTTGGGCACGTGCAATGAACTTCAATTTGTGTTTTTCTTTTTAATTTTTATTTTACTTTCATTTTTTTTTTTGTTTTTTTGTTTTTTTGATATAAAAATAAAAACGACAACAAGAAAAAAAAATATTCATATAAATAAATTCAACGCAGTTTTAAATTGTACAGCAGGTATTTATTATAAAGGTAATAAAAAAAAAACACAAAAATGTAATTCAGTCAAACAAAGAAATCACAAAAGAAAATGAGAAAAAAAAACACGAGAGAGAAAAAACAAAAAAAAAATGGAAAAATTAAAATAAGAAAAAAAAAAAAACAACAGAAAGAAAACTAAAAAAATTTTCTTAATGTAATTGTCGGCCAAGAAGTTTATTGACACTTGTATTAAATTCATTTACATGAGACAGACAGTCAATTTATTGCATCCCCATCTCTCACACCACCGAAATAAATCGAAATTCTCAACAGTAAAAAAATTAACAAAAAGAAAATATTTTTAAATTTTTTAAGAGTTTAAATTATTGTTAAAATCTTAATCAAAAATTAAATAATCTTCGGACATAAGTTCACTTATGTTTTTGTCTCATTTTTTTTAGTTTTTGTTTTTGTTTTTGTTTTTTTTTTGTTTTTTGCCTTTGGTTAAGTTTCTTTTAGTTATAACTTTTTATTTTGTAATTTTAATTTCTTTTTTTTTTTTAATTTTTAATTTTTAATTTTGTTTTTAGTTTAATTTTGATTTAATTTTCTTTATTTTCTATTTTATATTTTTGATTTTTGATGAAAATCGTGTTACATTATTTTGAAATTTTTGTTCTGTTGTTTGTACCATAAACATAAATAAATAAATAAATAACACGATAAATGTGTACTGATATTAAATCTGATCATAAAATTCTCCTAGAACAAGTTCTCAAAATTTTAAAGAAAATATTAATTTTTTTTATGACGCGTTTATTTTTAATTCGGTAGAAAATTCAAATGAAGTCAAAGAAAAAAACAAAATTCCATTTGTCTGAACATAATTCAGAATAAATAAATTAGTTTTGTACGTTTAGTGATGTGATTTACTGTTTAAGGGTAGAAGGGGGTAGAAGGGGGAGTTTGGGTGAGGTGTACATTTTTAGTTATAGAAAAACGGTGTGCACGTTTATAACGAATTTTGATTTTATTGTAATTTATTTTATTTTTCGTTTTTATTTTTTATGAAAATTTTAAATTTTCTTTTTTTTTTTTTTTTTTTTCCTTCAATTTAAAGTAATAAAAGTCATGCAATATTTTCTTCTGTTTCTCTTTTGTATATATACTTTTTTTATATTCTTTAATTCATTCAAAATGTTCACAATAATTAATAATCCATATATTTTTCTCTATTGTAAATTTTTTTACCATAATCGTGTGAAAAGATTTTCAATTCAACAATAAATTTTGTTTCTTTAATGTTTGTTCGTTGTTATATTTTAATTGAAGTTTTATTATTATTTGTCATAATCCAATTAGAATTTAAAATTTGACTAAAACTTAAATAGAAAAGTTAATCGAGAGAATAGAATTTATTGTTAGAATCAGAGTAGAGTTTACGATTTGACAATCTTTATTTAAGTAACGTACAATTAACTAAATCAATTTGCTATGGTTATATGAATATAATGAAACCCACAGAATTTTAAGAGTATCGAACAGATCAGAAAAATTGCTACAAATTATATTTAGACTTATGTGTTTTCTTAAATGTTTTTAAGTCTTAAAAGTTAAAACGGGTTGATTGTTAATCACAATGTTTTTAATTCATTTACTAAATAGTGGCCACAATTGTCAACACCTAAATTTAATCTAATCTAATCAGTAAAACAACGGATACGCTAAGTATTTTATTTGTTTCACAAATTATTCAATTTCCACGTATTTTTTTCTTAAATATCTTGAAGATATTTCAATTAAAATTGTTTTACTTTTTATTCCATTATTAAATTATTTGTTTTCCTTTAAACAAGAAATTTAGTTCACTTTATAAATATATTTTAGAATATTTTCATCGATTAAATTAAATATTTAAAAAAAAAATACAAGATTAAGTTAAGTTTCTTAGAGAATACATAACAATTTACTGAGTTCCAATGTTAAGTATTTTATTTTTATTTTGTACAAAAAATATAAAATCCAGAAACATAAAAATTGGAAATTAATAAATTTGTTTTTTTTTTTCTTCCTTTTCTATAAAAGAAAAACTGTTTTCTTTTTTCTTTTTTTTCCTTTTTTTTTTTGGTAGTATAGGAAACAAAATAATGTAACCAGAAAAATAAAAACAAAACTAAATAAATAAATATAAAAATTGTACGCACAATAAAGGAAAAAATGAAAGGAAAACACGAAAACACGAACAAAATAGAAATAAAAACGTAACCCATTTAAATGCCAACCCCTTTTAGTTAATGTCAATCCAATTACATATACACAACAACAACAATAACAACAACAACAATAATAATAAGGACAACAACAGCAACAATAATAATAAGGACAACAAAAAATTAATGTATATTTGTGTGTGTGCGTGTGTGTGTGTGTGTGTGTGTGTGTGTGTGTGTGTGTGTGTGTGTGTGTGTGTGTGTGTGTGTGTGTGTGTATTTATAGGAAAACAAAACACAAAAAAAAAAAGTAAGACAAAAATACAATTGAGACATTTTCCATCAATGAAGACGTGAAAAAAAAACGACAAAAAAAAAAAACGAATACGAAAAAGGAAAGAAAAATAAAAACGGTGTAAAATTGTATGGATTGCTAAGAAAAATAAACTCAAACCTTCAAGAGATTTATTTTACAATACACAAATAGAAACTAAATAAATAGTTAGATAGTTAGATAAAGATAGATAGATAGTGTTAGATAGATAAATAGATAAATGTAGAAACAAAAACAAAAACAACAAAAAACAAAAAAAATAAAGAAGGAAAATACTCAAGTATTTTTATATTATTCTAAATTGAGACAAAGATCAAAAAAAACAATCGATTCTTATTTTCTATCCAAAAAAAAATAGGAAAAGAAAAAATAGGAAAAGAAAATTAAGTCCTTCTGCACAGTTTCTTATTTATCGTACCAAAAAAACAAAAAATTTTGTATGTATTGTTCTGTGAGTGTGTATGTGTGTATAGTTACTATGCATGTAATTTATCTTTGTGTTTTGAATTTCTGCATCCCTTAACTTAAAACAAAAAAAAAAAAGTAAACAAATAAATTCTATAACAAAAACACAAAAGAAAACTCTTTAATTGAAGAAAACTTAAAAAAAAAATTTTGTTTTTGAAAAACTTTACACTTAAAAAAGCTTAAACAGCTTTCAATTGAATATTATATTTTCTATATATAAAAAAAAGATTTCAACCAAAAATTATAAAAGTTGCCAATACATCTTATAATTTATAAAACAATTTTAACTTATATTTTTGCATGACTCCTCAATCAATAAGGTCATAAGTTTATAAACTATGTCATGAATTCTTAAATATTTATCTTTTTGGGTATAGAAAATCAGACATTCTCAATCAATAGAGGGTCATGAGTTTTTCCCAAAAAAAAAAAAAACAACAACAACATTTGTACACAAACAAAAAAAAAAGAAAAGGCATGATTTGAATTTCTTCATAATCAATAAAATATCCAAATGTATCCATATACGAAAAAATATCCTTGAAGTATTAACAATCCATGACACGTTCATAACGAATATCCGTATCATTTGTATAGTTTTCATTTTAAATCTGTTTTGTCGTCGTCGTCGTCTTCTGTTTTTTCTTTTTTGTTTTCTTTTTTTTTTTAATTGTTTATCAATAAGATTAAAAATCAATAAATCATGTCATCTATTTTTTTCTCTCTCTCTCTCTCTCTTTTCAGTTTCAGTTTCAGAAAGAAAAAAAATACAAAATTTACATTTAGTAAAGTCCTTCAACATAAAGAACCAACAAGAACGCACAAAAGAACAACAACAACAACAACAAAAAAAGAAAAAAAAAAGGGTAAAAAAAACAACTTGAATTAATTGGGGTATCAAATCTTTAAATATTGAGAAAGATTGAGGGAAAAAGAGAGAGAGAGAGAGAAAGAGTGGGTAGAGAAAAAAAGATTTAAAGCAAAAGAAAATATAAAAAAACTTTTACGTTTAAGGCCGACTGAATATATTATTTAGATTCTTCAAAAATGGTAAATGAGTTGCGTGTGAATATTTTTTTTTTTTTTCCCTAATTTTCTTCTTCTTTAATTTCTCTCAAGACTTTAAATGAGATAAAAATAAATAAATTCTACTTCTTCTTCTTCTTTTTCTTCTTCTTTCATTATCCTTTCATCCTGTTGTCAGTTCCATATTTTTCTTTATTAAAACGAACTCTTCTAATCATCTATAATATTTCATATCCCTCTCTTCCACCACTCCATCACTTTTGCAACTTTTGTTTATTTTTTTTTTTTCTCTTGTCTTTAGATTTATATAGAAATATTTTGTACGATGAGTAAGAATCATTTTTAGATTATAAATTTAGAAAATTTCTCTTATAAAAATAACAAAAAAAAAAAAAAAAGAAAGAATGAAAGAAAGTAAAGAAACTGAATAACGTATTATAATAAAATATGTATGTGTGTGTGTGTGTGTGTGTTTTTTTTTATTGTTGATTTGTTGCTGTTATGTTGCCTAACCCGCACACTCCAGGATAATAATACAATATAACTAGACTATCACGCAAACCCCACTATCTATGCACACACACACACACATGCACACACAAATACAGACTGTTATAGGGCGACAAATGAATATACGATATAAAATATAAGAGACAGTGACGTATTATGGAAAAATTTCATTAATTTTTGCCAAATGAAATATTCAGAAAAAAAAAAAAACCAAAAACAAACAAAGGAAAATTTCTTGCAATTTTGTCAAACATCAAAAAAAAAGAAACTGTTCCTTGATGATCGATTCCATTTTTTTTTGTGAATAGGTCAAATATATATGCGCCCCCCTCCACAATATCAAACACCCTAATATACACCGATCCCAATACAATACTGTTTTTTCATAATAATAATAATGTAGAATAAAATAAAACTTATTTATAGAAACGGAAAATAATAATAATCTAGCATATTAATACAAATGTCATTTTATTCTCTCTTTTTTTTTTTTGTATTCTCTCCTCTTCTTTTTTTTTTTGTATTTATTTGTTGCAAACAACAACAACAACAACAACAAATTGTTTCAATAACGTACGTACAAGTCATTGTTTAACTCAAACATTAAGCGTAACAATATTATATTAATTATAAAAATAAGAAGTAGGTACAAAGTTGTTAAAACTTTTAATGTAAAATGTAATAAAATATCGATAATAATTGTCTATTGATAGTTTAAAACTTAAATCTACTGATGTAGCACAGTACAAATAAAATTAATAAAAACAAAAACAAAAACAAAAACAAAAAAGGAACACCAAAGTAATATAAAACTTATTCTCTTTTTATCTCTCATTTTTTATATTGACCATTTTTAATTTGTTTCTATTGATTTCGATAATATATTTTTCTTCTTCTTCTTCTTCTTATTATTATCTCGAATGTAATTATTATTTTTTATTACATTGACGAGACACAAAATTTAATGATTGATAATTATAGAATTATAGTCTAATCTATGATAGAAAATGTAAGAAAATATTTTGTATACTAGAAACTTTATTAAAGGAAACTATTTTAGTGTTTGAGTAGATTTTATTTTTATTTCTATCTTTTTTGATCAATCACAATTACTCCATTTATTATTATTATTATTATTATTTTAATATTGAGTTTCAGGAAATATTTAACAGTCTATGGTAAGTTGTCTCTTTCTTAATCTATTTCTTAGTACTGAATTGATTAGTGAAACGATTTTTCCAATCAATTATTGTACAAATTTATCATTTTCTAAAAGGAAAATAAAAAAAAAAAATGTTCACAATTATTAATTTTCACTTCTTATACTTTTTCTATCCATTAAAATTCATCGTAGATTGAAATTTTTAATGAACATAATTGTTGATATATTTAATAACTGACAATCTGACAGAACATAATATTTGTTAGAATCTATTTAAATTATAATTGTGTATTGTTTATTTCGTTCACAAAATTTAAACCATAAGACAAACAATAATAAATAACTGTACGGATCTGCATAAAATTTATATGCTTTAAATTTCGTTCACAAAGATAATCCAAAGTGTAAATAAATAAATAACTAATAACTGGACTGAATTTGACTAAGATTCAGGAATTGATTCTACCTAGACTTCTGTTCAATTTTTGTTTTTTTTTTTTGTTTGAAAATAAACAAAAAACAAAAAAAAATCAGTTAAAATTTCTATATAAATGACAGATCCCTTTTTAAGGTGGTACCATCAATTAATTATAGTTAAATCAACACAAAAGATTTTCATCTTAATTACTATTTTGTTGCGTGTCCTTTTCTATAAAATATAGAAAATTAGAAAATGTAAAAATGGGCAGGTAACCTTAGGTAACCTGTACACCTAACTGTCACTAAAATTTTCAGTTGTTTGTTGATACAATTTTGTTGTTTTTTGAGCTACGAGCACGACTAAAATTTTCATTGAACCAGATTCATTTTCTTCGTTACGGGTTCCGGTACCCAGACCCACTAAATTTTCTATTATTTATGTGTACGAAATAATTAAAATTCTGATTATTTGAATTAAAAAATATTCGTTCTTCTTCTTACAATTATTGTTTCTTTTAGAATGTTTCTTGTAGAATTAAAAAGAAATGAAAAAAAAAAAAGAAGAAATGATAAAAATAAGAATGAAGTTATTGTTGTTTCAGTTTTTATTTTATATTTTATTTTCTTTCATTTTTTTATCTTTAAAACGCAATTCAAGGAGAAATTATTTTTCTTACTTTTCTTAATTTTTTTTTTTTTAATAATAAATTCTTTTACAAATTCTCAACAATTTCCCAGCGCACAGACACACATCTATATTTTCTTTTTCCTTACAAAATTTACGTATTTTATCAACAGTAAATAAATTTGTTGAAGAAAATTCATAATTATTAAGAGAAAGAGAAATTTTATGATAAACAATAATAAATTAAATTTTCCTATACATAAAGTTTAATTTTTTTTTTTCCTTTTCTCACCCACTCTTTACACCCTTATACCCTTACATCCTTACACCCTTATATCCTTACACTCTATCACTTTTTTTCTTTTTTTGTTTTCCCTTTTCTTGTTTTTCTAATGTTTTAATGTTTTATTTACACTCATGTCCCACCTATCACTTAAAAACATCTCCCACCTCCTACCTTCTTTCTTTCATTTTTTTTTTTTTTTTTATATAGAAAATAAATTATGACGACATGTTTAAAGTTTATAATATTTATACTTCTTCTTCTTCTTCTTCTTCTTATACTTGTCTCCTGTATAAATGATATATATATGTGTGTGTGTGTGTGTATTTATATATGTATACTATAGATATATTGTGTTGTATTCTATGACCTCATCACCAATCTTAAGATAAATATTTGGACTAAATTTTCTGCAATGTTTATTATGTTTAACATTTGTTATATTGAACACCCATAAACACAATTATTATTTATCTCTGGGTTCAAACATACAATATACACATATACCGACATAAATTTTATACATACATAAAAAACATATATATACACACACACACACACACATACATTAACACATCAAACACACATAAACAATAAATATTATAGGAAGTTTTAGTTTTGTTAGAGAAATATTAGATTCTTTGTTGTTTGTTTTTGTTTTTGTTTTTGTTTCTGGTTTTGTTTTTCTTTTTACATTTCATATGTGCACATAATTCAATATAAAATATTATACTATTATTCTGTGTATTTATAAAGTTTTCTAATTATACAAATAATTTATAGACACACACACACACACACACACACACACACACACACACACACACACACACACACACACACACACACACACACACACACACACACACACACACACACACACACACACATATATATACACAAACACTGACATACAGATGACATCGCAATTATAAATAATAGAAAGAAAAAAAAACAAAAACAAATATATTCTTCACTATAATAAATTAATTAAATTATGGATAATTGTTTTGTCACATTTTCTTATTAAATTTCCAAATTCAACACTGTGTGTGTGTGTGTGTGTGTGTATATATTTTTTTTTTCCTTCCTTTCTTTCTTTCTTTCTTCTTGTCATCAAATATTATTTGAATTGTTTGAATTATACAAAATCGACATTATTTATTTATGAATTTGATCAAAGATGAAGAAATATGTGACCATTAATAATCGTACGAATATGTACGATTGAATTAAAAAAGAAAAAAAAAACATGTTTAAGTCATAGAGGCACGATTCAAGCCAAAAATGCAACAAATATTTTAACGAATAAAATTTTTTTTTTTGTGTAAAATTTGTGAATTGAAAATTGTTTTTAAACATTTCTAAGAATCGATGACTTTTGTATTCTTTTTATTGGAAAAGAAATGAAATTTTCATTTTATTCATTTCCATAGAATTTTCTTATTATTGGTGCGATTAAACAAAAAAAAGTTAACAGAACGTAGAATAAAAAGTTAGCACACACTTTTTTTTTTTGGTTTGTTTGTTTGTAATAAAAATTTTACATAAAGACGATTATGAATAATGAATGATTGACGTCCTAAATAACCTGTGACGACATAAAAACATAACAGAAAGAAGAAAAGAAAAACGACAAATAAGAAAAATGAACAAAAAAAAGAAAAGAGAAACGAACGGAAATTTATAATTAGAAATAATTTCCTATAAAATTAAATAAATTTTCATTAAAAACATTAAAACACAATTTTTAAATTAACGTACAATTGAAAATATATGAAAATGTTTAGTGATAAAGTTTTAATTAAATAATCAAATATTTCATTTTTTTTTCATTCATCCATAGAAATATTTTCTAAATCATATTTTCGAATAAAGTAAACCCGTCCCCATCCCCACACACACACACACACACATCTCCCAGTAAATTCAGTTCATCCATCAAAAAGACATTTTTATAATAAAATACAATGAAACTCGGTTATAACGAACCTCACTTATAACGATCTTTCGGTTATAACGAACCTTTTTTTTTTTTTTGGTCCCTTGAAGTTCGTTATAACCGAGTTTCACTGTAGTATACTTTGAAATAATTGTATTGTATTGTCGGATCACAATTATTATGCATCAAATCAATTTAATGTTCTAATTTTTCAATTAATTTCATTTATTTATTTTTAATTTACTTTAATTTAACCACGTACGACTTACATTCATCTACACGTTTCACAAATTTTCATCTATCATTTTTCTTTCATTTTTCCCATATATCCTTTTTCTAATATCTGATATAAATTTTTTCTATCCGATATAAATTAGGTAAAAAGAAATTAAATAAAGTAGAAAATGGATATACGTATTTTTTATTCCACTCTCAATTAATATTTTTGGTTCATAAGTTCATAACCACAATGCGTGATAGAATAACAATTATTTACACATATCAATAATTACTTTATCATATATATATATAGAACACATATACACGCACATGGCACAGACACATACACACACACACACACACATATATATATATATATATATAATGGGACATAACAACATGTATATACGTTTTTTTTGTTTTTATTTCTCTCTAATCGATGATTTCATTTAATGGAGTAAATTTCTAATCTTTATTTTAACAATCAACTAGAAAAATACGAGAGAGAGAATGAGAGAGAGAGAGAGAGAGAGAGAGAAAAAAGTTGAAAAATTGTAAAAATAAAATACAAATAGATAACGTTAGATAACGGAATACGTTATATATTCATTCTATCTTTCTCTTATATACATTTTATTTCACCACCTGATTTTACCACCCCCTCTCAAACACTCATTGTCCTATACCATCGTTTTAACCCTTTAACAACAAATTTTCTATTATTTTTACGTTTTTCTTCTTTTTTTTTCTTTTTTTTTTTTTTTTGTAGAATATTTTATAGAAAAATTTTTTGGTAATAAATTTAATAGAGAGAAAATGAGGAGGAAGAAGAAGAAGAAGAAGAAGAAGAAGGAGAAGAAGAAGAAGAACACAGAAAATGCGTTTGTTTAATTTTGTTGTTGTTTAGTTTTATTTTGTTATTCTTGTTGTTGTTGTTATTATTTTATTTCTGTTTTAATTTTTCCACTGTTTTTCTTCTTCTTCTTCTTTTTTAATTTTTTTTTTTTTGTTTTTGTTTTCTTTCGGTTATTAAATTGGAATATAAAATATTTATGTATTTTCTTTTCTTTTTTCATTTTTCTTTTATTTTTCTTTTATTTTTTTTTTGTCAATTTCTCATCATTTTCATTATTTAATAAATAATCGGAAGAAATGTTAGAGACAGAGAGAGAGACAGAGAGAGAGACAGAGAGAGAGAGAGAGAGAGACAGAGAAGGAGAGAGAGAGAGAAAGAGAGAGAGAGAGAGAGAGAGAGTATATATAATATTATTTATTATTTTGAAATGAAAATGAAAATTATATTTTCTGTTTTAGAGAAGAAGAAGAAAAAAAAGAAAAGAAATGAAAAGGAAAGAAATGAAAAGGAAAGGGAAGGGAAGGAAAAAGAAAAAGAAAAGAAAAGAAAAGAAAATTATATATTTATGATACTGTTTTTGTTACAAAAATGTTAATAATATTGATTTGAATATTGATGGATAGAGGGGGTGGGTGTATAGTGGGGCGGAGAGTGATGATGTGATGTTGTAGTAGGTTTTATCGAAAAGTGTATGGGGGATAGACGAGAAGTGCGGTAGAAGCATAGGAATTGAATGTTTTTTTTCTATTTTGTTTGGAAGGAAACAAATAAAATGTTTGTTTGTTTTTGTATTTTTTTTGTTTTTTTTTATTTATTGGATTTGGCACCCAAGAAACAAAAAAAAAAAAAATATAATTCTAGAATTATAATTTTAAATGTTTTTTGGCTAACAACACACAAACCTCTCCTACAAACGGAGAAAAAAAAAAAGGACAACAACAAAGAAAAACAAAAGTAACACAATTTGATCATAAATGAAGAAAATCTTTTTTTTTCTCCTTTCTTCCAAAATTTCCCATTTTTATAAATATTTCTTTCTTTCTCATTGAATTTAATATCCGTCTTATATCAATCGTTAAGAAACAAATAATTTTTATTCTTAATCAGTGAAAAGAAAATATTCTGAATTATTTTTATTTTTTATTTTTGCTTTTCTTTAATTCAAATTTTATTTTTATGACAAAAAAAAAAAAATACTTGTAGTTTTCTCTCTTCCCTTTCTCTCTTTCTCTCTTTCACTTTTTATGTTTTTCATTGTTTTTTTTTCACCAATTAACAATATTATTTTAACCCTACCATTTCTGTGGATAATTTAAACCCCTGTTCCGGGTTGTTTTAGAGGGGTGGTCAAACACAAAATGTTAACCAAAGAAAACAATAAAAATTTGAAATTCATTAAAAATAAAATTAAATGATTTTTTTTCTTTTCAAATAATAAAAAGGAAAAACCAATGGATGTGAACTTTACACATTTTCTTCATTTTCTTCTTTTTTTTTTAATAAATAATTGAATTATTTGTTTGTTGTTGTTCTTCTTGTTCTCTCTCTCCTCTCTTTCTGTGTGTTTGTGTGTCTGTGTGTGTGTATGTGTGTGTATGTCTAACGATAAAATTGACATAAATTTTCTGGTGGTTTGTACCAAAGCAATAAAAATATTTTATTTTTTTATAATTTTATTGAATTTTCGAATGAATGGAATGAGAAGTGTAGAATGGGATTAGGGTAAGTTAGGGTAAATGGTTAAAAAGAAAGAGCAGTTCCGAGTGCACATATGAGTAAAAAACCATCAAAATATTTTATGGAAGATTTTTGTTCATTTCCTTCTTTTTTTTTTTTTTTTGTTTTTATGAAACAAAATCAGAAATAAGTTGAAATAAAATTTTATGTATTGGGCCCCCACATTGGACATAAATTCAATATTTTTATGTATATACAAAAAAATAAATTCGACTCTGACAAATAAGCAACAATAAGAAATAAACAACAACAACAATAGAACAAAATAAAATTATAATCATTTTATGAGCAAACTAATAAAATTTAATTAAAAATAAAATTATTATTGATTGATTTTTCTGTTCAATTTTTTTTTTTTTTTATGAAACTAAAATCTAAAAAAGATAAAATAAAATTATTAGAAGATAAATTATATTTGTTTATAGATTAAATAATACACACATACACACATACACACACATCATGGGACGTACCGATAAAAGTACAATAAATACAATACAATCGTTGCATTGTTTCAAAATGTACAAAAAGAATAATTCTGCACTGACACAATTGACTTTTTTTAGCATCACCCCCCGTAGGATCAATCACATCAATAGGTCTCACCCCCCATAGGATCAATCACATCAATAGGTCTCACCCCCTGTAGGATCAATCACATAAATAGTTTTTGGACAAAAGTTATTGTAAATTAATAGGTGTGCCGTTATCACCTCGTACATTCCTAATTAGAAACAATTAACTCTTTGACGAAATAAGAAACAAAAGAAAAAAAAAAGGAACCCCAAAAACAATTTTGTTTTTTCTACGTCACTGTTATAAAATTTTCTATATATTTTCACTGAATTTTTATTATTTATTATTTATTATTAAAAGAAAATTATTCTAGCCTTCATTTAATTCATTTCATTCAAATTTCCATAATATTCTAATTCAATTCAATAATAAACTTTTTTCGTTTTTTTTTATAGACTTTTTTTTCTCTTGTTGTTGTTGTTGTTGTTGTTGTTGTTGTTGTTGTTGTTGTTGTTGTTGTTGTTGTTGTTGTTGTTGTTGTTGTTGTTGTTGTTGTTGTTGTTGTTGTTGTTGTTGTTGTTGTTGTTGTTGTTGTTGTTGTTGTTGTTGTTGTTGTTGTTGTTGTTGTTGTTGTTGTTGTTGTTGTTGTTGTTGTTGTTGTTGTTGTTGTTGTTGTTGTTGTTGTTGTTGTTGTTGTTGTTGTTGTTGTTGTTGTTGTTGTTGTTGTTGTTGTTGTTGTTGTTGTTGTTGTTGTTGTTGTTGTTGTTGTTGTTGTTGTTGTTGTTGTTGTTGTTGTTGTTGTTGTTGTTGTTGTTGTTGTTGTTGTTGTTGTTGTTGTTGTTGTTGTTGTTGTTGTTGTTGTTGTTGTTGTTGTTGTTGTTGTTGTTGTTGTTGTTGTTGTTGTTGTTGTTGTTGTTGTTGTTGTTGTTGTTGTTGTTGTTGTTGTTGTTGTTGTTGTATTATTTTCACTGTTTTTTTTTCCTTATTATTTTTTTTCTCTCTCTAATACGAATTACAAATATAAAATTATTATAACTTCAGTTATTTAACGTTATTTAGAATTATTGTTAGAATTTAGACGATTCAATTAAAAATCAATTTTCTTCTTTTTATATTTGACTCTTTTTTTTTTGTCCTTTTGATTTTACTTTTTGTTCTTTATATGTTTTTATGTTTTTCCGACTTTCACATTTTTTATGTATTTTTATTTTTTATGTTTGTAAATAAATTTCTTAAGTCACAAAAGTTCTGTTTTCTAAATTCATTTTCGACAAAAAAACAAAAAAATGTTTTAAAGTTTTTTTTTTTTTTTTTTTTTTTTTTTTTTTTTTTTTTTTTTTTTTTTTTTTTTTTTTTACCGACCAATGTGGATGCATGGCAACGTGCTGGCGTTTGGAGCGGGAGGTACCGAGTTCGAATCTCGACCGAGGCGGGATGGAATTTTTCATTCGGCTAATTATGTATTAAACACACATAAGAAGTGGGCAATGATTAATAACATCTATGACCCTCTGGTTGGTGTGCAGGATAAGGTTTAAACCGAGGGATTCTTCTTAGGAAATCTGCATGTTTCCTAAGAGCTGGCAAAGCGCCGAATCAGGTGTAAAAATGCATGTGCAGATGCTAGGTGGTTCAGAATCCACCTCAAAATAGTAGGTCTCGTCGAAAGTTGGATGTTAAAAGAAACCCTAGCCAATGGAGTTATCCGAAAAGCCAATAAAAAATACACTTGATGACAATCAAGTACAAAGAGAAGAAGAAGAAGAAGAAGTTTTTTTTTTTTATTTAAGAAATTTTGTCACTGCGATTCGTCGTTCACGTGAAAAATTATCTATTACGCATTTTCCATATTTATTAGTTAATATTTAATATTTTAATCGTAGAAGAAAAATTAAAATGAAAATAAAAAAAAAATAAAACATAAATGAAATTAGTAAAATTCGTAAATATTTCCATCAAAAAAAGAAAAAAAAAAATCCAACAATAAATTATCTAAAGTTAAGCGATAATTCATCTTTCATGTTTCAAAAGAGAGAGAGAGAGAGAGAGAAAGCCAAAGAGTGTGAGTGATAAAGATAATTCATCGCTCTCCTTCTTCTATTCTGTGTGTGTTTTTTTTTATCATGAAGCAGAAGAAGAAGAAGAAGAAGAAGAAGAAGAAGAAAGAAAAAATTATGAGAACAGGAAAAAAAAAAATGGAAAAAAGTGAAAGAAAAAATGAAGACGGAAAGAAGTAGCAAAAAAAGAAATTTAAAAAAAAAAATATTAAGAAAAAACGAAGAAAATCTCGTTTACAAAGATCGTTTAGTCAATTTAGTTTCAAAACCCAAAAGATAAATTAACGTAACGATGAATTTGTTTTATCTGTAGAAAAATATTTTTATTACATAAAAAAAATATTCCTTTTTTTGTCTTTTTTTTTTTCTTTTCCTTTTTTTTTTTTTTTGGAGAAAAGCAAAAACAAAAAAAAAATCAACACAAAAGGAAAAGAAAGAAAAAATTTAAGTAAAATGAGAAAATTTAATTTTTATTTTTTAATTCAAGAGTGAATTTTCTTCGTACTTTAAACAATTTGAATTTTGAACAAGACGAAAAATTGTGAATTTTTTCTATAAAAGTATCCGTGAATTTCAGTGAGTTCCATTTAAATATTTTAAATGAAAAATACAGGAAAAACT
Source organism: Pedicia rivosa (assembly GCA_963082725.1). Taxonomy (NCBI): domain Eukaryota; kingdom Metazoa; phylum Arthropoda; class Insecta; order Diptera; family Pediciidae; genus Pedicia; species Pedicia rivosa. Next base: position 7,274,530 of record OY720156.1, on the reverse strand, counting down.
GAATGGTGAAAAATCTTTAATTTATTATCTAATATTTAGTCACATTAACGTGTCTATCATTACAAGACACCAGGATTACTTTAAGACACACAATCAATACATTTAATAATGGAATAAAAACCTTTATTTTTATCATGCTGTGATTTAAATCCGGAGACCATACACTGTCAGAGTTATTTTTCTAAAGAAATTCATTCAAATTCAAATTCAATAAATGAAAATTCAATCAAATGCTAAATTTATCCAATGAAAAAAATTGTAACGTTTACCTTCTCTCTTCACTAATTCCATTAAATGTTTATTACAGAAAAAAAAAAAAAAGAAAATTGTTTGCACAGCAAAAGAATTCAATTATGTGCGAGGTGGAAACGTAAAGGAAAAAATTAGTCAAGAATATATGAGAAAATATTGTCGTACGATAAAAACTTATATAAATTTATGTGTATATAGGGGAGGGTGAGTGTGTGTGTGTGGACGGGTGTGTGTGTGTGTGTGTTTATTCTTAGATAAAAAAATAATTTGTATAATTGTTTTTCTTAATATTGTCCCAATAATTTTCTTTTTATTTGAACGAAAGTGAGAAATACAATGAGTGAGAGTGAGAGCGAGAGAGGGAGAGCGAGAGAGAGTGAGGGAGTGGGAGAAAGAGAGAGACTATATATATAAAATAAAATCAATTTTGAAAAACATTAATAAAGGGAAAAGATCAAAATTTTTAATTTTATTGGTTTAGTGAAATTTTAGAAAATTTTCAAATAATATTTAAAGTGAAAGAAAGAGAGTATGAGAGAAAGAAAGAGAGAGAGAGAGAGAGAAAAATTAAAATAATAGAATATAAAATAAAAGATGCTTTAATTATTTTTCATTCATTAATTAATAAATTTTCATTTTCTTCCTTTTTGTTTTTAATTTTTCTAAATAATTCTAATAAAATTTTCCCATTTTATTTAAACTAAATAATACAAATTAATGACTAACAATTTATTTTACTAAACCATTTTCCATTTTCTATTTTCCATTTTAATAAAGAAACGACAAAAAAAATATTAAACATTTTTCTTGAGAAAAAGAATTTTATTTGGTTTTTTTTTTTCTTCTTCTTTAAAACGCAATTAAATTGTTTCAGTTGGATTAAAGTTTTTTTTTTGTTTTTTATAATTTAGAAAATTTACCAACAAAAATTATGTACTTTGTTTATTTAAAAGAAAAATTATTACATGTTCAAAATTATTTGTGTTCAAATAAACATTTTGTGTTCAAGACAATTTACGTTCATGTAGAATTGAAAATTTTAAAGGAAATAAAATCACATTGATTATTCTATAGAGTAATTTATTTTCATTATAAATATTATTTTTAAGGGTTAGACCGAAAGGGTCTAATTTAAACTGTCCGTTTAAATTATTGTTGAAAAACAAAAACATTAAATATTTGTTTGTTTTTATTTTGTTGCATTTTAAATAATTTATTTCTTTCATTTTTTTTTTTCCCCCAATTGTTTTTTTATTCATTTAAATTAATATGACCGGACATTGAGTTAGATTCAGTTAAATAAAATGAGTCAGTTTATGTCAAATGGAAATTCAGGATAAAATGAAGAAACCTGAAATAAATATATTCCCTTGTTTATTATGTGTCCATAAATGATTCATTTGAGGAAGATTTGTCATAGAAACCAACAAGACTTCACATAACAGGGTACGACTAAATGCAAATGAATTTAGAAAAAATAAATTACGAATTTCGAATTTTAACTTCTGACTTCTGACTTTTGACAACAAATAATTAATACAAATGTGATCCACAAAAAAAGAAACAGAACTAAAATGTAAATAGACAACATTTGTTTTTTTATTTGTTATCATTGGATTGAACAACAGATGTGTAAAATATTTAATCTAAACTGATGGAGTTTATAACAAAATTATGAATAAATAAAGAATAGTGAAATTAATGGATGTTAAGGAACATAATGAATTTGTCTATTATTTAATTGTTGTTGTTTCACAAACAATTGTGAACAGACAACAGACAGTTAATTGTATTTGTCCAAACAAACAATAAAAAAAAAAAAAAAGTAATGACGAAGAAGTAAAATTTGGAATGATACAATAAATTAATAATTATTACACATTATTTGACTTTTTGTTTTTATAAAAAAGTATCAACAGTTTAAGGATTTTTTGTTTTGTTTATTTTTGTTTTTTTTTAGACGGATAACTTCCTTTTACCTGATGATTTTGTCCAGTTTTATTACAGACTTTCCTTTATATTTAAATAAAACGTTTACGTTTCCTCCTCTTTTTTTGTTATTATTGTTTTTTTTTTTTTTTTTTTGAAAAATGAAAGGACGTTGTTGGTTAATTTTTTACTCTTTTTTGAAAAGAAAAATGAAAAATGAAAAAAAATAAACAACTAATTAATTAAAAATAAATTCAAATCTCTTCATTGTTTTTTTCTTTTCTTTTTTGTATTTTTTTTATTTAAATTTTTTATTTCTAAACTCTTTACTTTTTCATACAAAGATGGAATGACGGATAAGAAAATTATAATATTCCATTTTTCTCTTATAAGTGAAGAGCGAATAATTTTCATTTTATAAAAAAAAAATTTTCTTCTTACAAAAAACATTTTCCATCCACATAAATCATTAATTTTGTGTTTTGTTTTTATTTTTATTTTATTTTATTTAATAAAATATTAATAATATTAATGAAGTGAAGTAAAAGTACGTAACCATACACACACACACACACACACACACACATACACAAGAAAAAGAATGAAGAACGTAGAATGTTGAAAAAGATGAATATAAAATATTATGTCTTGTTACTGTTACAAGAACAAGACATAATCTAATCTTTGATGATGAAAAACTAAGAAGAAAATTTTATATTTATTATAAGATGAATCAAGACAGAAAAATAGAGAGAAAGAGAGAGAGAAAATAAAAGGAGAAGAGAGGAAGAAAATGTGAATATACAAAAAAAAAAAAAAAAAGGATGAAAAAAAAAATAAAGAAAACTTCTTAGATATTTTTGGTTATAACAAAATTACATCACTTGATGAACTATAGACTTTTATTATAAATTAAGTTTCAGTGTGTGTATGTGTGTGTGTGTGTGTTCTTCTTCTTTTTTCTCTATAAATAGATTCTCATTAATTTTTCTATTTTTTTTTTTTCCTCTTTTCTTCTTCTATTTCTTCCTATTTTCCTTTTTTCTTTTCCTATTAATTTTCTTTATTTTTATTAATAAAATTTATTTGTAGTTATTAATTCAACATTCTCTCAATAGTGATTATAGTCTCGAAGGATTTTTGTTTTGTTCTAATAAATATACCAGCAATTTCACTATTGCTTTGGGGGTTAAATTCTTGTCATCTATATAAGATGACAGTGGTGAGAAGGAGAGTGTATGAAGATAATGTATCTTTCTTTAATGCACTATGATCGTATATTGTCATTTTATCACTGACAAAAATTCAACATACAGAAAATAGTGTACAATTTCTTAAGATGGATGAGCGGAAGGAGGGAAAAAATTAAACCACATAATTTCATATTTATTTTTGTAAATATTCTAAATATTAGAATATGAAAAGTTACAAACACTAGAGAAATTATATTCGTTGTGTGTAAATATTTGTAGAAAGTTTTTTTTTATTATTTTTTACTTTTAAATTATTTAAATTACAGAGAAGCTCGATTATAACGAACATCACGATAACGTACCGAAAAATTCGTTATAACCGTAAGATTGTTATACGTATGAGGTTCGCTTTAACCGAGTTTCAATTATACATTTATTAAGTACACACAAACATATTGAATAATTAAGTTTAACATTTTTTTCCTTTATTTTTTTGCCTCTTCAATGGATTATTTTTATTTTATTTCTTTTTTTTTTTTTTTTTTTCATTTCTCGCTTATAAAAAAGTGTCACTTTTCTATAAAATATCAATAGAGGAATAAACAAAACAACAACAACAACAAAAAAAATAAAAAACAAAAATAACAGAAAAAAGAAAAAAAGTGTAAAAAGTGGAAAAGTGGAAAAGTGGAAAAGTGGAAATGTAGAAAGACATATGTTTATATATACACACTGATATTATGGTTATCCTTAAGATCATCTCAAGGACAATTAATTTTCATCGTATAAATTCATCATGATGATGTTGTTCAAGACAGAATGAGAAAGAGTAAATTTGTATTAACAAAAAAAAAAGAAAAAAAGAAGGGAAACAGAGAGAGTGAGAGAGAGAGAGAGAGAAAGAGTGATTGAGGTAGTATGTACTGATGTCTCGTGTATACAATTTTTGAGTGTGTAGAATGATGATATATAAATTGTATTGGCAAGGTTAGGGATGCTGAGCGAAGATGAGTTTAAAATGGGCAGGTGGGTGGGAGGAATGATGGTGAAGTGAATTTTATTTTATTTTATTTTCTTCTTATTTTTTATTTATTTTTATTTTATTTATTTATTTATTTTTTTTTTTTTTTATTTAAGGAAAATGTTTTCTACAATAATTTTCATTATGGAATGTTTAAAAGGGAAAAATCAATTTAAATTCTTGTGGATGTACGTTCTTCACTGTGCTTATGTTTCATTACGTTACTTTAACTTTTTTTTTTTTTTAAGTGTTCTTACATCTTTCAAGGCAAAATCATATTCTTATATGTTACGATAAAATTTATAATAGAAAATTGGTTTTTAGGGTTTTTCTGGTTTGTTTGTATAATTTTCTTCGTTTTTTTTTTTTTTTATTCTCTTCCATTTTCAATGTGAGCCTTTTTTTGTTTTTTGTTTCTTCTGTTTTTTTTTTTCTGTATTTTTGGTTCTTTTCTATTTTGTGTTTTTAATTGAATCGACATTTTTGTTGTTGTTATTGTTACTTTTACTGTCGGTTGTTTCTTCTTCACAATTAATTAATAGAAAAAAGAAATCGTTAATGTTAAGAGAGCGTGGAGTGTAAAGAGTGAAAATAACGCAGACAAAATTCTAAATCTTTAAATAAGAAATATTAAGATGGTATTTTTTGTCTAAAGATGTTTACCGTCTTTAAAGCTTTATTATTCAATTTTATTATTTAAAAAAAAAACTGTAACTAAAATTGGTTCGTAGAGAAAATTCAATTTGAAAATAATTTGACAAACTTTGGTTTTAAATTTTCAATAAAAATAATAACAACAAACAAGAAATAAAAACAGAAGTAAAGGGACATTCTGTATCTATTTATGTGAGAGAAAGAGTGAGAAAAAGGTGGATTAATTAGAATATTTTTGTTATTTCTAAACGTAACGAAAATACATAAAAAATAAAATGATAATTATATTGTTGTGTTTTGTAAAACCAAAAAAGAAAAAAAAAAGTATTTGAATTAAAAAAAGAAAATATTCAAACAAAAATAATAATCGTCGTTGTTGTATTCCAATCCCTCAAACCATTATCATTCTTTCATTTTTTTTATTTTTCTTCTTTTTGTTTTGTTTTTTGACCCAACCAAACAAAAAAAAAAAATACTCTCAATATATATAATCATACCCCCTTTCACCCCCATATAAACAAAAAAAAAAACCACCCGAACCCAAACCATCTATAGTCGACAACCATCATATCTTCCGCCTACACCCACCTCAAACACAGTAAATGTATAACGATGACAAAATTGGATTATCGATTTATAAAAAGAAAAAAAAAAAAATAACAAGAAGAAAAACGTAAAACAAGAAAAATAATAATAATAACAACAACAACAAAAACAAAAATAACAATAACAATAACAATAACAACAACAACAACAACCACAACAATAATAATAATAATGAAAAAGAATAAAAATAAATTATAATAATTATAATTATGATTATGATTCCCATAATTATAATTATAATCAAAATGAACATAACAAATTCATTTCTCTTCACTTTTTTTTTATTGTTTTTTTTTTTTTATTCGATAAACGGATAAAAAAAAGACAATTTTTTGATTGTTGTTGTTTCTACGTTTATTTCTTTTTTTTTTGTCGATTGTCATTTTATTTTTCTTTTCTGTTTTTTTTTTTTTTTTTCTGATAGAATTTAATTAATTATTCCAATTTTGTATAATTTTTATTATTTATTGATTTGATTATAAAATAAAAATCGAAGATTTTCACAATTTTCACCATTTTTTCTCGTTTGTCGTTTTATATTTTGTGTTGTGGGAAAAAACACAAAGAAAAAAAAATTTAAATTGGAGAAATGGAGAAAATGGAGAATTTATTGTAGAAAAAAAAATGTTACCAAGTTTTATAGAAAAATTCAAAACAATAACAAAAAAAAAGTCTGAGTAAGAGAGAGAGAGAGAGAGAAAATAATGAAAATGATAGGAAGGTCAATAAATTTTCCATCGTAGCACACAAAATGCAATAAATTTATCGGTTATTAAATAATGACAGCTGATAAGGGTAACTCATACTCACTGTCCATCCCTGATAAACCAGTATCCACCAATATCGCCACACTCAATACACCACACACACAAAAAAAAAAAGTTTATATTGAAAATGAAAAAAAAAACAAAACGAAACAACGAAACAACAAAACCTTTCGCCTCACCAAATACTTGCCACCCTCATTTCTCATACTTTTCACGTCTGCTTATCCAACTTTTCTTCTTCTTTCTTTTTTCATTTTATATTTTTGTGTGTTTTTCTCTCTCTCTCTCTCTCTCTCTTCTTGTTTTTATTTTCACTTTTTTATTCATTTTCTTCAAACCCCTTCCTCCTCTCATCCTACCAAAACTCTATTCGAGACACCCAACAATAGCCCTAACATTTTCTTTCCGAATCATTTAATCGTATTTATACCAGATAATTAATTATTTAATTAATTATATTTAATATTATGTTTTGTCCCATTTCCCAAATTCATTCCTTCATTTAACCTTATTCCTTCATACCATCCACATTCAATCCCCCATTTGGGTTTACAATATTTAAATTAATTTTATAATAAATATTTGAAATTTATGAAATTTATGAAAAATAAAAATCTATACACATTTGTCTAGAATAAAATGAAAGAAAATTGTTCAATGTTGCGATTACAGACAAGTTAAAAAAACAAAATTAAATTAAATTGAAAATGTCAAATGCAATGTCAATAATTTTTCTCTATAAAAATGGATGATGTCATCAAAATTATTTAATTCATTTTTCTAAAACAGAAAAAAAAAACAATCAGATTTTAATTTTATTGTATGGTTGAGTGAAATAAACAAACGTCATGTTGAGATAAATTTCTTTGTTTAAGTTAAGTGAATAGAATTTGTTGTTGTTTCTTTTTTTCTCTTTTTTTTTTTGATTGGATAATAAAATGCAATTAGAAAATATATAGAAAATAAATAGAAATGGAAGTTTTTTTATTTTCTTTTTTTTTTTAATTTGAAATAGAAAAACTCCGATAATTTTCAGTAAGATTTTTAGAATAAAAGTTGAATTGAGAAAAAAAAATAAGAAGCAAAAAACGTAGCAAAAAAAAAAAAACAGAAAATAAATTAACAATTTATTATTCTCCTGTAGTCTGATTACGATTATTTCTTACTAGAATAATACGAGAAAATGTTTTTTATGTATATAAAACTAAAAATGTGTTAGTGCGAGTTGCATGTAATACTATGATACGTTATTTGGTTTATATGCCTATCATTGCATTATTTTATTATTTATTTCACAATCTATGGTAGGTTGTGAGATATTTTAGGTATTAACTCGTTTTCATATTTTGTATTTTTTTAACATTTTAATTTTTAATATTGTTTATATTCGTCGCTTTCTATTCACCTGATTTATTGATATCATATCACATCTACAATTTAGCAAAATATTACATTTTTTGGTCTAAATATTGTTCAGCCATTGTGATTTAAGCAATTACTGTTCTATTGGCAAGTGAAGTGATATGTTATTTTGACGTTTATATTAATTTAACATTTATATTTGTGAAAAGAAAATAAAATATTATTTGAAATGGATTTTGAAAATTATTTTAAAATTAAATAACAAAGATTTTCCCTAAAAAATTAAAAATTAATATAATTTCAAGTATGTGGTTATATGCAACTGATCATCTAGTTTTTTTATATCAGTTGATCGGTTCCACAGTCGCTCAAATTTCAGTTCAGTGTCAACTGATATTACCAATAGAACAGTATTTATCACTTCAACATATCAGTTAAAGTGACAAATATCAGTAAATCAGGTCAATATAAAGGCCCTATTGTGTTATTAATATCATTGAAAAAATTAATGATGAAAAATTTATTATTTTAAAGAAAATTTATTCAAAAACAAAAATAAACGTAAATAAAAACAAGCAAAAAATAAAGTAAATAATGCTTTGTTCAAACTTAAAACAAAATTAAGAGTTACTGTTAAAAACTTTTAGAGTTAACAGTAAATGAAAATATTTTAAGAAATTCGGTATTCTGTTTTTTTTTTTTAGTTAGTTAGTTTTATTTATTTTACAAGGGCAAGCAACCTTTCGGTTATATTCACCCTTGAGACCTACTATTTTTGATGTGGGTTCTGAACCACCTAGCATCTGCACATGCATTTTTACACCTGATTCGGCTCTTTTTTTATATTCAGCATCTGTTCAGCTAACAAAATTTAAGCAGACAATAGTGTGTTTTAATAATTTTCTGTTAGTCGTAGCAGAACCTACTGAGGTTCTGTTAGAATTAAAATGAAATAGCAGACTTTTTTTTTGTCGCAGAATTGGAATTTATTTAAAATTCTTTTAACTGCTTTTAAATTCAAGATTAAAAAAAATTAACAGAAATACGTCACTTAAAATGAGATAACAGTGGACAGAATCGGACTCTAACAGAAAAAAAGAAATGAAGTTCGTTATTTGTTATTTGTTATAAAACTTCAATGGAAAAAAAATACAAAAGAAATTGTTTTAATTATTTATTACTTAAAAAGAAAAAGAAGAAAAACCAAGATTAATATTTTATTAATTATGTAAAAATATATTATTATTATTATTATTATTATTGATACTATTATCAGTTTTCTTTATTTCTTCTAATCGGACTCTTAATTCAAAAATCAAATAATTCAATTGTGTATACATATTTAAGTAAATACGAGATATTTCTCGTAAGAACAAATCGTAATATTGGTTGGTTTAATTAAGTACAAGTAATTAGAATCACAAAATGAACATAAATCAATTTAATTTCAATTAAATAAATTTCTATTAAATTTTCATATTTTCTCTTATTTCTAAATTTTCTAATAAATTTTTTCTTTTGCTATTTTACCAATTTTCTATAATCTGGGTTTTTACAGTAATTTAATTTGTATAAAGAAGAAAGAACTAAAAAAAAAAACACCAATATTTTCTCAGAGTTACTTTATTTTCTAATGTAAATTAATTTGAAAATTATTTTCCATATATAGATAATTTTCATTTAAAATAAATAATCTTTATTTGTATAGAATTTTACAAATAATATTTTATTTCTTTAGATAAATTTTCATTTGAAATTTTCCTACCACTTTTTCAACGTTATACATTTAATTAAAATTGAATTTTCTATTGGAAAGATCTGGAATTAATTATGATAAAATTTGTTTAGAAAGAGTTTTTATTGGTGGAATTGGAGGAATTGGTGTTTAGTCAGTAGAAATAAAAGAAAAATACAAAAAAAAAAAAAAAACCAATAAACAACAATTTACTTGTGACTGTTTTTTTCCTACTTCTTCTTCTTCTACTTCTTCTTCTTCTTCCTCCACCTCTTTTTTCATTATAATTAGAAAATAATTTCTAGATAGAAAATAAAATATCTTATTGGAATTTACCAATAAAAAGAAGTGCAGCAACAACAACAAGTAAATAAAAAAGAAAAATTACAACGTATTCTTTTCTAATTGATTTGCGTGTGTATGTGTATGTGTGTGTGTGTGTGTCTATGTGTGTGTATGTACAGAATTTGAAGAATATTATTACAAGAAATAATAAAATGAAAATTGTAATCTATAACGACAGTCGTATTAATTTACTTTTTGTTTTTTTCCATTATTTTTATTTGTGTAAAGACAAATGAAAATGTTCATTATGTTACACACACACACACACACACACATACACACATACAAAATATTAAAAATTCTTCTAATTTCTATTTATTTATTTATTAAGTTAATTATTTTGTTTCTTTTTTCATTAAATGAAATTTAATGAGGTAAATGTAATAATGTACACAACAATGTGAGAAATATGTTGTTTTTCTTTTCTCTTTCTCTCTCTCTTTCGACATACATTTTCTTTGTCATTATTCAGTTTTTTTTTTTTTCTTTTTTTCTCGTTTTGTCTTTTTTTTTCAGTACGAAATTTTCTTAATTTTATTTGTGTGATTTTATTTTTGTTTCGTTCAAAATATTTTCTACAATTTTTTTTTGCGTCAGAATATAAGATTTTTTTTTGTAATTATCAAAATTTTTACGTATCAACTCAATTTAAATTTGGACCATTTTACTAGAATTTTTAAAGAAAATAAATTAAAAATTGTAAGTTTTTTTATTTTTGTATTGACAATTGAGAATTTTGATTTCAATATAAATTAATTGGACACGGTCAACAGTATGAACACAATATACTGTTGAATGAAGGATAATCCTGGTAAAGGTATAAAATTATTCTTAACTAATTGGCAGATTGCCCTATTAGATACACAAAATTTACAAAGATTTTTACCCCCAATGACCAACCATTAACCACCCTTTTAAATACACATTTTTCCATTACCGTCTGTTTTTTCATTTCATTTCATTTTCTTTTGTTTTTTTTTTTTTTTTTTTGTATGTAAATACAATGACGCATTTTCCTATCAGAAGTGAAAATATAATAAGAAAATTTTTAAACGTAATTTTAATTAAAAAACAGTTTAGTTTTTTTATAATTAAAAAAAAAAGTAAAGGGTGGGTGTGAAACGAAAGGGAAGGAAAGAAGAATAACGACAAGGATGATCTGAATGTTCTGAAGAAAAAGATAGAAAATATATTTGAGTCCAGAGTTTCTTCTCTGTCACGTTTATCATTTGTTTGTTGTGTTGGTTATAACGTTAATCTAAATAATTTGCATCTTGAAGAATTTTACAAGAAAAAAAAAAAAAGAAGAAAAATTAAAAGATAGAAAAAATGAAAAGAAAATTCGAAAAGTAAATAAATAAATGAAACTTTATTTTTATGTTCTTGTTTGTTTCCTGTTTTCTTTCTCTCTCTCTCTTTCGCTCTTATTCCGGGAAAAGAAAAATGGCAAAGAAAAAAAAAATTATTATAAGAAAATGAAGAAAAACTGAACGAAAGTTTTTCATAAAAAAAAAAAAACAAACAAAAAATCTTTCAATTTCTACTTTTTGAATTGAATATTTTTCATGTGGTTGTTGTTGTAGTTATCTGAGATTAAGAATAAGTTTTCTTTTTTGAGTTTCTACACTCATACTTTTCTTTCTTTCTTTCTTTCTTTCTTTCTTTCTTTCTTTCTTTCTTTCTTTCTTTCTTTTTTTTTTTATGATTACTATTTTCTCTATTTTCTTTTCTAAGATTTTAAAATTTTTCTATTTTAAAGTTTTATTTTATTTTCCGTATTTTTATTATGAATTTTTGGAAGAAGAAAAAAAAAACAAAAGTCAACAACTGAAATTGATTTTTATCTTCAGTGAAAATACAACAACAAGAACAACAACAACAACAACAACACCAACAACAACAGCAGCAGCAATAAGAATAAGAAAAAATATTTGTTTAAAATAAACTGAAAACAAAAGAAGAAAATAAGTTTTGTATGAAACGTGATTAAAATTAGAAGAAATTGATAATGATTGAATGAGGTTGAAGGATACGAATACAATATGAGAATAATTTTATGCGAAAGAGATAAAACGTAAATTTTGAAACTGATCAACTGATCAACTGATTTTACTTGAAGGAAGGACGAAAAGATAAAAGACTACAAATAAACAATTTAAAGAAGAAATAAAACGAGCCAATGATTTACATATCATAAAATCAACAAAAGAACGTCAAATTTAGCAACCAATAATTGTGGATGATTAATGAATGAAATAAAATGTAATTCATTTTTTATTTTTAAAGAAGATAAAAAAAAAAAGAAAAAGAAACGTCAATTAGAATTTTTAATAAAATATTAATGATAATTGTTCCAACTACCATCAGCACACCACCACCCACGAACCCCCCCCCCCCCCCCCTCCCTTACTATAACCATCATTTAGTTAACCATCGAAGGAAATTCATTTGATCGTTTGTCAATTGTCTTTCACATTTATGGACGCCTTCATCGTTTAAAGAATTCTTTTTTTTGTTAGGTGTTTTCCTTTAACTATTTAAACTTTTCTTAAATAAATCAATTCAATTTTTTTTTCTTTCTCTTCTTCTTCTTCTTCTTCTTCTTCGTTTTCTATTTTTCGTTTCTACTTTTTTTTTTGTTTCTTTTTTTTTTTTACTTTCTTTAAAAAGTTCAATTTTATAAGATCAATCAGTCAGTTTTTCTTTTTTCTTTTTTCTTTTTCCTCTTTCACTTCCACTATACCCTCGTCTATCGTTTTCATTTTTTATATTGTGTGTTTATGACTTTTGGGCGGTTAAAGGAAAACGAAAAATGAACCAAAAAAAAAAAAATAAAAAAAATAGAAAGAAAAACCAGAAAATATGATAAGAAAAGTGGTGTTTTTCTTCTCTTCATCAAATTGTGTTGAGAATGTCATAACGTAAGAAAACGAAAAAGGAGCGAAGAACAAGAATATGAGAATAAAAAAAAAAAACGGAAAAAGGTAAAAAAAAACAAAAAATGGAAAATGGAAAATTGTAAAAAAAATTATTTTCCATTTTCCTTTTCCTTTTTTTTTTTTTAGAAAGAAAAATGGATTTTTCCTTTTTGTTTTTTTCCTCTTATTTTTTATATACATTTTTTATTGTGCGCTTTTAAGTCTAATCAAAAATAAAATATATTCTAATTTTTTTTTTCTTTTTTTTTAACTGAACAACAACAACAACAACAACAATAATAATAATAAAAAAAAAATTATAAATTACAATTAAAAAAAAATAAACAAATTAGTTAAAAAAAATTGTAAATCTTACCAAATTATCTTACTGTAATGGGCTGATTTTTTTTGTTCTGGCTTTCTCTTTAACTTTCTTTTTAACTTTATTGTTATTGGTTTTTTTGATTTTGTTTTAAATAATAACAACAACAACAACAACAACAACAACGACGACAACAACAACTACGAGAAAAACAAAAAAAAAAAAATAAACACTAACGATTTTCTGTTGCTGCCTTTACTGTTGCTGTTTTGATGTGATGTCAGATTTTATTTTGTAACTTTTTTTTTTTTTTTTTTGTTATTTAATTAAATTTCATTAAATTTTGATTTTTAAACATTTTTTTTCCCGTTTTTTTTTTGTTATTTGTTGCTTTTTGTTACGGTAAATTTTTTTTTTTTTTTCCCCTTTTTTTGTTCCAAACAAAACTCGTTTTTATTCTCGATTTTCGTTTCTTGTTTTGTTTTTGTTGTTTTATCTGTGTTTTTGGTTTTTTGAAATTTTTAAAAGTAAATTCTCATTACAATTATTCTATTATTTTTAAAGAGAAATAATGAGAGAGAGAGAGAGAGAGAGAGAAATTATATGAAAAATAAAATCACATTTTTAAAGAATTATTTTTTGTGGCATTTTTTTTTAATTTTTTTGTGCAATTTGAATTTTTTTTTGTTTGTAAATGGAAAAATCAGAAAGTACGCCGAGAACGATAAACGATAAAAAAGGGAAAACAATTAAATCAAGAATATGAAAAAGAAGAAGAAGAAGAAGAAGATGAGGTGAAAAGGTAAAAAGTAGAGAGAAAATTATTTTAGGGAAAAAAAAAAAAAATAAATAAATAAAGAAGAAAAAGTTCTAACAAAAAAAAAAAAAAAAATGCAATAAAAGGTGCGTGAGATGGGGGTGGGGGTACGGTGAGGTAATAGGTTATCGTTATTTATGTTCATTGAAAGAAAGGTAAAGGTCGACAAATTAATATGTTTTACCTTCAAAGGATAAAAAAAAAAAAACACAAACAGAAACAGAAATAGGAAAAAATTGATTGAAGGAAAAAATTCAATAAAAAATGGCAAGAAAAATAGAAAACCAGAAAAAATGTTAAAAATATAAAGAATTTATTACAACAATTATTTGTTGTTGTGTCTTAGTTTTCTTGTCATTGAAAATTATAAATGAAAATGAAAATGAACAAAAAAAACCGGTGCGAAAATTTTGCAACATTTTCTTGATTTTTCTAGTTTTTTTTCCTTGCAACATTTTCTTGCTTTTATATTTTCTTGTCTTTTTTAGACAAACATTAAATTGATTTTCCTTTTCCTTTTCGTTTTCATTATTTTTCTTTCATTTTTCTTTTCTTTTCTTTTTTTTTTTTTTTTGTTTTTAAAAAGGAAAAACAACAAAAGGGGTAACGGGTTGGTAGAGGTTGCGCACGGGAAGGGATTTTATAAAAATAAAAACATTGAACGAATAAACAAAACAAAAAGGAAAACATTTAATTAAATAGGAAAATGTGAAAGAAGGAAAATTAGATTCTAACGCATTAGAATTAAATGGAAATGAAAATGAATGAAAAGGGAGAAAAAACAGAAAATGTTTAAGTGGAAATTTTCTGTTTTTTTGTAAATTTTCTAAATTTTCTAGGTCAAATTATTTATAATTTGGATAAAGGGATAATTTATCTTGTCGTCTTCTTTCATTCCTTCTTCTTATCATTTAATTTTCCTTCGTCAGATTTTTTTTCCATTCTTTATTTTGTTTTGAAACAAAACAACAACAACAACAACAACAACAATACAAAAAAAATTCTACCCAAAAAAAAAAAAACGTGAAACAAATCAATGTTTTTTTGACGGTAGTGAAATTATCTAGTTAGTTGAGTATGTTCAGGGGTAATAACCAAAAACAACAACAAAAAACAACAACAACAACAACAAACAACAAAAAAAAAAAAAAAAACAATTACAACAAAATGACAAACAAGAAACAATTTTTTATGATTTATTTTCTATTTTTTTTTTTTAAGTTTCGTAATGTCGATTTTTTTTTTAACTTTTTTAAAAAAATTTTTTACAGATTTTTATAATTCAAGAATAAAAATTTTTGTTTTTATTTAAGAAAAACAAAAAAAAAAAACACGAACCGCATACAACAACAATAATAACAAACAAGAATGAAACAAAAGGAAAAAATAATTTAACTTTTTCTATTTTGGAAAATTTCCGTTCGGCTTTTCAGAAAAACAAAAAAAAAAAGAAAAGTCAAACCCCCGAAAAAGGTAACCAGGAAAAAATAAATAAAGAAAATAAATAAAGAAAATCAACTTTTCTCTTTTTTTTATACTTTACGAAATTTTCCTATTTTCCAAATTTTTTCTTTCAATATTTACTGTGCGGGTTTTTTTTTTCTTTTCTTTTCTTTCTGTTGTCCTTTTGTACCTTTACTTTTTTTTTTTTTTTGATTTTTTTTGATTTTCTTACATACAAAAAATATTTTCTATTATTTTATTTTTTTAATTTGGATTATTTTTAATTTGAGTTTTTAACGTAAAAATTTTTAATTAATTTTTGTTCAGTTTGTTTTTTTTTTTTTTTAGAATTTAGAATTTAGATTTTTGTTTTCTTTTTTTTTTGTGTTTTGTTTTTAAGATTTAATTTTTATTTAATTTTTATTTATTTATTTTTTATCAGACAGGTCGCATCCATATGTGCGACTTGTACTGCACTGTGAATATTTGTAACACTGGCTAGATATGTGAACTCTCTAATGTCATATACCAGGTTTTCCTTCTTCTTCTTCTTCTTCTTTTTTTCTTTTTTTTTTTTTGTGTAATCGGAAAATAACAAAGATATATGTGTGTGTGTGTGTGTGTTTGGGTGTATATGTATGTGTGTGTGTGTGTGTGTGTGTGTGTGTGTGTGTGTGTATTAGGAGAGAAAATACAGAAAAAATATTTTCCTTTTTATCTTTACTTTACTTTTCGATTTCGACTGCTTATTTTTGTTGTTGTTGTTGGTTTTATATTACTTTACTTTACTTTACTTTACTTTACTTTACTTTATTTTACTTTCTATGCTTTTACAATACACTTTTTTCTTTTCGTTTTTCGTTCTGAATTTCTATTTTCCTCTTTTTCTCCAGTTTAATTTTCTTTTTTTTTTACTCCTTCTTCTTTTTATCGCTCTAATTCTGAGTCTCTGTGTCTCTCTTTCTAACACTCTCACTGTCTCTCTCTCTCTCTCTCCGTCTCTGTTTATTGTGTAGAAATTTTTCCAGGAGTGTTTTTCCTTCTACAATAATACACACACACACACTCAACACACTTATTTGTAATTTTTATATTTGGTGTAGTTTATTCTGTATATATATATGTGTGCGTGTGTGTGACTGAGTGTGTGTGTGTGAAATTATGTGTTTGTGTTTATCATTAGAAACATTTGAAATATGTAATATTCAACGATATCATATAAATGTTAGTTTTAATAATCAACTGCGCAATTTAGTGCGCATTTTTAAGGCGTGGCATAATTGTAACCCTTTTCCCCTTTTTACAAAAAAAAAAATTATATAATAATATTAGTATTTAGATAGAGCTTTTAGACTGAACTAAAAATTAATTATTGATGTACCGACATTTTTGTATTATTGGAACACAATATATATTTTATAAAAAAAAAGTATTGGTTTAAATTTATATTTTTCTAATTAATCAACTACGAATATTATGTATGTAAGTAACATCCAATTACATATAATAATTATAATTATAAAGTTTTTTTTTTTCTATCACACTAAGATTTAAAACCGATATGACAGTATAATGTGTTTCTATTTAGACACAATGTTCACAATGTCTTTTATAATTAATTTAAACAGATCTAATAAAAAATTCAATAAAAATTCATTTTATGTTCAACAATAATTTACAGTTATTTCCATACTTCAATTTTCTTTCTCTTACAAAACTTGTCAATTTCGTAAAACTTTCTAAAGTTTATCATTATCATTGAATCAGTGATTAATGTCAAATTTACACACATAAATATTAATTGTCTATTGAGTAAAAATAAAAGGAAAAATAAATGTAGAAAAGTTAAAGGTTAATTTAAAAATGTATTCTCTGAAATAAATAACTGTAACGATGAATAAATTAAATTTATACCGTTAACCAATAAAATTGAAATATAAACTTTTGTTAAACAGAGAAAGATAATGGAAAAGAATTTATTTTCATACTAATACATTTATGAATTACAGAAAATTTATATATCTCCCCTTTTGTGAAAATTATTTGACATTATATAAATGGAAAGTATACGAAAGAATTTTGTATGTGTTTTCTATAAAAAAAAAAAAGAAGAAGAAAAAAAAAAAAAAAACAGCAGAAAAATGTATGTACATTTACATAGAAAATTTGTGTGTGTGTGTGTAAATGTGTGAATTCAGGCAGAGAAAAAGTGAAACATTGACAAAGAGAGAAAGAGAGAGAGAGAGAGGGACAGAGAATAAGCTTTTAGAGAGAAAGGAAGAGAGAGAAAGATTAGGATAGCAGGATAAAATGAGATAAATATTTAAAATTTTCTTAACTGTGTCGTGTGTTTTCTATTACAATTCATTCTTTGCCTTTTTTTTTTTTGTATTTCTTCTTCGACTTTGTATTTTTCTCCTATTATTAATATTATTTTTTATGAAAACACGCGCACCCATAATATTATAAGAATTAAAATAAAATTTAATTCTTTCCCCTCAATGACAACAGAGAACGGCGAACAGTTATTATTTCAGTTCATTCGTTAGCCATCAATGAATGTTTAATTTATTTTCAAAATTCAAACAAATATGAAGTAAAATAATTTGAATAATTTTCTTATTTTTATTCAAAGAAAACTACAACTAAATAGTGACAGATACACAGACAGAGAGACAGAGAGAGAGAAAGAGAGTGATAGATAGATAGAAGGAAAAAAATTAAAATTTTCTAATTAACAAAATGAATACAAAAAGAAAAAAGAAAATCCGGAAAATTTCACGATACTGAAATAATTTTTTTTTTTTGATTTCGTTAAAAAACTTTTTTATTTTTTAATTTTATTAAAAAAAAAAAAATTGATTTAAATTTATTTACATTATGATAAAAAACGATAAATATCATAAAAAATTTCATGAAACTTTTTTTTCCTATATTTGGAAAATTAATGGTTGAAATTAAAAACAATTTTTGGCTTACCTTTGGCTAGGAATTTGTAGGGAAGTAAAAAAATTTCTTTAGTAATATTCAGTAATATAATTTAGAGCATTATTTTAGTTGCTACCAATTTGTTA
Source organism: Pedicia rivosa (assembly GCA_963082725.1). NCBI lineage: Eukaryota > Metazoa > Arthropoda > Insecta > Diptera > Pediciidae > Pedicia > Pedicia rivosa. The sequence continues at coordinate 7,256,092 of OY720156.1, read as the reverse complement.
AATTTTCCGCACGTGAAACACAATACACTACATTGCACTTTTAGTAACAATTTTTTTAAAACAACAACATATTTTATTGCACTTTATTTTCAGTTTGTTTTTTTTTTTTGTTGTAATTTTTGTTTTTATTATTATTTTTTATCGATTTTTATATTTATACTTAAGTTTACACTTTTGAAAAGCTTTATCGGCGTCATTTTAACTTTGACAAGTCGATTTATTTATCACTGTAATTTTGATTTGTCGGTTGTTTTTTTTTTTTTTAATTTTATAGGAAAAATTTGATTTACTTCTTTTTCTTATCAACCTTCATGTTTTTTAATGATTTTTATTAAATTATACACAATTTATTTTACTTAAAAAAAAAAATTCAAATAAATTGAAAATTTCCCAGCATTGATTGTACATTTCTTGATTGTACATTTCTGTTGTGGTTGTTGTTGTTGTTGTTTTTGCTTTTGTTTAACGAAATTCAATACAAAATTTCTAAATATGATAGAATATAGTGTGGGACGACAGACTTTTGTCTGGAAGAAACCGTTACCTACGGTGAAAATTAAAAATCAACCAAATATAAAAAATAAAGAGTTTTTGTTGTTGTTGTTGTTGTTGTTGTTTTTTTTTGTTTTGAATAAAAATTCTAATGGCTCGTTTTCGGTCCATTCATTTAAAAAGAAAAAAAAGAAAAACAGAAAAATAAAAAATTGAGATTACATAATTTTTTTATCCTTTTTTTTTTCTTTTAGAATTGAAAGAAAAATAAAAACAACAAACTTTTTTTTCTATTTAATTTTCTTTCACATCCTTTAATAGAAGAAAAAAGTCATAATAAATGTATTTTGCCTGCTCTTTAGGAAACATGCTAGATGGTTCAGAGACCACCTTAAAAAATAGTAGGTCTCGTCCCCAGTTGGCCTAGTGTGAAAAAGTGGAAGTTAACATTAATAGTAAATGGCTATATAAGTGATATCTTAAAAGGCCAATAAAACCAATCAATTGATGCAAGTCAAGTACAAAGAGAATAGAATGTATTTTAATAGAAAGTTTGTACAAAAACAACTGATTTAATTTCTTGATCATTTTTTTCTGAATAGAATTTTCGCCTTCATCAAAAATTTCTTTTCCACCAAAGTCTTTTTCTTGTTAGGTTATTGAATTATAAACTCAATGAAAAATTATAGGAATATGACAAACAAAAAAACAAAAGAAAAACATGAAAAAAGGATAAAAATTGAAAATTCATCAAAAACGTTCAATTAAAAATCAAATAAAATAATTTGAAAAACAACAATAAAAACAAACTTTTATATACTTCATTAAAAACAGATAAAAATAGAGAGAGAGAGAAAGAGAGAAAGTGAGAATGTTACAAAGTTTATTTATCTAAAGAAAAAAAAAATTTATTATATTTTATTCCATTAATTTTAATGAATTAAAGTTAATTAAGAAAAATAATGGATTAAATTGTAATTATTTCTCAACGTTAATTATTCTTTTACTTTCAACACAAATAAAGAAAACCATAGAAAAATTTATCTAATTATATTACATTTTATTGTCCGGTACACCCATAGAAATTTCTACAATTAAATCATATTTATAATTTAAGTTTAATTAATTGACAATTGTTCATTACATTACGTCATATTGTCTCTCAGTATCTACTTCGTACTTTTTCAGTTTAGTTAAATTATTATTCCTTTTTATTTTTTTTGTCTTTTTTTTGTTTGTTAAATCCAGTAATTTGGATTCGGTGAAAACTTACATAAAACAAAACTGAACAAACTAAATTTTTAATATAAAATTAGAATAATTGAATTTGTTGTTGTTGTTTTTTTCTTTGTTCTGTTTTATATTTTTCTTTCTCTCTCCCTTAAATTCACATTTTCTTCTTGAAATAAATAAAAAAAAATTGTTTTGTATTTCTTTTTATTCTTCTTCTTGTCTATTCTCTTAATTTAGAAAATGCAATTGAACATAATCACATGTGACTATTGAATGTAACATTTAAAAAAAAGACATACATCACGTGTATGGGTGTGTGTGTGTTGTATCATTTTCCTTCTATTTTCCTTCTTGTATTTCTTTCTTCTTTCCAGCCGCATGTAAAAAAAAAAAAAAGTAAAAATGTTAAATTAATTGTGTATATGATGATAGAGAAAATTCAAAGAAATAATGATAGATTGGTTAGGGGGACGTTGTGTATTTTTTTGGGTATAGTACAGTATGGTGGTAGGATGAGCTTTATTAGATGGAAGTTGGTTGGGTGAAAACGTGTAAATGAGTTGTTGGAAAGAAAAAAAAAGTTAAAAACAACAGAATAATGTGGGTGATAACAGAAAGAGAGAGAGAGAGAAAGAGAGAGAGAGAGAGAGAGAGAGACAAAGAGAGAGAGAGGAGTTTTCGGATGATAGGATGAAGAATTGAGAGTTCGTGTGAGACTCTTTAAATACGGGGAATGCTTAACATAAAATGTAATTAAATTGAAATGAAAAATAATTATTTTGTACAAAAAAAAAACAAAAAAAGAAAAAAAGTTGGAATGAAAGAAAGGGAAAAAATAAATAAACCAACACCAAAAGCGTACCGAGTTCGAATCTAATTATGTATTAATTACACATATGCAGTGGGCAATGCTTAATAACATCTATGACCCTCTGGCCGGTGTGCAGGACAAGGTTTTAAAACCGAACGATTCTTCTTAGGAAATCTGCATGTTTCCTAAAGAGCTGGCAATGTGCCGAATCAGGATTAAAAATGCATGTGCAGATGCTAGGTGGTTCAGAGCCCACCTTAAAAATAGTAGGTCTCGTCCCGATTTGACTTAATAAGGGTGTTCCAGGTAGTCTGGTTGCCCTGTGTGAAAAAGTGGACGTTAAATAAAACAATTCGTGATGCAAGTCAAGTACAAACAGTAAAAAAAAAAAAAAAAACACCAAAAGCAACAATAAAACAAAAACTAATTTTTTTCGTATGTCATTATTGATATTAAAAGTTCATTTTTAATGTTAATCCGATAATCAAATATTTGAGCAAAAAGGAGTTTTTTTTTCTTCTTCTTCTTTCTTCTCTCCACATATTTTTTTTTTCTTGTTTCATTTTGTTTTATACAACCAACCATTTTATTGTTTGTGTGTGTGTGTGTAACAAGCATTTGATATGTGTGAAAAGTTTGCATTATTTGATATTCTTATTTTGATTTAGTTTATTTCTTCCCGTGAGAGAGAGAGAGAGAGAGACGGAAAAAAAGAATTGACCAAATTTTTCAGCTTATTCTACTGTTCTACGCTACTGTATGTTTTATATAAAAATCGTGTGTGTGTGTATTGAAAGAAAATTAGATTAATAAGAATAAATTTTCCTACTCGATAGTTTTTCTTTTGTTATTTATTTATTTCATCTTTATTATTAACTTTCAATTGAAGTTCAATGAAGGGTTTCTTCTTATCCCAGATGAAAGTATAACAAAAAAGATGGAAAGGAACAAAACAAAAAAAAGGGAAATTGTGTAATAAATCTTAAAAATATACACACAAGTATAACGACGACATTTAAAAAGGAGTTGGGGGGCCGGCGGTTGTGTGGGATGATATTTCTTCAAAATGTCTTACAATTTAATTAGATTTTATGTGTGTGTATTTTTTTTTTCCTTTTTCTATTTTATAATTATTTAATAATTACAAGAGTTTTCCAATAGAAAACTTCCTGATCCTGATCAATCAATTTGTAAGATTTAAAAATTCTCTTCATCTTCTTGAGTTTAATCCATATAGACTGATCCAACAGGAAGGCACATTATTAGTTTTCTTTCTTTTCTTTGGCTTTTTCAAACTTAACTTTTGTTTTTTTTTTTTTTGTAAATATAAACATGTTGTAGAGTGAGAATATATTTGTACTAATTAATTAATTAATCCATTAATTCCATTATTTCAATTAATAATTAAAAAATTGAAAATAAAATTTCAATAGAAAATTTAAAAATAGAAAAAGCAAAAAAAAAAAAAAGATAATTTGAAACAATAATTATAATAACCCCATCATTTGAACATAGGAAACCTTTTACAGTACAATGATAAACTAAAATAGAAAAGGTTAGCCAATACAACTATAAGTACTTGGGCTTAATAAAAAAAAAAACAAAAGCTAAATAGAACAAAGTTTATGGCCCAAAAAAAAAAACAAAGAAAATAAAATACTAAAAACAAAATGAAACAAGAAAAAGTGTTGCTCTTTCGAAAAAGTCATTCAGTTATTCAAAGAAAATCATAATAATAATAATAATTTTCATGATAAAAAATCAATTTCAATGAATTATTCAGATTATTATATTGTTGTGTGTTGTGAGTTTTCTGTTTTTGTTGTGTTAAAATGTACAAGAGAAACAACAATGTTGTTCAATTTTTATGGTCATATATTAGGTAAAGAAGAAGAACAACCCTGAATTTTTTAGAGAAAAAGAGAGAGAGATAATATATTTTGGTATAAGTAAATAAAAAAAATTGTAGTAATAGTAGAAAAATTATTTATTTTACTAATTAATTATTAAAATTAAATAGTAAATATAATTATGAATAATTATAAAAAATAATAATATAATAAAATTAAATGATAATATATAAAAAAAAATTAAATGATAATATATAATGATAATATATTGTTATATATATTATATGATAATATATATAACAATATCTTATGTAACCATCCAATCATAGGGATCTGTCATTGCAATTTTCTGACGAGCCATTGTTGATTCGAAGCCCCTTTTTATTTTCTGTAATAAAAAAAATGATAAAAAAAATAATAAATATATTTAATTAATACAATTACGCTATAATTTGGTTCATTTCTATTACTTAAAAGTTCTGTCAAAAATATCTGCATACACCAAATCATTTCTATTGGAATGTCACGCAGTAATTCTGTATGACTTACTGATTTTATCCTTGCTATTTGAGCCACGATGTTCTCGGTGCTCCATGGTAGAACTGTAATAAACTCCAATACTGTATAGAACAAAGACCATAGATCATCATTTCTAGTTGGTTCCCGATTACACAAAACATTTGCTGAAGCATAACTAGAAAAAAAAAATTAATTTTAAATTTAAAATAAAAAAAAAAAAATATACTGGACAGTTCCCCGAAAATAGGAAGTTCTCGCTGCTGGAATAACATTTGCCCTGAGATCTATGTAGCGTGACGAGAGGCCAAAATCTAAAATAAATATATTTGAACCTTCTCTGGCCACCGCAAAATTCGACTGTAAAAAAAAAATAATTATAGTAAAAATTTATTAAAAAAAAATATAAAATTTATAGAATACTTACAGGTTTGATATCATTGTGCAAATAACCCTTTGAGTGCAAAAAGGTGATCGCACTTAGCATTTCGTTTGCGAGGCGAACAGTCGTGCTGACCGAAAATTTCTTTTCCGGGTGCAATTGTAAAAGTCTATGTATGTTGGGTCCAACCAATTGCATTATAATAAAAGTACAATTTTTCTGGATACCCGACTCGTAGTATTGGCAAATATGCCTATTTCCCTGAGTGTTTTTTAATATCTCTATTTCAATAGAATCCACATTTATTCTAAGATTATCTTCTACTTTCATTGCGAGATCTATCTCAAGGAAGAGATCTCTCACTTTATATATCTCTCCAAATCCTCCTTGCGAGATTTTTTGTTTGATCAACCATTTCCGTCTATTTACCCTTATTGATCTCTGAGAGAGAAATAATTCTATATTCTGAAAAAATGACAAAAATGAAAATGTTAAGTTTTAATTAGATATTTAAAAAAACGTACTTTATTTGTTGAATGTGGAAAATTCCTACTTTCCAGCTTTCTTTCAGCCATTTTTTAATGTTTTACTGCTGAAAAAAAATAAGTAAAAAATGTGTCAGGATTATTGTAATTTTCAGAGATTGTAATTAGACAATTTACATAAATTTTTCTTTTACTTACTAATTTCCTTAAGTTAATACAAAATAAAAGTACCTACATATTTTTAACTGTATTAAAGGGATACATAATCCCACTTATTAAAAGGCTGAATATATTTACGTCAATACAAAAACTTTTTCTTTTTGTTTGTAAAAAAAGATGAATAAAAAATTTATAGAGAATATTTATTAATTTTCTAATAAAATAATTACAACAGTTTAGTGGTAAGTATAAAAAATTAAGGTGAATATAGTAACTAATTGGTGATAATTAATTGTACAACTTAAATATTTTTCTTTATCTATATTTGTTGTAATTTTCTTTCATTTTATTGGTCCAAAAATTAAATTAAAAAAAAAAAAAAACAAAAAATAAAAATTTGAAGTGGAAAATAAGAGAGAAAAAATATAAAATTTATTTTTATTTTTATTTCATCATTAAAGAAAATTTATTTCATTTCTGTCATCTGATCTTTAATTATATGATTGGTGTAAAAAGTACTGATGAGAGAGTACCTTTTTTAAATTGACTATCTTTAATTATTTCTAATTGTTTATTACTGAAATTCACAATTTTTTTAATCGTTTGTAATTGTTTTGTTTTTTTTTTGTTTTTTTTTTTTTTCTTAATTGTTGACAAAAGACTTCTTTATTTATTATTTGTAAAATATTTATGTGTAATGTTAAATAGTGTGGATGATAATTGATATCAATTAGTTTATTCAAAATGTATTTATGTATTAAAAAAGTTTTAAATGAACCAAAAAAAAAAATACAATTAATTATGATGAAGTGTAAATAGAGAAATTGTTGAAATTGTTTATTAATTTTCTATTATACACTAATTAACGATCAACGGTCAACATTTATATTATTATGTGCTAATTATCTTTAGATTCTAATATTGTTGTAGATTGATGAATGATAGTGTTATTGTATGTGTGAGTGTGTGTGTGTGTGTATGCAATTTAGTGTACTTGCATGTGTGGTTTATATAAACGAACAACATTACTATTTTATGAAATAACATAAATGTAAGTACCTGCCATTATAGAGCAAAAAAAAAAACAAAACAAAAATAAATCTACCGAAAAAAAAATGGAATGAAACAAAAATGTTAATTTTTAAAGGAGAATTCAGACAAAAATCTAAGAATATACCTTAAAATATTTATAATGAAATCGAAACTATTTTTTTCAACGCATGTTATAATTAAAACAAACAACCTGAAGAATCCAATTAATTAAAAAAAAAAAATTAATTCAAATTATAAAATTTTCATAAAAATTTTAAAATTTAATGTATAAACTTTTCGATTATTTTCAATACTGTCCCGCCTAATCAAATTTATATTCTTATAAAATCTGTCAATACATTATTGTGAAATGTCCTTTATTTATAAATACGTTATACACATATAAACACACAGACATAATATTAAATAGTATAGAGAATTTTAATTTTGGAACAACATTTATGTGTAGATAGTTATTTTGTTAGTGTTGCTTTTTTTACCTACACATAAACATAAACTTAAATTTAAATACATAATAACATCATTATCATCATCATCATCATCATCATCATGATCATCATCATCATCAGCATCTTTAAATTTGTCTTTTCTTTCTTCTTCTTTGTTTTTATTTTTTATAAAATAAGAAATACAACTCTATACGATTGACGAGCAAAAGACAAGATACAAATTTTAGTTTTGTTTTTGTTTTAAATTTTTTTTCAACTTAACTTTACTTTGTAGTGTGTTGTCTATGTAGACTATATAGGTAGGTGGATGATACCTCTTATTTTATATACGAGATCTGTTTGATGTGTGTGTGTGTGTGTGTGACGTGTGATGTGTATGTGTATATTATGTTCTTATTATCTCTTTTTTTGTCGATCTACGTTCTTATCTGTTTTTTTTTTACACCGGTTAAACCGAAGTCAAAAATAAATTTTATTTTCATTTTTCATCTTCTTCTTCTTTTTGTTTTTCTTTTCTTTTTCTTTTTCTTTTTTTGTTTTTTTTTTTTTGTTTTTTTGTTTTTAATAAATTAAATTCAGCGTTTTCTCTTGAAAATGTGTTTCTTCCTCTTCGGTATTTTCTTTTTTCTTTCTGTTTTAGTTTTTCAGTTTTTCTAAAGACCAAAAGTCTTGTCTCTTCTTTTTTTTTGTTTTTATTTCTTCACATTTTTCTATTTCTTTCTTTTAAATTTGGTTGTTGTTTGTTAAAATTTTCTTTTCGTTTTGTTTTTTTTTTTTCATTCATTCAATTTATTGTTTTTTTTTTTTTTTTTAATTTCTCTTACTAAATTCACAAATAATTAAAAGATTCAAATAAAGAAAGAAATAGAAATTTTGTTAGTCTGTTAAGAAAAATATTTTGGTGTACGCTAAAAATCACATTATGACGCATTATGTGGAAAAATTTATTGGAGAAATAAGTTAATAATTGATTCACAGATGTAATAATAAAAATATTTCCAAATAATTTTTCAATTATTCATATTTTTTTTTTTAAGTTTATTCGTGTTTTTTTTCGCGTATTTTAAGTTTCATTAATTTTCAACATTTTTCATTTTTTGTTTTAAAAGAAAAAAAAGTCAAATGAATTAAAAAAGGTGAAAATAAGGATTTTATTTTTATAGTGTTTTGTGTTTTAAAAAAGAAAATCACAAAAGAGAAAGGAAAGAAGAAGATTTTCATTGAAAAATTTTATTAAAAGTAAAAAAAAAAAGTGTGTTTCATTATTGAAAATTTTCACATAAAAATGTCAATGAAAAAATTTAATTTTAATTTTTTTGTTTTTTATTTTGTTTTCATAATTTTAAATGAAAATTAAAAATTTATTCTATTGACTCTTGTTTCTTTATTCAAATCCCTTCTAGAAGTGATCATAATTTTAGTGAATCATAAATTCTTTATAAAACCTCACTAAAGTGAAGTGATCCGGGAACAAATAATTTTGTTTTTTTTTTACAAATTTTCTTAACGTTTTCTTTAAACGTTAAATGAAAATTCTGTGTGTTTGTAAATTGTGTCTTAAAATCTTTTTTTTTTTTTTTTTGGTTGTGTTCTTTTTTTTTTTTTTTTCTTCTCGTGTAGTAAAAAAAAAATTGTGATTAATAGAAAATAACTGTTCTTCTCACATCTCCCCACCGCGATACCCAGTGAATTCTTAAAAATAGTATTTAAATTCTATAAATACATTTTACACCTCTTAGTTTTCACTTTAGCTTTTTTTTTTTTCTTGTTCTTGTTCTTGTTGTTGTTTTGTTGTTTTTCTTTTTTTCTGTGTGCGGATTAAATTATTAAGTTTCTTTTTATTGTATCTGACAATCAACATCGTGTCACATTTAAAGATAACAAAACAAAAAAAAAAAAAATATTTTCTTTAAACGATATTTAAAGATTGGTTCAAATATTTTCATTATCTCATATCTAATTATTATGTTACTTAAAGCAAGAGAGAGAGCCGAAAGAGACAGAGAGAAATATATATATATATATATATATACAGAGAGAGAGAGAGAGAAAGAGAGAGAGTGAGAGAGAGAGAGAAGATAACTATTTATAAACGTTTTAAAGGAAAAATAAAAAAATTATATTCTATAAACTGCTAAAGTCAGTCAAAAAAAAAAAAAAACTAAATAAATGAAGGTAAATATTTCTTTTATCACGATTCAGATACATATTTTTTTTTTTTTCTATTCTCATCAATATTTCGTGATATTAGGTGAGACAATTTTTTCCTAAAATATGTAAAGTAAAATTTGTAGGAATACGGGGTGGTAATGAAAAATGAAAAAACAACCCGTATCCGTTTTTTACATTTCATCTCAAGTACTTTTCTTATCATAATCGGAAGAGAAAACTATTTACATTTTTTAACGGTAAAGTAGGTAAGGTACTAATGTTACGTTTGACAAAAAAAAAACAGTTTCTAATTCTTAATTATTATGATTAGTTCAATCATACAAAAATTACAAAATAATTGATACAAGATTCATTCAATTTTCTTTCCATTATTTTCTAAATTCGGATATGGATTGTGACTGCCGTTCAATACATAAATAATTACGGAATAGTACAATCCGTACCCAGAATTTTTTTTATGAAAATATGCGGGTGACATTGTTTCTGATAAAATATATAAATCTAAAAATTGGACAATAAGTCTGGTGAATCACTATGATGAGATGATAATTTCACTGAATCTTTCTAATTATTTACAACAATAACTAACTATTAGAAATTTATTTCCTAGTTGTTGTTTTAATTAAAAGAAAATATAAAATAAGGTTTAAAAATTTTCCTTTTAATACTCATTTGATAAGGAACAATAAAATAAGTAAGAAACAAAAAAACAAAAACAAAACCAAATTAAAAAATTCAAAAATTGACGATAAAAAAATTTTGTAAAACAAAAAATTAATAAAAATAAAAGTAAAATAAGGAAATGATTTAAGAAAAAACTTAAAACTTTTAAATGGATTCATTTTCTTAAATATTTATTTATTTTATATATTTGTTTGTTTGTTTATTTTCTGTTAACCCATCTAAACCAAAAACTTTCTAATTGTTTACCTAAATCATTTCAAAATGATAAACAAAAATTTCTAAACAAATATTTGTACAATAATTTTGTTTTTGTTTTTTTTTTGTTCTCTATTATTATAAAATAAATGTTAAGAGGTGAAAGGGTTTAATTTCAATTTAAAACTTGTTAAATAGGACCTGATGAACATAGTCTAAGCTCTAAGCCTTAGAGCTTATTAAACATAAGACAATACAAATTTGTACATAAAATTCCGTTTAGATCAAAACGGACGATGTAACATTTTATTTTATTTTTATATTCACGATAACGTCATAATTCATTCGGTTTATGTACCCAGAAAAATAAAAAAAAAAACCATGAACTTTGATAATATCTTGAAAATATTTTATTGAAAGACAATTGAATAAAGGGCTAACCATAAATTACATTTATAAATCACTATTCATGGAATTTAATTCTGTAAAAAAATAAATGTTAAAGTGAAATGGTTTGGTTTTTTTTTTTATTACCAAAATAAAAATAGAAAATTATTGATTTCACAGAATATTACAAAGAAAAAAAAAATTAAACTTCCTTCATGTTGTCAATATTTTCACAATTAATTCATTTTCTGCTAAGATTTAAATATCAATATTTTCTGTTAGTCAAAGAAATTCGTTTCTTTTAAATTAATTATTGTAATTGTGAATATTCTCATTAATTCAAATTTTTTTACAGTTTTCTGGAAAATTCTTTTTGAAATGATTGAAAAAAAAAAGATATAATACGAGTAGCAATAATACAAGCGACAAAAGGATAATACAATTTATTAACGTTGTAATACTAAAATATCTTATGAAACAGATTTTAAAAATATTCTTCTCTTTAAGAATAAATCTTTAAAAAATTCTTTCATTAAATTTTATTGTGACTTTTTACAAGACTTCATTCTAATTCTTTGCTAATTTAGTTTTCATTTAAAGATTATGATTTTTTTTTGTTATGAATATAAATTAACTCCAAAAATCTTTGATAAAACTGGGAATAAGAAGAAATTGTAGGAAAAAAATTTAAAAAAAAAATTTAAGATGGAGGCGCCCAGTTTTTTTTTTGTTATTTAATCAACTTTTTTTTGTTTAATCAATTTTGTTGTATTTTTTTAGTTTTTATACAAAACACCAATAAAATTTATATAAAATTGATAAAAAAAAAAATAAATGAATGATGATAAATTTTATGGGAATAAATTACATTAGACAATTAAATTTAAAAGACAATTAATAATAATTATCTTTATTTGAATTATGACAGACATTCAGAAAATTTCTATGACTTTTACATTTTGTATTGCTGCTTTTGCTATCAATGAATTTCTGTTAAAGGATCACTAAAAAATATTTTCTCTCATAAAGTTTTTTTGTTATATAGAAAATGGATTGGTGGGATGGGTGAGGTTGTTGTTTTTGTTAAGGAAAAAATTCTGTCTATTTTTTTTTTTTTTCTTTCATTTTTCGTTTCAATGATAAATGATTTCTTATCAATTTTCCATTTTTCTCTTAATGTTTTAAATTATCATCGTTAAACATATTCAATAAATATTTATTTCCTCTTTCTTTATTATTTAGTTTTGAAGAGAAAGAAAAATAGAAAGAAATGATTCGAAAGAATTTCATATCAAAAATGTGCAATCTTCACTCAACGCTTGAGTTTTTTTTTTTTTTGTGAAAAAATTTGAATCGGAGATTGTAAATATTTTTTTTGAATTTTTTGATTTTATTTTTTATTTTTAGGTTTTCCTTCTTTTTGTTTTTCGTTTTCGTTTTTTTTTTTTTTTTATTTTTCTTTTTGTTTTAAAAATATTTTTCATCTCTTTAGTCTCTATATTTCTCTTTCTCTCTCTCTCTCTTCCTCTCTGTGTGTTTCTTGTCTTGTGTTGGTAAATCTTTAAATTTTTAAAATTATTCTTTTTTTTCTTGTATTTTCCTATTTAGACGTAAAAAAAAAAATTAAAAAGAAGACACAACTTTAAAGTAAATTACGAATAAGTCAAGAATAAAAAAAAATGTAAAATACAGATTATTTTGTGTTGTTGTATTTTTTTGTTGTCATCACCATTTAAAATTGTCATCACCAGTCCAATTAGACATATGCAACAAAATTAAATTATTCTATATTTTAACAGTGAAATTAAAACAACAATGACAACAACAAAACTTATTGCCTTTGAAGTAACAAAATAAATTCATAAATTTATATGAACATTTTTCTTCTATTTTCATTTTTTTTTTTTTTTTAAGTTTTCTCTTTTTATAGAATATTTTAACATCATTTTAGCATTATTGCATTATTGTATCATTTTTCTTTTTGATTAGAATTAAAAATTTGTGTACAAATATATGTTGATCCGGTTAAGTGAAATTAACAACAATAATTGAAGAAGAAAAATCTAAATCTAAATTGAAACTATGAGTTTTTTTTTTGTTGTTGTCTCTGTCAGAACAATTAAAGGAACAACAACAACAACAACAACAAAATTGATTACCCAAAAAAAAAATTCAAATTGAATTTTTTTTTGTTTTCTTTTTTGATTTTCTTTAATTATAGACTCTCTACATTTTCTCATTCTCTATCTCTTTCTCTATTCTTATATTATAATTTTGTTCTATTTTTCTTTCTCTCTCTCTCTCTTCCTATTCACAGATAACGTAAAGATTATAAAATGATTATCAAATAAATATTAAAATGTGCGCATCAAAAGAGTAAAGAAAAAAATAAACAAACAGAAGAAGAAGAAGAAGAAGAAAAAGAAGAAAACATTCTTAAAATTTTAATCGAAAAAATTTTAAATAGATTTCGTTTTTTTTTTTTTATAAAAAGAGTTAACAACAACAACAACAAAATATAACAACAACAGCTACAATAACACCAATATCAACTGTAGCAGCAAATGAACAACAACCAAAAAAAAAAAAAAAAGGAAAAGAATAAAAAAATAAAAGGAACAGAACTGAAATATTGGAGAGAGACGAAGAAAATAAAGACAGACAAAATCAGAAGAAAATAATTAGTAAATATGAAGTGGTAAGTTTATTTTTTTTTGGATTTTTTATTATTAATATTAAAGAAGAATTAAACAAATGACAATATGCGTATGATGGTTTGTTGTCATTTTTTAGAGACAACTAATGAAAAATAAGAAAATATAAAATAAAAAATTATATCATAAATTAAAAAATAAATAGACTTAAAGACGGTAAGACGGTAAGACGGTTAAGACTATCAGTAAATTATCTCCTATCGGTAAAGTGAATTTTGTATATTTGTTTCTCTACCCACAAAAAACAAAATTGTGTAAATATTTTTTAAGATTAAAACAGAAAAAACAAATCTTTACATTTTTCCAATTCGATTATTCGTATTTTTTTTTTTTTTGTTAATTCAGATCGTTGATAATGACATTCTTTCAGTGAACGTAAATTTTTAAAGTTACCATCAGAACTTATTATTGTCTCTATTGAATAAATTGAGAAAATTATTTAAAATGTTAAATGTCCTTTAATTGCAGTTTTTTATTTTCATCTTTGAATGATTTTAATTGAATTATATTTATTTCTTTTCATGTGAATTTATGTTGAGTTTTTTCACTCTCTCTCTCTCTCTCTATTAGTTAATCAGTTTAGTTTAAAGACAGAAAGTGAGAGAGAGAGAGAGAATATGTTTTTTTTTATGATTT
>OY720156.1:7211312-7241674 GCA_963082725.1 Pedicia rivosa | reverse complement strand
CCCGTTTTTTCCATTTCCATTCAAAAATACGTAAAAGACCAAAAAATAAAAATAAACTTTCTTGTCGTCGTCGCCTTCTTCCGACACTTTAAATTTTCTACACCCACAATTTCCCTAACCCATACCCCTCCAACCCCCCAATACGATTTCCAATAATAAAGGAAGAAACATAACCAAAAAATGATAAAATTGTTTTCCTTGAAATATGTTAATCTTGTATTCTCTCCAACTCCAATAAAACTTGTAAGTTTCTTCTTTTTTTTTCGGGATTTTTCTTCTGATTCTTTTTTTTTTTTTAGAAGGGGAGAACATTTTTTGTTCTCTTTTAACTTTATAATATCAATTCAGATTTTATATTTAAACAAAAATATACCAATGAACATACACACACACACAAAAAAACACCTACACACACAGACAAATACATATTAAAAAAAAATATTCAATTTGAACTTGAATTTTTTCTCTTTCAATAGTTTTGTTTTTTCGTTCAAATTTACAATAAAATAAGAAGAAAAAAAAAACAAAAAACAAAAACAGAAATAGAAAATATTCTATAGAAAATAATTTGTTTGTTTCTTTTTTCTTTTCCACGCTTGAAATCAAATAATAATAAAAAAAACACGATAATTTTAATAATCTGCAACAAAATAAAAGAGATGAGACCATACGAGAACAATCAAAGAATTATAAAAACATTTTGTAGGTGAACTATTTTGTGAAATTGGACAGAAATACCCAAAAACAAAACAAAAAAAAAAGAAACATTACAGTGGAATAAAATAACATGTCGACATTGTAAAAATGACATTACCAATGGTCCAAAGTACATTCTATTGCAGTTATTGTACTTGCTAAAATGAATCTTAATGATCAAAATTAAAGTTAAAAATGGTTAAGTACCGAAATAAAAAAATAACATGAATTTAGAAATTATTATTCTGTTTTTGTGAATAAGTTGAAATGCATTCTAACCATAATGTTTCTGTTATACCACTCCCCCACCCCAAACCCGCTAACACACTTTACTCTTATAAACACATTTAAACGCATTCCATTTATTTAAAAGCTTTTTAAAAAGCTTTATTTGAATTAAGTTCTTTCGATTAACTTTATCCATTCGCATTCTTTAAAAAATACAAAAATATTTTCTTACAATTTGATAAATAGAAAAAGAAAAAATAAAAAAAAATTCTGAAAGTATTTTATTTGGTGAAGGTGAGGATGAAGAAGAATGATAAAAATATATAATTGTGTTACCGCAGTTGTAGATAATAAATCTATAGTAAAATATATATTCATCTACAAGACTCATCTCAGCCGCGAGTGTAGAGTGATTTTTCATTTGTAAACTTAAAAATACATAAAAGATAATTGTATGAGAAAAATGTGAAGAGAGAGAGAGAGAGAGGAAAATAAAAGAGAATTTTATATTTATATAAAACAAAACAAAAATAATTATTCTCTATAATAAATAAATAAAACAAAAATATAAAGTCACGAGGTTTAAATATTTTCTTATTATCTTCTGGTTTTATTTTGTTTGTTTCTTTTTTTGTTTCCTTTTAATATGAATACACACACACATATATACATACTCAATATATATATATAAACACACACACACACTGATACATACTCGTCTCTCATTGCCATTTTATTTATAAATTATGAAAATTATTTTTAGATTCAATCTAATAAAAGCAATTTTTTTTTTCAAGTTTTCTTGTCTATAAAAATAAACGAAATAATCCTGGTATTGAAAATTTATAATTAATTTTGATCAGCTGTTTTTCTTCCCTTTTTCCCCATTCCACCAACTAATATTTGTTGTTTGTCTTATACAGAATAATTGGTAAACAGAAAACACGGAAACAGATAAATTATTAAATTCCTGAATAAAGAAAACATTTGAATATTTTTAATGTTTTGTAGAAAATTAAAAAACAAAATTCTAATTCTGACGTTGTGTTCTTATGACAAAAATATTTCCTTTTATCATAACAATTAAATTGAAAATCCATCAAATAGTGAAATGAAAAATTTAAGAGAAGTTTAGAGAGAATATTCTGACATATTTTTGGTTAATTGATTCGTTAACTTTTTCTCTGTATTTTTGGATAAACAAAAAATAAATAAATTACAGAAATTCAGAAGAACAAAAAGAAGATGGGGTAAGAAGAAAAATGATGAAGTTGAAAAATGAATAACTATTGATGGGTTTGTTTCATTTAATTATTACAAATATCTCAATGATTTTTTTCATCGTGATTGATTTAAAATGAAAAACAAAAGTAAACTAAAAAAATAATTGTGGTGTATGACTTTAGCAGTTATGATTTAATTATTAAAGGTTTTTAATGTAATGTGAAAATTTTCATAAATGTTTATTTATTACAACAACAACAACAACAACAACAACAACAACAACAACAAAATACTAATAATTAAATATGACCAATAACAGAATAAAAAAAATACAATAAAATAAATTATTTCCCATCACAACCTATTGATTTGTTTTTCTTTTGTTTTTCTATAGACGTACATTTATAAAAATAATATTGTATAAAATTTTTCGAAAACAAAAAAAAAATAAAATATTTTATTGTCATCATTATTATTGGTGACTTACATAAGTTAATGACGCTTTAATTTTGTGTTCATCTCACCTTCACTCTCATACCCCTAATCATTCTACTCTTATTCTAAATTTATGACCTCCAGTACTAAGGGTTCTATATACAAAAAGTTATACACACCTCACACCCTTCTAACATCACACAAATATTTTTCTTTTTTATAAAAACTTTTCTGTTTATGTGTTACATTTTATAGGCAATACATATATATATAAAGTCACATGTTTGTAAAATCTGTATATAAAGTAAATGTATAAAGCTTCCGAAGTTCAATAAAAAGAAAAAGGAAGAAGAAGAAGAAGAAGAAGAAGAAGAAGAAGAAGAAGAAGAAGAAGAAGAAGAAGAAAAAGAAAGAAAACAAAAAATGATAAAAATAAAATAAACATCGAAGAAAAAGAATAAAGTGAAAAAGAAAATGTATAAGAATATTCATAACTTATAGAAGTAACATTAAATCAACAAATCCAGAGAATATACCTTTTTCTCACAAAGCTTCTTCTTTAATTTCCCTATTTCCTTTTTTCCTTTTTTCCTTTTTTTTTTTTTCTTGCCCTTTCTCTTTACTTTTGTTTTTCATTTTTTTATTCTTATTTTCACGTTTATTTTTTTTTTTCTTTTTGTTATTTTCTGTCAAGGGAATTCAAAATTGTATTTTCAAATAATAAAAAATAATAAAGAAAAAAAAAAAAAAAAAACAGAGAACAAAAACAAAAAAGGAAGAAATCTGAACAATAACAACAATAACATAGAAACATACAATAAGAACACGCAACAACATACATACAATAAGAACACGAAAACAACAACATACAACAAGAACATGTGACAACAAGAAAATAAACAAAAAAAAAAAAAAAAAAACATACAACAGAAAATCGCAAAAAAAATGTATAAAAACACAAGAAATTTTTCAATACATTTTCAGTGGTTCCCTCATGAGAATGTTAAAAGAAAAATCTATCGTAAATTCCATTAGACTTGTGTTTTATAATGACATATATGTGTACCGATGTGTGTTAAACTGTGTGTGTCCAGATATGTGAGTGTCCCATTTTTACATAAATTTTTATTCTTTATTTTTCTTTTATTTATTTTCTTTATTTTTTAGTTTTAATTTTTTAACTAATCGTGTAATCTCTTTTCCTCTCTTACACTTAATTTATTTATTAATTAATAATAAATAAAGAATATAATATACAAACTGATAAAGTGACAAATTAATTACGTTCTTAAAATATATTTTCATATAGACAAATAAAAAATATTCGTCATTTTAATAAAAAAAAAAGTTTTCATATAAAAGTTGGACAATTAAATTTATAAATTTGTTGATTAGCACAAAAAAAAAAAAAGAAAAAAAAAAAGAAACAAGAATTTCACATTGAATTAATTCTATAGGTAAGTCTTTTTACATATATGAAATTTGTTGTAATTGTTCTTGTTGTTGTAATTGTTCTTGTTGTTGTTGTTGTTATTGTAATAAATAAACGATAAAATTTTGAATTAATTTTGATATAAAAAGTGAAAAATTATTATAAACATTTATTAAAATTTTTATCAGTAAACTTTTTTTTTTGTTTGGATGAAATTGGAATTTCCTAAAAAGAAAACAGGAAAAATATTTGTTAATTTTTTTTTATTGTTGTATAAAAATGATTTAAAATTTTCATATGAAAATGTACGGGTGAAAAATTGGACTGGATTTTTTGTTGATTGGTTGAGATTTAAAAAATATATTTATTTATTTTTTCTGTTATCAGATTTTAATTTTTAATAAATTATAATTTATATTTTAAAATAAAGTAAATTGTAACTGATTCCATTTATAAAGTACTTGAAGACTTAAA
This sequence comes from Pedicia rivosa, assembly GCA_963082725.1. Lineage (NCBI taxonomy): Eukaryota > Metazoa > Arthropoda > Insecta > Diptera > Pediciidae > Pedicia > Pedicia rivosa. The sequence goes on along the minus strand of OY720156.1, from coordinate 7,237,185 downwards.
CAATTGAAAAGTTGGAGAGTTTGAAACATGTATATGATTAGCAACTTGTGTATTCAAATTTGAAAGAATTTATGTGAAATATTTATGTGAAATTTTATGAATATCTTTTGTAATGTGTAATCAGTGTGACAGATTAAATAAGTGATTAAATTCATCCACATTAATCTTTCACTTTAGATCATCATAAATAAATAATAATTAAAGACTTAATCATTGACAGTAATTTTTCTTATGGATGTGGATGGAAATTGTATAATTGAATTTGAATTTTAAATTTCTATACATTTATTTATTTATTTGACTTTAGAATTTTACTTGCGGTTTATCTCTGACTTTATTAGCTAAATAAGAAATCTCATTGAAATTACATTATTCGTATTTAATCAATTTTGTCCAAATCGGATTTTAAATTTATATAAGGGAATGAGATTAAAGAGATTTTTTTTTTCTACTTTGCGAGATGATTGAAATTTTATGAAAAAAAAAATAAATAAATAAAAATAAGTTAAAATTTTTTTGATAGAAAAACAAAAAATTTAAAAAAACTTAATCAAAAAAAAAAGGCAATTTGATTGGACGAGCCTGATTTTCATTAATGAAACAAATAATAAACGTTAATCTTACAATGTAATACAATAATAATAAAAAAAATCTATATAATTAAATGTAATTGACTACAAAACATACATACACACACATTTTCATCCACAGACACAAACAAAAATAAAATACAACATTAAATAAATCTAAAATAAAAGTGAAGATTTTTATGATTAATAAACATTTTAATATTGTAACTGTAGGAACAATTACACAATTATTATAAACAAATGAGTTTCAGTTTTTTTTTTTTTTTGTCTTTTAAAGAAAAGAGAAATAACAAATAATAAGAAGAAACAAAATCTATCGAGAAAAAAAAAAAAACAAAGAAAAGAAAACATAAAAAAATAACGTGATGTTTTTGTTTTTGTCTTCAGTTTAAAATAGTGAAAATATTGTCATTGGTACATGTAAAAAAAAAAAACCATCTTTTTGGGTTACAACATAATCTCTGTGAGACACTGAAAATAATATAGATGAATTGTCATAAAATTTCAGATAAAGTAAATAATTTTTTTCTTGAGTTGAGTCAACACAAGAAAAAACGAAAAAAAAAAAAAATGAGATAATTTGTTTTTGGCAAAATTTCAGGAAAAGAAAAAAAAAAGTTTCTTTCTTTCTTTTTTCTTTCCTTTTTTCTTTCTTTTTTTTTTTTTTTTGATAAATTTTTCTTTAAATGTAGGTAAAAAAAATTTTAAGCAGCAAGACTAAAGGTGACTAATTGGACTGTTTTGTTTTACGTAAATTTTACACGTTTACTATTTTTTTGGTTCATCAATTTTAATCTTTGTATAATTTTCTTATGAACCTAAGAACCTAATTAAAATTCTAACACGCTAAACTAATGTAGAGTGATGTTTTTATTTCTACATTATTTCATAATGTTCTTGTCTATGAATGAGGTCAATTGAAATAAAAATTGATGAATTACTTAGTTCACGTCTATTTACCTCCACACACACACACACACGCACACCCACACACATATATATATATATATATGCAAGCACACACACACACACACATAACGAGAAAATGACTGTAAAGAGATGATGGAGTTGAGTACAACAATTATTTAGATTATTACATTTCATAATTCAACCAATAAATATTCTTTTAAAATATAAAATATTTAATAACAATTTAATTGTTGACAATTATTTAATTCTTGTAAATTATTATACCCAAATGTGTGTCAATATTTAGAAGATTTATTTGTGTACTGTAAGAAAGAAAAAAAATGAAACTTTTTTTGTTTTCTGTATAAAAGTTTTTAAATGGAAGATGGTACAATTTGTAGGAATTTTCGAGACACTCGTCGATATTTTATTTCATATAAGAAAAATATTAAGTAGAGAAATATAATAACTCATATGGGATAAAAGTTTTCTTTCTTTTTGTTTCAATTGTTTTCATTGATTGGAACCAATACACAAGTGTTTACATTATTTCAGATGAAATTCCTTTGGTATAAAAATTTAATCATTTAACCATATAAAAAAGGTTCACCTAAAATTAATCGATAAAAGACAATCCTATCCTTTCAACCTAACAACTATTTTATTTTTTTTCTTTTGAGATTTTATCAGAAATTATGGAAAATAAATTTTTGTCAGTTGTATCAATAGAAAATTAATTAAAATAATAAAAGTTTTTTTTTTTTTGTATTTTTGTATTTTTGTCAAACGAAAATTATTGAAAGGAAAATTTATTAATTATTTAAATTTTACTCCTGTCTAATTTTTTTAATCTTTCTATAAAAATATTTGTTTGTGACCGGCCGGTTAAATCATTTTAGCCTATTGAAGAGAATTTTAATTGTTTTGTTCGAATTGTCACCAAAAAATATATAAATTAAGCAAATTCTGAATTTTTCTTTTTCCTCCTTTTTTCTTTTTGTTTCTTTTTCTACATTTTCTTTTATTTTTTTTTTATTCTTCTTTAACAAAAAAAAATTGTATCTAAAATAAATCACCCAGTTTTTTTTTTTCTTCGTTTTTATTGTCTTTTCTTTGTTTTACTTTTTTTTTTCTATTCCCCTCCCTACCACCTCACACTACTTTCTCATATATATTCTTTATTTTTATTATTGTTTTTATTGTTGTTGTTGTTTAAAGCTCCTAAAATAAATTTGCATATTTTGAAGTAAGAAAAAAAAAAAGAAAAATATACAAACAAAGAGAGATAAATTGAGGAAGAGAAAAAAGATAATCAACTGATTGAAGAAAAATCTTTTCAGTTTTAGAAAATGAAACCAAAAAAAAAATACAAATCTTCGTAAATTTTTCTCATTAATTTTTGGTTTTTATTTTTCCTTATAAAATTGAAATTGTAAAATAGTCAATGTCCTATTTCCCAATTTCAATTTTTTGACAAATAAATTTTTAAACAACAAAAACAAACGTTTTTGTATCCTTTTTGATTTTTTTCATATTCTATTTTTTTTTTTTTTATGTTTTTTGTCTTTTATATTTGCATTTCTTCGATCTTGTATACTTTATTCATTTTACAACAAATCATTCTAGAAATTGAAACTTTCAAATAATAAATAATGCACGGCTAACAAACAGTCACCAATTCTAACCGAATAAATTATTTATAATATCAATTGGTATGGACAACAATAAGAGAGTCATTTTAATAAAAAATAGAAAAATGATTATTAAAAATTATCCATTTATTTCTGTTTTTACTGTTTTTGTTTTTGTTTTTTTGTTTTTGTTTTTTATTTTCAAAAAAGTAGGAATTATGAATATTATCTGATGAATTGAATTCTATATATAAAAATAAAGGTTAATAATTAAAATGAGAATATTTTTCCTTTTTTTTTTTGTAGTCTAGTGTACGTTATATTTTTGAATTGTGATAAACACATTTTTTATGTTTGTCCGTGTATGTACATGTGTTCATGTATGAAGGTAAACCATTTCTCAAAATGCGTTTATTCATATTAAAGAAATCATTTTCATAGGCTCAAATAAAATATGAATGAAAGAAATTTTGAATTACTGAAACTTTAATTTTAAAATTGATTTGTTTTTTGGTCCCCCTACGTACATTTCCCATTTTTTTTTTCTAGTACATATAACAATTTCCAACTGTAAATTGTTTTTTCTTTTGGTTTTTTTTTCGATTATTTTTTTTTTGAATTTGATTTCTTTGAATAAGTATAGGTGGTACTTTTAGTCAATTGTATTTAAATTCCGCATTATTATTTATCATTATTTAGCAGAGATACACTCCAGTAAATAATAATAATAAATAAATAATATAGAGTGCGCTCTATTTAAATGTTCATTTGATAAAAAAAAGTTCCTTAAAAAGCCAACTTCAGATTAGTGTCAGAATGTGTAATAATTTTCAAAATGGCTAATAATCGATCAGTCTGCATGTTCCAGAGTAAGAAAATTAATGGTTTTTTTTCCACTGTTTTATTTAATTAATAAAATAAGTTGTAATTATATGCATAGTAACACTAATATATTATAAAACAGAAAAATATTGTGGTAGTTATAATTAAAATATTATTAATAATTCTCTAAAACGCAAAAAGTTTTTATTCTTTTTTCTTTCTGTATGTGTGAAGTTTTTTTTCTTACTCTATTCTTTTGACTTGATATTTATTTTTTACCTTTTAAAAAATTGATAATAAAATGAAAACTGATTTGAACAAAACGTAGAAGAAACCATAACTTGAAATTCTTTTTTTAAATAGACAACTTAGAAAATTACCAATTATAAATAAACTTATATTGATATAAATAAATTTGTGTTCTAATTTAAAAATTAGTTTAATTTTCGTAATAAAAATTCTTTCTATAAACAATAATAAATAATGTGTAAATCTACTAGTTCTTAATAAATTGAAAATTGTTAGTTAATTGAAAAAAAATTATAAAAAGAAAATCATTAATTATTGTTTTATTTTATTTTTTTCTTAAATTTGGTAACTAGTAAAAAAAAAATCAATGTTTTTAAGGCGTTCCAAAATGAAAAAAAAAAAATAGAAGAAATTTAAAAATAACAATAACTTTTCATAATTTGATTTTTCCATCATATAAATAAAAAAAACTAATTTCCTTTTACTATCAGTAATTAAGATGACAATTTAAAATTTTTGTATCATTTGACTTTTCAGTCAAATAGATTTTTTTTTCGCTGTCATTTTTTTAATGCCTTTTCACTGTTATTATTAAAAATTTCTATCTATAGGAATATCAAAATTTTCTATCTTATCATGTTTTTAATACATTCAAAAAATCCTATTTTTATTTTATTCATTTTTCCTTCTTTTCCACACTATTCTTCTTTTTTTAAATGAAAATAAGATTTTTTCTCTCGTTTTTATATATTTTTTTTTTGTTTTTTTGTTATTTTTTTTCCTATCTTCTTTCCTTCTTTCCCACATTATTCTTAATAGTGATAAAATAAGATTTTCTCTCTCGTTTTTATACATTTTTTTTGTTATTTTTTTCTTATTTGAATTAACAAAAATAACAGAAAAAATTTAGAATTTCGGAAGAATGCAACTAATGAAAATTTTAATATTGATAATGAAAAGCTCCAAAAATTTTCATTAGTTTTTCCTTCCAAATATAAATTTGAAAGGCTCAAAAATTTTCATTAGTTTTTTTTTCGAATATAAATTTGAAAGGCTCCAAAAAAATTTCAATAGTTTTTTTTCCGAATTTTTTTTTTTTTTAATATTTTTTATTAATATTTTAAAATTGTAAAAAAAAGAAGGAAAAATTGTTAAAATTTTTGATATTTTTAATGTAGCATTGAGAAATGAAAAAAAACGCAACTTATTTATCTTTCTTCTCTTTCTTTTTCACTATTTTCTACTTTTACATGCAATTAATGGCATATTTTATTGTATTAAATATTTTATGCAATTCAATATAAAAATTTTCATACTTTTCTTCTTTTTTTTCCGAATTTAAATTTTTTCTGTTAGTGGCCATTTTTCTTTACAAAATTTAAAGAAAAATGGCCATTAACAGAAAAAATTAAAGTTGTGTTTCTTTATCGTCAAAATGAAGATATATAATAGAATTATTTTTTTACCAACCTTTTTGTCCACTTTGTAACACTTTGACTTTGTTTCTTGGAGTTTTTTTTTCTTTTTTTAATAAATTTATAAATTTTTTTCTTTTTTTAATAAATTTATAAAAATTTTTCTTTTTTTAATAAATTTATAAAAAATTTTCTTTTTTTAATAAATTTATAAATTTTTTTCTTTTTTTAATAAATTTTCCTTTTTGTCCACTTTGTAACACTTTGACTTTGTTTCTTGTAGTTTTTTTTCTTTTTTTTAATAAATTTATAAATTTTTTTCTTTAATAAATTTACCTTTTTGTCCACTTTGTAACACTTTGACTTTGTTTCTAATAACTTGGAGTTTTTTTTCTTGTTTTAATAAATTTATAAATTATATTTAATCAATTTAATCAATTTGTTTAATCAATTTAATCAATTTGTTTAATCAATTTCGTTTAGTACGATTTGCGTTTTATTGCAGATCGAATATTCTTTTGTTTAGTACGATTTTCGTTTTATAGCAGTTTTTCAAATATTCTTCTTTTGTTTAAATTTTTCGAACATAGTTTTTCTTAAATCTTATTAAGAATAACAAAATAATTAATTTCTTTATTTCTATTAATTTGGGGTGTGAGTGTTGTTTTTTTTCTTTTATTTCTGTTTTTAATTAATTTATAAATTATATTTTTTCTTTAATCACAGGAATGAAGTAGAAAGTAGCAAACCTTCGGGTGTTGTGCCCAGAGGTTCGGCTTTACAACGCTCTGCCACTCTACCTGCAAACCCTAACAATAATCATCCAAGAAATCGAGTTACGTTTAGGGTTAGATCACCTTCGACAGATCAGGTAAATAATTATATTATTTAATTTAAAGTTTTTTTTACTCACTTTTTTTTTTTTTATTTCAGAATAATAATAACAATATCAAAATGACGTCAGAGGATTTACTGCAGCCAGGACATGTTGTCAAAGAACGATGGAAGGTAATAAGAAAAATTGGTGGAGGAGGTTTTGGTGAAATTTATGAGGGACAAGACTTAATAACAAGAGAACAAGTAGCACTTAAAGTTGAGTCAGCACGCCAACCAAAACAAGTTCTTAAAATGGAAGTTGCTGTATTAAAGAAATTACAAGGAAAGGAACATGTATGTAGATTTATTGGTTGTGGTCGTAATGATCGTTTTAATTACGTTGTGATGCAACTACAAGGTAAAAATTTAGCCGAATTACGACGTGCCCAACCACGTGGTGCATTCTCATTAAGTACTACCTTACGCTTAGGACTACAAATACTAAAAGCCATCGAATCAATTCATTCTGTTGGCTTTTTACATCGTGATATTAAACCGGTAATCACGTTTTCTAATTAGAAACTTAGAAAAATGTTAAATTATATTGGACAATATAAATTCAACTAAAATGTTTTCTCTTTTTTTTTTAGAGTAACTTTTCAGTTGGACGCCTTCCCTATAATAATAGACGTGTTTATATGTTAGATTTTGGTCTTGCTAGACAATATACAACTGGAACTGGTGAAGTTAGATGTCCAAGAGCTGCTGCTGGTTTTAGGGGAACTGTTAGGTAATTCTTATTTTCTTTTAACATAAATAAAAAAAATCTACAGATGACAATCATTTTGTTAATATATTTATCTGTACTTTTTAGATATGCATCAATAAATGCTCATAGAAATCGTGAAATGGGACGACATGATGATTTATGGTCATTATTTTATATGTTAGTGGAATTTGTAAATGGACAATTACCATGGAGAAAAATTAAGGATAAAGAGCAAGTTGGTTTAATGAAAGAAAAATATGATCATAGATTGTTATTAAAACATTTACCGTCAGATTTGAAGCAATTTTTAGAACACATACAATCATTATCTTATTCAGATAAACCAGATTATTTAGTAATTGAATTTTTTACTTAAGTAAAAAATAAAAATTAATTGAACTTTATATTATAGATGTTAGCATCATTATTTGAACGTTGTATGAAACGTCGGGGTGTTAAAGAATCAGATCCATATGATTGGGAAAAAACTGATTTACAGTCAATAAATTCAAGTCAAGGCAATCTTCCAAGCAATATCCAGAGTAATATACAAATGAAAAATGAACAATTACATGGAAATATTACGCAAATGACTGTGGCTGGCTCAAACGCTAGTGGAATTGAATATGTAAGTTATTTTTTTTAATACCAACAACATTTTTAGAATAGAAATAAAGACTCCGAGTTGCTTTCTATTCATAAAACATAGTGATTTGTTTAACTTAAACTGATATTTTTTCAATGAAATAATGAATTTAATATTAATTTTTCACTAAAAGTAATTTTAAAATATGTTGGTACTGAGTTAGTGAATACAATAAAAATTATAATAGAAGTTAATCAAATGTTAAGATTAAAATATTAAATTCCAACTATTTATTTTACTTTTTTGTATAATTAATCAATAGGCTAGACGTAGAATTGATGCTGATACTGTACAAATGGCAACAACAGAACCAGTTAATCAACATAGAGAAAAAGTATGATTAATAATTACTATAAATAAGATTTTTAATTTTTGGTCACAATTCTATAAACTTATCTGTTTTTTTTTTTTGATTTTTGTTTATAACTTTATAAAACCTAATTAGATTAGAGAAGGTAGAATTCTAATATAATTTTTTTCGTAAAATATTCAAGTACGACCATTTTTAAGTTATATAGAATTGTGCCTAGTGAAAATTTATGATTTTTTCTAAAAAAAAAATTACGTTATTATTTTGAAACTATAATTTAGACTTTTTTTATGTTTACTTGTTTGTTTGTTTTTCATGTTTAATCATTTAATTAAATAGATATAGTTAATTGTATTTATTATTTGTTTAAAAAAAAATTAACAATCAACACAAAAAAACTAAAACAAAAAATTGTAATCCTGTTTCCAATTTTTCTTTCTATCTTTTCTCTTCTGCCTTTCTTTCTCTTTTCTCTCTCTCTCTCTCTTTCTTTGTCTTTTTCTTCTTTTCAAAAAAAAACTATAATATAGATTCAGGTTGATAAAAATTGTAATGCAACATTGGCCACACAAAATCAACTGATAACCAGTAGTAATGTTGGAAATAATCAAAATAATTCACAACCACAACAACAACAAAATCCGTCACAAAATATAATAAATTTGCAACAACAGCAGCAACAACAACAGGGACAACAAGGACAAGTACATCATCATCAATTATTGAGCGGTCATATTGGACAACAATCAACAATACAACAAAATAATATGATTATATCAACGTCACAAACACATCATACACCGTCACAACCTATTTTAGTTACAAATAATAAAGTAAATATAATATTTCATATCGTTAGCTAGTTTTTATTATTTTTTTAAATCTTTTTGCATATTCAAGATCTAAAAACTAAAATTAAAATTCATCAATGCAATTCTTAATAGAAATTTAATTTTAATTTAATTGCTATTAATTCTTTAATCCCTAACTTAATAAATCATAAATTTGTTTAGTCAACAAATAATTTTAGGTTTTAGGGCTAAGCAATATTTTTGCTGACCATTTAAATATAATAGCTCCTTAATATTGATTATTACTTGTTTTAGATACAAAAAGTAACAAGTGAATCAATGATACCATCACGTGATCGTGGTGAATCGCCTTACAATACACCACCATTACATAATAATTTTTCTAATAATAAATTAGAACAAAAACGTATCACATCATCAAATGAAGCAAATCAGAATCTATCGAGTCCTATAAAACGTCGTTCCGCATCTCAAATTGACGTAAGTAAAATTTTTATTTAAATACATTAACTTTTTTTTCTTTACATACAATTATAGGAATATGTATTACTAATCAATCAAAAACTTTATCATTAGAAATATTATTTGAGTAACTTTTTCTGTCTCATCATTTGAAAAAATTTTTAAAAAATTATCTTATGTAAACCGGTATAATAATAAGAGCTTGAAATTTTCGAACTTCTCTATTGTAGTTATCTACAATAATTTCTGTTGGCAATTTTGGCTATAAACTTATACCTTGTGGCAACACGAAATTTTGAAAAAGAGGCGGAGCGTATTTTCTCATAAAAATGACATTTCAAAAAATTTATTAATGTTTTAGGCGTTAAAGCGTAATAATTATATGTAATACTTCTTTTTTAAAAATTGGGTGGTTTAACAAAACAATTGTTAAACAAAAAAAAACCTTGCGATAGTATGATACGAAGTAATTGTTAATGTACTTTAGATAATTAGTGGTTTATTAATTATGTATTATTTTAGTACTATTAACAAATTGTTTCTGCTTATTTAATATCAGCCTTAGTGAATTTTTTTTCCTACAAATAGTGCCTGATAAATTTATGATATTTTTGTAAAAGAAATGAACATAGATTGTTTAATGTTTTCGAAACATTTTATTTTTTTAATTATTTGAAATTTTTAGATTAATTTTTAATGATTATTGTTTTTTGTTGTTTTTAGAATGATTTAATTGATGGACATTTAAATAATGAAAATATTACTCCACCTATAAAATTACAAGAGAAAACAACATATGGACGACTTCGTGTATTAACAGCACCTCCAACTAGTGTGCATGAATTGCAAGCAGCATCAGAGACAGCATCACCCCGTGATACAGATGCTTCCCCATTTTCATTTGATATTAAAACAAATGTTGATACAAGACGTAATGTGGCCAGTGCTGGTGGTGGCAGTAGTGGTGGGGGCGGTAGCGGTAATGAAAGACGACGTTCTAATTTAAGGCTATCATCTGGTACTGGTTCAACACAACGTTTAAGTGGTGGAAATCGTGATCATTCTGTAACACAATTTGCATTAATTGATGATGAAAATGTATCAGCATTGCAACAAGTAACCAGAGGTGGGGGTGCTTTAACATTAGCATCACAATGGAAAAGTCAATTTGATGATTCTGAGGAAACAACTGATAATGAGTGGAAACAAGAACCACAAAGTCCTGATCATCGTGATAAAAGTCATTTAGCATCACAATCACATCATAATAACATAAAATCAAATAAGAAAAAGGAAACAAAAAAGAAAAAGTATGTTCTTCTTTATTATTTAATGTATTCATTTTTTAATAGAAAAAACAAGAAATTAATTATAGAATAAATTTATAATATTTTGTTTGTTTGTAGATATCATCTAAATATAGCTGGTATTGAGAATTATACAAATCTTCAGGATATATTACCACATTGTTGGTCAGAACCAGCACTTGGTAATCTAGTAAGACGTGAATTAGAACCGCCATTATTACACCAAGCTGCATTTGATGATATTGTAATTATTAAATTTATTGTTCTTATTGTTTGTAATGATTCTACGTCCTACAATTTTAATTTACTAGTTATAGTGTAGTTTTTTTAGTTATGTTATTCGTTTTGATCTTTGTAAGAAAAAAGAAATTTGTTTTATGAGTTAAAATGCTAGTAAAGGTTAAATAAAATTAATTTTGTTAATTATTTCTCTTTATAGGTATTTAAAATGGACATTATACGTAATGTTGGTGTTAGAGATCAATGTTCAGTTGATCAACCATCATCATTACAATTAAAATTACATCGAAATAGTTTACCAAATATAATATTTAAAACAAATGATCTAATTAATACCACAAATAATAAACCAGACATTAGTGAAAAATGTGAAATTAATTTAATAAAACAAGCTATAACACCAGCAGCATCAGTACAACCGGTACAAGTGCATGAACGTCAAATGATTTTAACCGAACAACAACAGGAAGAAGAATGTGCTATTAGTGGACGGTTGGAGATACGTGTTGTTCATCAAGGTAGTTTTTATTCTGATAATGTTAGATTTTTTAAATTTATTTTGGTTTGTTTATCTATTTCAGAACAAAGTCCAAATCCAGAAGAATCAATATATTTTGATGCAATTACAAATGGCACTGTACAATTAAAAGAGGATTGTGATAATAATAAAGCATTAATAAATACATACGAAGATAATTTAAAAATTCAGCGTTATAAAGTGAATACAAAATTAGAAAAGGATAATATTATCATTAAAAATGGTAATAACGATGGAACAACAGCAAATACAAACATAACAATAATTGATGATGATAAATTCCCAATACAACAAGGAATAGATTTATTAACAAATGCAGAAAAATCAAAAGGTGCTATATCAAAAATAGTTTATACTGGTATTGTACAACAACAACAGTCACCTCAATTACAACAGCAGAAACAACAAATTGATAATTCTATAAATAATGATAACAATCTAATTAATAATCAAAATGAAGTACAACCAACTGATAATATAGATGAATCTATATTAAGACGTAATAATATGAATAATACATTTATTGTACGTCAAAATATTGGTTTCCCATTAATAAATACAAAAATTAATAATTCGGCTGATGATTTATTTCCACCAAAACGTTTATCAGTTGTTAATAGTGATAATAGTGTCAGTAGTAATTATCAACCATCGTCACAACAGCAACATCCACCGCAACAACAAAGCTGTGAAATAAATTATCGTAAAGAATCACAAGTGAATAGTGGTAGTAAGATTCCAGTATTTAATCCAAATCTTAGAATATCAAAATGTGCTTCATGGGCAGGAGGTGATAGTACACCAAGTCCAGAAATAACGGATTTAACACCAGGTACGATTCTTATCTAACTAACTGATTTATTTTATAATTTTTCTCGTTTCATTTAATATTGTAAATAAAATTAACATATTTTTTTTTGCACATTTACAGCTTTAAGACGTCGACGACAAAATGCGGAAAAATATGTTACAGATCCCAATCAACTTAATTTACGTTTTTCAAGACCTAAGTCTCGTGGATCTTTAAGGTAATTTTTTTTTATATATTTTAAATTAATATTTAAAAGAGAAGAAAGGCAAAACGTGAAATGAATACAAAGATATTATTTACTATATTTATTGCGGGTTTATAAATAGTTAATAATTATTAATTAACTGTAAGGCTAAACAAATTTTATTTAATTTATGAAAAAAAAATTATATATATTATGTATATACAAATTATGATCATTAATTTTATTTTTTGAGGTGGAAATGAATTATGAATTATCTGATTATTTTGAATTGTCTTGAACTAGAAATTTTAACTTAAATTTAATTCATAAATAATAGAAAATTCTTCCCATTTTTTTTAAAACAAAATTTTAAAGAACAAATTACATTAAATAATTGTTATTAAAGACAAGAAATAGGAACATTAACTTATTATATTCTTTACAGTTTTACAAAGAAAAATAATCATTATCAACATAAACAATACGTTAAAACATACGCATTTCCTATTCCGTTATTAATCAAATTAAATTATCCTTAATAATATCTTTGTGTTCTATACATATAAGTCTTAATTGTTCTTAAATTAAATTTAGTGTTTTTTGTTTTATTAATTCTGATAAACTGTGACAAATTTATCTTCGTTTTTTTTATTGGCACACGTCAGCATCAATTTATTTAGTTTTTATTTTTTAATCTGATTAAAGTAATAACAATGATCGTTTTTTTCCTTACATTGAAGTTATCGTTACTTTTTCTATCATAAATAATAACTTATCAGACGACAGATTTCTATCTCTGATTTGTTGTTAAGTTAACTAAAATTTATCCTAAAACGATCACTGTTTAATTAATTATTTTTTTAAAGTTATAAAAGACAAAAAATACAAAAACAATTTAAAAAAAAAAATCTTATAAATAGAACACGTGGTGTACCATCACATCTACTTGGTTCATCACATTTTGATGATAATTCATCTGATAATAGTACCGAAGAAAAATTAACACGTAATTCATCACCATCAATAATACAACAACAACAACAATTTTCAATACGTTCAAATGATGATACAAAAGATAATTTATTATTAAAAAATAATATTGAATTAATACAAAATAAGCAACAACAACAACAACAATTAATAACAAGAATAACAACACCAACAACACAAACAATAACAAATATAATACGTAGTAGTAGTAATAATATAAATAATGATGATAAAATAAATTTAGATGATATAAAATTATCATCATTACGTATAACAGATGAAAATAGTAAATTAATTGATCAATTATCAATAAATAATAGTAGACGAAAAGATAATAATGTAATATCATCTGAGTATGATGATAATATAATAAGGGATGACATAACACCACCACCTGGTGTACCAAAATTAGAAAATAGTGCTCGTTTAAGGAGATATCGTCATAATTTAGATTAAAAATTAAAAATGGAAAAAAAAATAATATATATATGAAAAAAAAAGAAAAAGAAAAAAAAAAACAAAAACAATAAATTAAAAAAACTCGAATGATTTATGATTCCTTAATTTTTTTTTATTTTTATTTTTTATTTTATTTATTTTATTAAACAAAAAAAGAAAAAAAAAACTTAAATTTGTTTCTCTCACTTTTGTAAAAAAATAGGGATCTTTTTAATCGCACAAAGATAAAAAAAAAAATAAAAAACAAAAATTAAATTCTTGATTCCCAAATTATTATTATTTTCTTTTTTTTTTTTTTTAAGTTTTCTTCTAATCATTAAATTTACGTTAATTATAAACAAAATAGAATAATCATAAAAAAAAAAACATAAACACAGAAACACACACAATTGGGCACACAATAGAAATTTTATTGAATTATTTGATGTAAGGAGGGATGTTGTGATGAGATTAGGGTAATTTATATATTAAAGCGATGTATGATTAGAACAACAACAAACATAAAACAAAAACAACGATGATTCGTCTTGACCATATGAAAATGTCCATTGACAATATATTTTCTAAACGGATTGGAAAATACTCTTGAATAGAACAAATTAAATAAATGTTCGATTTTTTATTATTTTTTTTTATTAAAAATTGCCACACACACACACACACATATATATATACATAAATATATAAATACGGACAATTAAATAAACACTTACACAATAATAGATACAAGTTTCATAGTTTTTTAAAAAATAAAAAAATATGTTCTCTTAAATATTTATCTTTAAAAATACAAAATAGCTTAAAAAAAAAAAAAACATTAAATTTGCTTAATTCAAAATAATGAATTTCTTAAAATTCTTTTAATAAATAATTAAAAATATATTTAATTTATAAATCTCTCTTATTAAAAAAAATTAGTTTATTTATTCTCTGTAAATATATAAATGCTGATCAAAATGAAACTTGTTCTGTAGAATAAAATTATTTTTTTTTTGTCGTCCCCAATTAATTTGATTTAATTTTTCAATTTTCTTTATCGACATAATGACAAAAAATAAGTTCTTATTTTTTGATATTTTCTTATGTGTTGTTATTTTAAAAAAATGTATACATTAACCAGTTAATCTGACGATTGTTTATTAATTGTGATCTGGGGATCGACTTACCTACTAGAATTCACTTAAATAATATATAATTGAATTAAACTCATTATAAATTAAGATCCATGAATAACGAGTATATATTTTGTGATTAAGAAAATCTTACAGAAATTTTAATTTAAGAAATTTTCATTTTTTTTTTTTTTTGTAATACAAATGTGTGTGTCCATTTGTCGTGTTGTTTTATTTTGTTGTGAATTTATTTATTTTTTTTTTTATCCTATTTCTCCTTATACTTTCCTTTTATTTATTTATTATCCATCCCTACTCCCCTTCCCTTTTTTAATGTTGTTTTTTTTTTTAAAAAAAATTAAATTTTATTTACAAAAAGGAAAAAACTTTGCTGTGACGTATTTTTTATTATTAAACAAAATGAAATTATTTGTTGTTGTTTTTTTTTTTTTTTTTTTAAAAATAAAATAAATATTTACTTTTTCAATGGAAAAAAAAAAGAAGAAAGAAAAACTACTTAGAGATCTCAAATAAAGAATGTCCTTTTTTTTTTTTACTTTTTATTTATTACTTTTTATTTATTTAAAGAAAATTTGTGCATTCGTCTTTTAATTGTAATTTTTTTTTTTTGTACAACAAAAATAAAAGAAAAGTCAATTTTCATTTAATTTTTCTTTTTTTTTTTTTTTTTGTTTCATTTTTATTTGTCCACCTTTTTTTTTTTTTTTTTATTACATTTGTTTTTTAACTTTTAAAACGTGAGAACTTGTCATATTTAAATTAAAAGCAACAAAATCAAAAGTGAAAATAATTATCGTACTTTTTCTGTTTTGTTTCTTTTTTTTTTTTTTCTCTAATGGACAAAAAGAACAAAACAAAGATCATAAAAAAAATTGCTTTCATAAGAAAAGAAAAACAAAAAAAAATTTTAAATAAATTAAAATAACAAAAACAAAAGTGTTGTTGTAAAATGAAAAATTTAATGGAAGAAGAAAGAAAAAAAAAAAAAGGACGTCCAACAGTCAAACTTTATTTTTTTTTTCTTTTGATTTATTTTAATTTTTTGCCTTATTTTTTTTTTCTTCTTTTGCTCTAATTTTTTTTTTTTTTTTTTTGAATAAAAACAAAAAAAAAAAAAAAGAAAAAGTCACTGACTGAGTTTGGGTAAAGAGGATTAAAAAAGAAGAAAACAAAAAAAAAAATGAATTAAAATTGTATATTTATTGTAAATGTAATTTATCTCGTTCTCTTGTATTTTTACGTAATAATATTATATTAAAAAAAATATAAATGTAATGATAAACAGATCCATATATATATATATACACACACACACATACATACATACATACATACATACATACATACATATACACATATATAAATAATATATACTTACTCACATAAATACAAAAAAAAAAAAAAAGAATAATTAATTATATTTTTTATTTCGCTTGGGGGGAGGAAATAATTATTTTTATTAAAAAAAAAAAACAAAAAAAAAAAAAAAATAAATAAATAAATTAAAAAAAAGAAAGAGGAATAAAAGAAGAAGAATTAAAAGAGTTAAGAATGTGAGGATATTTATTGATGATGTGATGACATATTTAGTAAATGACAAATGGAGAGAAAGAACAAAAAAATAAATACAGAAGAAAAGAAAAGACAGGAATATTGTTTTGTGTATTTTTAGTGATAAAAAAAAAAAAAAAAAAAAAAGAACAAAAACAAAAACAAAAAAATGAGAAGAAAATAGAAAAAAATGAAAAAAAATACTGAAGAAAAAAATAAGTAAAGTATAAAAATATAATTAATATATTCGTAATTGGGCATAGTCATAAAAAATATTCTAATTAAAAAAAGAAAGAAAAAGAAAAGGAAAATGAAGAAAATTAAAAACAAAAAAAAAAAAAAAATGTAAAGTAAGTTAAAATAAATTAAATTAAAGGAGAAATTTTGAAATAAAAGAGTAAAAAAAAATAATATACTTAAATTTAAAAAAAAAAGACAAAAAAAAAATTAAAAAGTTAAAAAATGATTAAAAGAAAAAGTTTAAAATGAACAAAAAATAAAAATATGCAAAATTAAATTTAACAAAAAAATTTATAAATTGATTTAATTAAAGCGGTGAAAATAAAACACCAAAAAAAAAAAAACGAGTAGGCACCAGAATGTATCATTTTGTATCTCGTGTGTTTTTATTTTTTTCGATTTTCTTTAAGTGTCAAAATATTTCAAATATTTTAAAATAAATAATATTGAAACACCGTCCCTTCCAAATACCACCCCGCCCCCCTCACAATTTGACTCACACAAAAAAAAAAAAAATTATAGTTAAATAAAAATTTAACACAAATTTTCTAGGCTTTAAAACGTAATGTAAAGAAAGTTCTGTCAGTTTTAGTAATAATTATTTATTTAACGTAAATAATTAAAGATTTTCTTGAACGTTTTTTTTTTGTTTTCTTCTATAGTTTTTGTGGTGACGTCACACACGAGATATAAATTCTATTTTTCTTTTGTATTCAATTTCTAAATCTTCTATTTTTGTAATTTTTAAGCGATGACCAATATTTGTTTCGATATTTTTTTTCTCTGATTTTGATTCTATTTTTTTTTTTTTTTTCCTTAATTTTTTTTCTCTTTTTTTTTTTGTAATGATTTTTGTTTAGCAAAACTACAATACGAGAAAGAAATTAATTGAATAAAATTGTGCGTTCGTTTATGAAAATTAAGAAAACAAAATGGATGACTTTTCACTTTATTTTTTCTGTAGTCGTTAATTTTTGTCTCCTTAGAAAACGTAGAAAATTGTAGACTTTTTTTTCATTGGAGAAAGAAAAAAAAAAATAAAAATTAAATAAAAAATAAAAATCTCAACTAATTAGAGAATATTTTCTAATAGCAAAAAAGAAAAAAAAAAAATCGTAGATAAAAAGAAAAAAAACTAAAATTTTAAAATACTCAAATATTTTCGGTTAAATATTAAAGGCTAGTGTTTTATGTTGTTTCTTTGTTTATTAATTTATTTTATTGTTCTGTTTTTTTTTTCTTCTTCTTTATTTTCGTTATGGAATTTTATTTTTTTTAAATGTCCCCAATAACACACGTTTAAAAAAAAATCTTTTCTTTATTTACTTACATTGATAAAATGAGGAAATATTTCAAAAATAAAATGATGTTCTCTTCGTTGCCACCAAACCCCCGCTTCCACTTGTAAACATCTTCCAACAAAAAAAAAAAAAACAAATTAAAAAATCACAAAATTCATATTTAATAATTAAACTTTATTTTTATGGCTTTCTTTCTTCTCATCCCTTTCACTTTCTATTTAAGAAATTCATTTATCGTCGTCTACAACAAAGAAAACAATGAAATCAAATATGAATGAATAAGTTTTTAGATTATTATTATTGTTTTTTTTTTTTTTTTGTTTTTCCAATAAAGAAAATAATTGAAAATTTACTTGTGCTGTTTTGTCTACATTCAATTCTGCTTTTTTTTTTTTTTTTTTCTTTATGCCTACAATTATACGTTTGATTCAAATGTCGAAACTCTTTTATTATTTATTTTTTGTTTCTACTTTTTGTGAAAATTAAAAAAAAACAATACTCAATATTCTTAGAATTAGAAAATTAATTAAAATTTTTACTGTTTTAGCTTATTTAATTTAAATAAAGAAGAAGAAGAGAAAAAGAAAATTTTTAGCCTTTTTCCCAAAGAGTACCGACAACGCCGGGATCTTGTAACTTTATTTTTTAAATAAAGACAAAAAAAAAAATTAACGGTATTTATTTTAAAATTCAATCAGTCACTACACCCCTTTCCCACCCACCAAAAAAAAAATATTTCTCTCTCTTTTAACAGAGAGAGAGAGAGAGAGAATTTTTTTTTTGGAATAAATTTTTTTTCCTCCTTTTTTTGTTTGCATCATAAGACACGCAAATTAAAAAAAAAAAAAGGAAAGAACAAAAAAGAAAAACAAACAGAAAATAAATAATTTGAGAATTTAGTTCTGACTTAATTAATTTAATTTAATTAAAGAACAAAAAAAAAAATTAATCTACTGATCGTATTGGTTGTTTTTAATTCTAACATTTAATTAATTGTTCAATTATAGTTTACTTTTATTTATTTATTTTTTTATTTTTTTTGTTTGGTAAAATATTCACAACTTTGTTACAAAATAATATAAAATGATAATTATTTAGTTAAAAAAGATAAAAGATAAAAAATAAAAAAAAACCTAGACTTAATTAAAATTTAAACCAAGACGACGAACAAAAATAGCAAATGCAATAAAAATATATTAAAATAAAAAGCAAATTAATTTGTGATATCCAAAAAAAAAACAAAAAAAAGTAATTTTTTAATCGAAAATTAGAGTAAAACTTATGTGACCCCAAATTTTATCGCCCCCCCGTTTCTCTTAATTAACAATATTTTCTTAGCTTAGTTATATATTCTTCACTTTTCTATTTTCACTTGCGTCCATTTTTAATTCCTGTAGAATAATTTTATTTAGGAGAGAAAAACTGAAAAAAAAAAAATTGCGTAAAAATCACAATTTAAAACAAAAAACAAAAAAAAAAAGTTTTACCCTCTCTCATTATCTCTCTCTCCCTCTCCCACTCTCTTTTTTGTCTCTCAGAGTTTAATCTCGTTCTTCTTTTAAATAAAAATAAACAAACAAAAAAATCCACTTTAATTTCACAAATATAAAAACAGAAGCGCGCGCTGTTAACCGATTAAATTTTAAAAGCAAAAAACAAAATAAAAAATTAAACATAAAATTTAAAAATTAATAAAAAAAAATTATATTTAAAAATTCTACTAAATAAATTAATTATTTATGAACAAAAAAAAAAAAATAAAATAATTTAAATGGAAAATTATGGGAAAATGATAAAAGGAAAAATATTTTGGAGAATTAAAAAACGTCAAAACGTAAAAGAAAAATAAAGAATTAAAGGAAAATTGTAGAAAAAAATAAAAAACAAACAAACAAAGACGAAGCAAAAAAGAAAAAGAGAAAAAAACAGTGAAGGAGAAAAAGGTGGAAAATATAAAATTTAAAAAAAAATTAAAAAATAAAAACAAAGAAAAAATAATTAAAATATATTTTTTGAACAAAATAAAGGATTTTTAAATTTTAAGAAATTAAAATAATTAAATTGTGAAAGAAAAAGAATAAATAAATAATTAATAAATAATTAATAAATATTAAATTAACGTAAAGAAAAAAACACAAAAATAAAAATAAAAAATGAATATTCTTCTCTCTTTCCATTTTCTTCGAGTAAAAGAAAAAATAAAAAAACACACACACACAAAATAAAAAAATAAATTATGGAGGAAGAAAAAGATTACAATAAAAAAACAGAAAGAAATCTTTTAAATTCCTCAATTAAAAAAAAAATGCATTAAATAATTCAAAAATTTATTGACAAAAATTCGTAAATAAAATGAAACAATACAAAAAAAAAAAAAATAAAATAAATATTCATTACTTAAAATTTAACATATTTTCCCACCACACAAACAATTATACACCCCTTTCACAGACACTCACGCACACACACACACACCCCTTTCACAAACACTTTTTCTCAACTTGTCTCAATTTCTTTAAAATAAATTTTAAAATTTATGACAGAATTGGATTTTGAAAAAAAATTTTACTAGAAAAAAAAAAAAAAAAAATTTATTGATTAAAAGTGGAGAATTTCCTTTTAGCCAAAGGGGGGGGTGGAAAAGGAAAAGAAGATGAAATGAAAATTGACAAAAGTAAATTAATAAGAGACGTTTTTTTTTTCTAACGTTTTGTAAAATAAAAAAAAATAAAACATAAAAAAAAAATTAAATGCACAGAAAAAAGTAAAATTACACAATTTTTGATGAAAAACAAAACGAGAGAAGTAAACGTAAATATTCGCATGCGAGAATTTTATTTCTAGAATAAAAGAAAATTTAATAAAAAAACAAAAGAAAAAAAACGTAGAAAAAATTGATGGAAATAAAGTAAAAAATTTGTTGTGCAAAAAACAATTAAAGTAAAAAAAAAAAAAAAAAAGAATCGTTGTTGTTTTTTTAATGTTGTGTTTCTTCTTTATTTTAAAATTATTGAAAAGAGGATTTGCGAGAGAATAAAAACAAAAAAACAAAAAAAACTTACAACAAAAAAACCGGAAAAAAAAAAGAAAGAACGAAATGAAGCTCTGGCCGTTTAAATTATTGAATTTGTATGGATGATGAAAATCTTTAATAAATAATAAAATATATTTATTTCTCTTTTTCTCTCTATCTCTCTCTCTCTCTCTCTCTTTACAATAAATATTATATAATTAAATTCTTAATAATTAAATTAATTAAATAATAATAAAAATAAAATACACACATGCATATATACATATATATATATATACTCTCACACACACACACATACACCTCTCTTAAAATTCCCTTTTAAATTTTTAAATTAAAAAAAAAAACAAAAAAAAGAAAGAAAGAAAGAAAATAACTTAAAAAAATGATTAAATTTCTTTACCACTCATCCAAAATTCTTCACTTACTACACATATTTTATATATCTACACAGACATTTTAACAAACGATACAAACACAAAATATATACGGACATCGTAACAAACAAACAAATAAAATAAAAAACACACATACTACACAATTTTGAATTAATTAATTAATAAAAAAAAAAAAAAGAAACGGTAAAGAAGAATAACAACAAATTGATTAAATTTTGCTAATAAAATTAAAAGTAATTTTTATTAAATGAAAATTATAATGAAAAACAAAAAAATAAACAAAGAAAATTGATGATGTAAGAATAAATGGAAAGATGTAATAAAAATAAATGAAGAGAGTTTTGCAAATATTAGAATTAAAAAATTAAAACTAAAATTTATTGTGAACATTTGTCTCTCTCTCTCTCTCTTTCTCAAAAAAAAAAAAAACCACAATACACACACACACACATGCAAACAAATAATACAAAATTGATTATATTTAATTAATTTAAAAAAAAAAAAATTAAATTTAAAACAAAAGTAAAAGTAAAAAAAAAATATAAAACGTAGGTAAACTGAAAACAACAACAAAATAAAAAACAACCAAAATAAAAAACAACAAAAACTATAAATTTATATTTATATATTAAAACACTTTTAAAATAAAAAATGTAAAGAAAATACGACAAAATATTGAAGCATAAAAATATATTTAAATTTAAATCAAATTTAAAAATGAGATTTTTTTTTTTTTTTTTTTTTTCATGAAAAAGAAAAATTTTTAGGAAAGAAAAAAAAAAACAAAAAAAAAAAAACAATGAAACAAAAATGGGCGGAAAGAATAAATTAAATTAAATTAAATTAAATTAAAAAATAAAAAAAAAAAAAAACCAAAAGTCAAAATGAAAAAATGTTAAAATTATTTAAATTTAAGAAAAAATAAAAAAACAAAAAAAAAATTAAAGTAAAAAAAAAAAAAAAATTTAATAAAAAGCAAAAACAAAATTTAACAAAATAAAAAAAAAAATAAATAAAATAAAAATAATATAAAAATATGAGTGTCCAATGCTTTAGTCTAATGACAAAATGTGAAAAATATTTGGAAAGAGAAGAAGAAGAAAAAAATATGTGAAAAAAGTTGAAAGACAAAAAAAAAACAAAAAAAAAAAAACAAAAACAAAAACAACAAAAATTCTATTAAATATAATTTAGTAAGTTTTTTAGTAACCGCGCGAATTAATTGATTGATTATGAAAAAAAAACAAAACAAAACAAAACAAAAAAGAAATTTACTCCAACAACACAAAAAAAAAAAAAAAAAACAAAATACAGGAATGAAAAATACTTACGAACACAGACACACACACACACACACACATACAGTCACACACACAGTGAAAGAGTAAAATTATTAAAATATTAAAATATTTAGTAATTTTTTTTTTTGAGAAAAGTTAAAAGAAAAACAAAAAAAAAAAAAATTAAACAAATCTCAACGGAAGAAAAGTTTAATAATGGTAAATCGATAAACACAACCCCATGCCCCCCCCTCACCAAAACAAACAACAAAACAAATTAAAAAAAAAAAAAAACAATTTTAATAATCTAGATTTTTTTCTCTCTCTCTCTCTCTCTCACACACACACACACACTTTTGCTACCCTTATGAAAATTTAATTTTTATTTTATTTAGAATTGAAACTGAAACCCCCCCCCCCCCCACACAATTGTAAGAACTTAAAAATAAAGTACCCCCGCTTCTTCCAACCAATTATAAAAGAAAAAAAGGAAGAAGACAAAAAAAAAAAAAAATTCTGGAAGAATGCCGAGAAAAAAAAACCAATAAATTTTTCTTGTTAGTGAAAAAAAAAAAAAAAAAAAACAAATAAGAAAATGATAAAAGAAAAGTAAGAGAAGGACAAAACAGTAAATTGAGAAAAATTTGTAGTGAAAATTATAAAAAAATGAGAAAAGAAAGCAAACAAGAAAAAAAAACTTCCAAAAATTGTCAAAAAATTTATCAAATTTTTGTTGTTGTTGTTGTTTTGTACATGGAGGTTGGATAAATAATGGGTAATTTCACATACACATACACACACACACACACATAAGCAAAATACAAAGTAAAGAACAAAAAAAAAAAAAAAAAACAAAATCAAATCTATAATTGCTTGCCATATTTAGTTCTTAAAGAATAAAAAATTAAAAAAAAAAAAAAAAACTAAAAAACAAAAAAAAAAAAAGCAACAAAACAAAAATGAAATTATTAAAATAAATGAAAAATTATAAAAATGAAGAAAAAAAAAAAATATGAACAAATGAAAAAAAAAGAAAACAAACTAAGTATTTTTTTTTTTTATTGAAAACATTTTATTTATTTAGAAAAAAATTATTACCCCACGACACCCCCCCACCCCCTAAAACCACCACTCATTTAAGGAATTCTACCAAGTAGAATCGTATTAAAGTATTTTTAAAAAACAATGACGGGTCAACGTCAAATATAAAGAGAAGAAGTTGCCGTCATCATTTAAGGAATTCTACCCTTTTTTTAATCTCTACTGTTTATATTAAAGTAAAAGGTCAAATACAAAGAGAAGAAGAAAAAGAAATTTGCAGATGTCTCTTCCCCAAAAAGTTAATCACATTTTATGGACTGCTGCAAAACCTAATATCATGATGGGGATTAATCCCTTAACAAAATTCACTTCTACCTTTGTCGCAAATAATTCTAATAATTAGTAGGGTATGCAATTAAGGTAAAAATGAGAAAGATTTTTAACATAGCAAATAAATAATTAATATAAAATTATTTGAGATTACTGAAGATGGCAAATAAAACTGAATTAAGGTAAGTACAATTTATCTTTTATAAAATAATTTATTTTAAATTTTCATTTTTTTTTTTCCTATCAAAAATATAAATGTCATCTTAATATTTTATTCTAGCTTCTTATTATATAAAATTAAATAAAGTCAATGATTTCGTTTTTGTTTTCTAAAAATCTTTAACAATTTTAAAAAAATCATAATATAAACTAATTTGTTTATAATTAATACAAAAGTTTTTAATTAAATTAATTAATAATTAGAAAGTAATAATTAAAAAAAAGAATAAAGTAAAATCATATTAAACGTGTTATTATTTTAAATTCAGTTTTAGTTTCAAATAATGAAACTTTTATCTTACGTTTTAATAATTGTTGTTTTTTTTTTTCTAGTACGGACAATCAAAAATTTAAAACAATAAAAGTATTACTTAAATATTGATATCGCTCATTAACAATTATCAAGAATATTATGTGAAATGGAAAATAGAAAAAAATTTATCTTAGAAAATAAATCGTTAAATTTTTTCAAAATACAAAATGCAGCTTCGTAAAAAAAAAATAAATAAATTAAAAAGTTTTAGTCTACGAAAGTTAAAAAATTAGATTGAGCAAAACGAAACAACAACAAAAAGAATTACTTTAGTAATACTTATAATAACTGTTTTTATATAATTTAATCAGGCATTTTTATCAATAAAAAAAAAAAACAGATTTGTATGAATATAATATTTGTTCTAATTTTGATTATAGATTTTATGTAATTTCAATAACTTACAAGGCATTCATTTTATGTGTTACTTAATTACTATAAAATTATAAAAAGTAAATCATACGAATGGAAAAATTATAAAAAAAAATTTATTCTCAAGAGAATTTTACTAAATTATGTCAAAAACAATTCATTGTCTTACATAATCTGATATATTTAAAATTCTTGTCAAAAAGTAAGACATATTAGATAATACTCCAAACCTTTTTAACCAAAAAAAAAAAATCACTACTCAAATTTATATAATTAATTGGTGGTCAATATAGAAAGGTGGTTAATTTTTTTTAATAAATTAATGAATACTTGATTAACAAAAAAAAAAAAAAAAAAGAAAAGGAAAGTACTGTCTCATTAAACATTAGAATAATAATCGATATAAGAAAGTTTTTCTGGTTATGTAATAAAAAAAAAAGGTTTTTTTCCACTAAAAAACAATACTTAAAATTGAACAATAACAAAAAATTCTCTTTCAGTCCTATTCATTATATAAAATTGAGCAAAAATCTACTTCCATTTTTATATTTTACATAATTCTAATCTTTTCTTGAAATATTCACGTTCTTACAATTATTAGTGAGAAAACATAAAATCGGAGAAAACAGAGATAGGTACATAAATCACATTGAAATAAAAATAAAAAATACAGTCGGTTAGTGGATAATCAATTTTTAATGGTT
>OY720156.1:7106312-7206312 GCA_963082725.1 Pedicia rivosa | reverse complement strand
AATATAAAAACAAATGTATGTATGGAAAAAATCACAAAATAAAATTCTATTATTCCTTCAAAGAAAAAATGATTTCCTTGATTTGGATTTTTTTTAAATTTTACCCTTCCCAATTATTTCCCATAAAACACCTAATTTTTTTGGCAATTTTGGTGAAGATAATTGTGATCAGCTACGACATCTCAAAAAAATAACGTTTTATTTTTGTTTAAAAAGTTTCGTAAATAATTAGTTCCCGCATTAACGGTAAAATAATGGAAAATGTTGTGAATAGAAAACTAATGATTTTCTTAAACGTTTTTTTCTTTTAATTTTATAATTTCTTCATTACCTTTTTTATTTAGAAAAAAAAAATTTTAAATTTTAAAAAGAAGAAAAATTCCACGAAATGTTTAAATGAAAGAAAATC
The DNA here is from genome assembly GCA_963082725.1 of Pedicia rivosa. Taxonomy (NCBI): domain Eukaryota; kingdom Metazoa; phylum Arthropoda; class Insecta; order Diptera; family Pediciidae; genus Pedicia; species Pedicia rivosa. Next base: position 7,205,903 of record OY720156.1, on the reverse strand, counting down.
TAAGAATTATTATTATTTTATTAAATGTTTTTTTTTCCCATAAGACTTTTTGTCCTCTTGTATCTTTCCCATATTATATTCAAAATCCATAAAAAATGAACACAAAATAAAAACTGTTACAAGTTTTCAAAATTATTTTCATTATTTTATTAAATATTTATTATCGATAACAAAAAATATAAAAATTCATTTTTTTCTGTTTTTTTTTTTTTTTTCACGAGAAAAAAATAATAAACGTTACATACATAAAAATGCATATATTTTCCCTCTCAACCAGAACTGGACGTTAATATTATTTTACTTACAAAAAAAAAATGTATCTATAACACAGATATTTATTATTAGTGAAAAGTACAGAGTTACTATTACTAAATTTTCAAGATTATAAAAGATACAGATAAAATTAAAACTTTACAAAAAAACAACACAATCTGTTGAAAAAAATCAAATAATCACATTAAATGAAATGTTTACTGTACTTACATCATCAAAATAATGATATAACTACAATGCTTTGTACTGTTAATAATTACTTAAATAATTAAAAGTAGATTCGTTGGTATTCTCAACAAATCTTACTCTAAAAATTAATATCTTACGAATTAAAAATAAATGTATAAAGTATTTTTTGTTATCTGTTATTTTAGTTACATTTTCTTTGCAAATATCTTACACCAATTCTGTTTCACGGATTTTATACACATTCAACATTCATACACAGGCCCACACTTATGTAAAGGCAATCAAATAGACCACCGAAATTTATTTCTAATTAATTAATATATATTTTTTTTCCATTAAAGGTAAAATTTAATTCTTACAATTATTAGAAAACGACAAAAAAAATAAAAAATATATAAAAAGGAGATGAACAGTTATAAATTCGTCATCACTTTAATATACGTAAATTTGAGCCTGCCACACACACACCACATTGCCACACATTGCCCCGCGTACAACAATAATTTACAATTTTCTTTCTTTTTTTTTTCATAATTATTATTACGTTTTTCTTAATTGTTTTTTATACAAAAAAAAAAATTGGATTTTTCACTTCAACTTTTTTCTTAAAATAAAATTATAATGTTAATCACACAACAAATCAAACAACAAGAAAATCTTAAAGTGTTCGGTTGCAAAAAATTGGAAAACAAAATAAAATGTTTGTTTCACAAGAAACAAACAGCAAAAAAAAAAAAAAAAACAAAACTGTCTTCTTTTTTATTTAACGAATATTTAACGAATATTATTTGATGTTTCTGTTGTAGAAACAAGATGAACAATGATGAAAAAAAATTAGAGGAACTCACTTTTAAAGTTTTTTTTTTCACAACAAAATAATTGTTGTTGTTCATATATTTTATTTTAATTTTTTTGTATTCACTTTTATTGTTGCCTTTTTGTTTTTTGCACACATCACTATTTTTTTTTTATGTTGAATTTCTCTTAAAATTACGAATGGTAAGTACCTTCCTCTGGAATTGAATTACATTTCAATGATATTATTTGAAACATGATAATTTTTATGGTGTATTGTCCTGATCAATGATTTATTTGCCTCTCCCTAGACAAAAGAAAAAATTATTTCTTTTTATTGGTTTTTATAAGTTTTAAGGAAATATTTGCTAATTATGAGAAAAAATAATACAATTATGAAAAGACAAAGATAAACAAACATAACTGAATTCTATTATTTTCTGTCACATAACACAGAAACGCATAAACATTCCTAATTATGGGATTATAGAAAATAATTGAAAATTAAGAATGTAAGAAAATAATTAAAACACACACACACACACACATGAATACACACATAGATAAAAACGTATTCAAAGTAGAAATAAATTAAAAAGAGAAGAACAAAAAAAAAACTGACCTATTTTATCCTTTCAGACACCATTAACATGTTGAGGAAACAAGTATGCACCAATGCTACAGATTTACCCATGTAATTTGTTTACTTTTATCTCCAAATTAGTTTCTAAATTTTAAATTATACAATTTTTTTTTAGATAATTTTATAAAAATTAAATGAAAGAAAGAAAAAATATACAAAGAAGAATTTACTACAAATAATTATTTTGTTTACCTGATTCCAGACTATTTTCTTAATATTTTTTTTTCATTAAGAAACTCCACTGTGGACTCGTAAGAAGAAGTACATATTTGTATGTAATTGTATTTCATTGATAATTAAATTTAAATTAAATTACCATCTGTTAACAACAATAATTGTTTTTTTTTTGTTGTAAAAAAAAAAGAAGAAAAAAAAAGAAAAAACAAATAGAAAAAAAAATAAGACGTAACCTTTAGAATGTCATCTCATTGACATTGATTTTTTAAAAAATCTATTATCTTGTCCTGGTGAATCAATGAATCAATGAATGAATGAATAAATATCTAAAATGCTTGTAAATTTTAGCATATTTTTCTAAATTTCCATTAATGATTATTCCATCAATTTTTTTCTATATATAAATTTTTTGTTTTGTGTTGTTGTATTTGTTGCATTTTTTCTTATATGACTTCGTTTCAGCAGATAGGGCATATTTATCTCTTCAGAATTGATTTTTGTTTAGTAACTGATTGAAGAAATAATTTTAATTTTATTCAAAAGAAAAAAAAACAAAAAAAAAAAAAAAAATTAAAGACAAATTTTTTTTTTCTTTTTTCTGTTTTTTTGTTTTTGATTTGTTGTTTTTATTTTTTGAATAAATTTTTTTTTTTTATTTTTTGAATTAAATCTGTCTGGAATTGTGTCTCGTTATTTTTTCTTCGTTTCATATTTATTAATTTATTTATTTATTTGATTTTTTGTTTTTATTAAACTTCAACGTGTTTTTTTTTTGTTAGTAGTCAAATGTATTCGGTTTTTTTTCTTGCATTTCTTTTTAAATTTAAAAAAATTCAATTTTATTATTCTCATCCTTTTTTTTTTTTTTTTTTGTTAAAAAAAAAACAGATTTCGTTCTCTATTTTTAATCTTTCACCCTCTCACTCTCTCTTTCTCTATGTCTTTCATGTTTTAATATAATTTTAAATTTATTCCGTTTTCTTTTTTCTTAAAATAAACAATTATTTAATTAAATCTGATCGGTTTTGTTACGAGTAGACACCAGTGACGTGTGTTCTTCTTCTTCATAAACAAATTTTTCTTAAAAAATAAAATATTTACCGTAATTAATTGTACCATTAAAAAAAGTACAAAATTAAGCAGAAGAAGAAGAAGAAGAGCTTTTTTGTTGTTCTTGTGACATAAATTCCGAAAAAAAAAATTAAAATAAAATAATGTTTAACTGTACAGCAAACTTTTCTTATTCTATTTAAATTTATATCATTTTTCTGTTACTCGTTCATATTAAAAAAAAAAACATTTCCTCAATTATTGACAAGAGAGAGGGGGGGGGAAAGAAATAAACACAACACAAGCCACTGGCAAAACACTTTTTTTTTTTTATTGAAAATACGCTTTAGACACTTCAACTTATTTAAGGTAACAGAGAGAATTTTTTTTTTTAAGAAAATCAATAAAAGAAAATATTTGCATTTTTAACTTTTTCATTGTTTATTTGTAATTCTTACGTTTAATTTTTATTAAAACTAAAATTTTATGATTAATTTTCTTTCTTCTTTTCTTTTTTTGTTTTTGTTTTTATTTTTGACTAAAAGTTAAAAGCTCATACAAAAAAAAAAAAACAATAATAAAACAAAATTATTAAGACAGGAAGAGAAAGAGAAAGAGATATTTATTTTAAATCTGTGTCCGTTTTCTTATAGGATTTGTATGTTTGTTTGTTTGATTTTTTTTTTTTTGTAATGTTTAATTGATACCTCCTCGTTGATTATGTTGCATTGTTCCTGTATTGTAATTTGTATTGCGATTATTTTCTGATTTTGGTGCAGCATTAGAAACATGAACTGAAACACCTGAAAAAGATATAAGGTATTTTTTTCTTTCTCGTTCTCTCCTGTCGTCGATAATAATTGATAATAAATTGTTATAATGAGACTAATTGTTTACCCTTCTTCTATTTAAATGTTGTCATGCTTTTCTTATATAAAAGCTAAAGAAAGAGAAAATCTTGTTTTATTTGTCCCCGTTTTTGCTTAAATTTTGTATTTATACAATTTTTATAAATTGGCTAAAATGTCAGGGGATGGTTATTATAATTTTAAAATATTATAATTCGAAGGAAGGCGACAAAAACATTAAACAATTTAGTTATTTAATAAAAATTAGATTTTACCTTTAATAATATGATCCTCACCACATAATGTCTGAGCAACTTCTGGATCAAGAAATGTAACAAAACTAAATGCACGAAATGGTTTTGGTATAAATACGTCTGTAACTTCGCCAAATTTAGAAAAATGTTCTCTTAAATCAGATGCCGTTAAATCTTCTGTACATCGTCCAACAAATACTTTACAGGGAACTTGTTGAATCATTCCATCCTATATTTTTATTTTTATTACTTTTTTTTTATACGAAATAATTTATAATTTCAATTTAAGTCTTTTGATTAATGAATTTAATAATTTCTAAAATAAATAATAATGTTAAAATTACCTTTGAATTAGGTACTTTAACTTCACACCAACGACCGTCTATTAAATGACGTTGGCCAAGTGCACGAATTTGTGCTTCATAAGAGGCAAAACGAACAAAACCAAAGCCTTTTGATTGGCCAGACTTAACATCTTTTTTAACTTGTCCCATTAATACTTCACCAAACGATTCAAAATAATCACGTAATGATTGTTCTGTTGTTTTCCATGGTAAACCAAGTACTATTAAATCCGTACAACGTAATTTTGTTTCCATACGTTTTGTTTTTGCTGTACTATTTTCATGTGAATCATCACGTTTACGTTTATTCTCTGTTAAAAAGATTAAAATTAAAAATTAAAATAAACATAATATGAGCTCAATTAACAATTTTACCTTTTGGAAAAACACAAAAAAATATTTGTGTACCCCATCCATTATCAATAGATGGTGGATGAAGACGTCCTTCATTTAAACGTACACCACGTACTACTCTTGTATCTGGATTTCGATATTTTAAACCACATGAACCTGGATACTGTGCTTGTAATGTTGACAATAATAATGTCATATCAACTTCAATTGGTAACTCAATTGGTTCTTCACCTTCATCTTCAGCTATTTGTACAAATTCAATGCTCATAATCTAAAAAATAAATAAATAAATCAATAGATGAAAACAAAACATATTTAATTTTAGGTTATGAGTACAAAAAAAATTTCAATCGAAAATAAATTAAATTAAAAAATAAATCTCATAACAATTTATTTAAAATTAAACACGTTTACCTATAAAAACCAAATAGTATTATTTAATTATTGTTATCCCGTTTTATTTTTTTTTGATATTAAGAAAGGAAAACCAATTTTTATTTCTGTTTTTTTAAGTTTTTTTCCAATATTTTTTATCACAACATTAAACCAATATTTTTTATCACAACATTAAAAATATTTTCTTTCGTTTTTACTTTTCAATTTTTTCTTATTGCTCTTAAAAATTCACCACTGTTTTACACTAAACATTAATTATTAAAAATTTTTTACTTAAGAAAAACTAATTATTCATATGAAAAAAAATAGGAATTGATGAATATTTGACAAATTCAAACCAAAAAAAAAAATAAATCAAATAGTGAACTTTAACAAACGGAGCGTCTAAATTTTATTTGGTTAAAAATAAAAAATAACAACAACAAAGCATGAATGTCATTTTTTTTTCTTTTTGGAGAACACTGAGAAATTTTGTGGAGAATTTTTCGATCGGCATTACATAAAAATACCCACAAAAATGAACACGAAAGGTTAATTTAAAATTTTCATTTTTATTGAAAATATTTTAAATTTTGAATTCAGTGTTAATTTTAAAATGGTAGAAACACAGCTAATACTTTTTATTACCTAAATGGATTTTTAAACATGATTTAAAATTTCATAAACTTTTGTGTGAATTAAAATTAATGCTTTTTTTAAATCTCATTCAGACCACCATCTATAAAATAATAGCTGAACTAATAATATATGCTGTGTTTAAATTTTGCATGTCAGAGGAAAACTATTAAATATAATTTAGGAATAATATGAGAATTTAAGATTTAGAAACTATTTATTTAAAATTTTAAGTAACATTTCAAGTCTAAGATCTATAATCTATCTATAATAAAGTCTATTATATTATAGAGAAAATTTGATCCGAAACTTAAAATGTACAGTGAAACTCTGTTATAACGAAATTCACGGGACCAAAAAAAACAAGTTCTTTATATTCGGAAATCATCTAAAAATTATCTGCGACCGAAAAAAAAAAAAACATTTTTTTAAAAATGTTAAAAAACGACTTTATCAATTAGAAAAAATTTGCAATGTAAAAAAATACGTAATTCTTGTTTCACGTATTCTATTTATCAAAATGCAGCTTTTTCTAATAAATGAATGCAATTGAAAAATATTTTGTCTTCATCATTATTAATCATGAAATTTTTTAAATAATTTTAATAGCATTATCACGCTTGGAATTGCGAAGGAACAGAAAAATAAAAAAACAATAAAAAAATAATTAAAAAATAATTAAAAAATCGAAAAATGTTCGTTATGTTGAAAAATCATTATAATCGAATGGAAGATCATTCTCGAATTTTTTTTATTATTATTTATTAATATTCGTTCAGATTGATCGAATTTCATTTGAATTATGTTTCATTATATTTATATTATTTATATTGATATTATTTACGAGTTTCATTTTTTACGACCGCTGAATCACAGCTTAGATTTCAGCAAAATAAACAAAATATTTCTGTGAATCACATTTTTTATTTTTGTTTTATTTTCGAAAATGTTATGAAACGAAATATCGTTTACATCCGTCCATTATTTATTTTTTATTTTGTTTTTTTTTTTTTAGTTTTCATGGAATATTATAAAAAATAAACATAACTTGAGCATTATCATTTGTTTATTTATTTTTCCTCCACCATTTTTAATAAAAACAAAACAAATTAAAAACAGAACCGAACTAGGAAAATTTAAAAATATTAGGTTTGTTCGATTGGAAAGTAATTTGCGCTAGGACAGCTTTAATTAAAATCAAATATTAAAAATACTATATTTGCTTCATCATATATATTTGCTTATCCCACAACGATAATTCGGTTAGGATTTGTCGCAAATATTGTATTTTTGATAAAGATATTTTTATGAAAAATACTATAACTGTGCTGCTCTGCACTAATTTTGAATAGAACTGGCCTATTGTTATTCAACACTTGTTTAAAATATGAAATTAATTTACTTGAATACGTTAAATTTTTGATAGAAATAAAAATTAGAAAATTTCCTTAGTTCACGTCTGTCATACATTCCTTCTAGAACAATCGATCTACATTTGATCAACCGACGAAGCAAAAAATAAATATGTTCGGATTTATTTGAATATCGTCATTTAACAATTGAAAATTCAGTGAAGTGGTCGGACATTTTAATAATCGACATTTTTCTATTACTTTATAATTTTAATTAAATACTTTTTTTAAATTTATTGTGAATTTTATTAAAGTGAAATGGGAAATTATTAACAATAATTTCATTTTCAGTTTAATCCAGTGATATAATTGCTGATCAATCTAATTTTATAATTCAATTCTATTATACAATGAGGGGAAAAATTGCAAAATTTCCCGAGACAGTACACATAAATGCAGCCAGAGAAAAATGAAGAAAATTCAGTGAAAAAAACGTAAGTTATTTGTGCTTGTTTAAAATATTCCCGATTTTGTGTTTTTTTTTTGAGCTTTTTTTATATGTTCGCTACTTTGTGTTTTTTTTTGCGTCATCGTTACTCGTGAAACTTTTTCTGGAGTAAAGAAGTTTTAGAAAAAAATCATAATAAAATTATTAAAAATAATAAAAGTTTTGAATAAAATTAATTTTTGTGCAATTACCGAACTTTGTATAAATACTATTTTTTTTTTGTAATTTTCACTGATATAAACAGTGACACTCAGACATATTAGCGTTATAAATTCACAAATTAATAACTTAATTTAAAGTACAAAGCTGTTGTATTATTGTAAAGTGTTTTAAATCTATTTTAATAAAGTTATTTAAATAACAACTAGAAACATAGATTTAAAATTTAAAATAATTAAATCAAAAAATGTTCGTTTGCGCTCAGTCAGTTACCTAATGCAATTATCGTATTTATTAACGTAATTGTGTACATGGAAAACGTTTATGAACCATTTAAATTTGTTCTAAATTAAGCTCCTATTGTGTTCATTGAATTTATTCACGAAGTTTTAAAATAATGTTATATGAAAATTATGCCTATTTTATTTTGGATTATTTTTTTAATTTCTGACACATTTGATAAAAAATATTAAGATAACTTGCAAAAATTCTTGATTAAAATTAATCCGCGGTACTAATAGCATAATTTTTTATTTAAATATGATTTATGAAAATATTATTATTATTATAATTTTATTTCATAAATAATTAAAATATTCGAGGATAGGTAGTTTTTGCGGAGTAAGATGATAACAACAAATGGCATTAAAAAATTCATGCCAAAATATTATCTATATTAATTTCGAAAAATTTTGATCCTCTCTCAAATAACAGACAATTGGAATAAAAAAAAATCGGGATATAAATAATGAATAAATTATTGACTATATTCAAAAGTTACTTCAACTCATCAGTATTTATTATTCAACCAACTGACTTTAAGTAAATAATAATGTCAAACTTTTAAATTTTAAATCTATCCAAAGATATTTTCTCTCGATAATTTCCATTAGAAAAATGTGTTCAGCCGTTGCTATTTTAATAAATCTTAACTTCAATTTAATTATTTTTCATACTTTAATTTAAAGTTTGAGGTTCTCAACAAGATTGTTTTCCAGTTCAGGGAAATATTTTTTCGACATTTGGGTGTATTTCACAGAATGACACGTTCTAATTGCTAAAATAAGCAGTGATGGGTCGGTCAAATACACCGCGTATTCATACACGCTTTTACGTGTATGAATACACAGTAATGTATTCAGTGGTGCTTTACATGTGTATTCGCCTATGTATTTTAGCTTGTCGAATACACGAAATACACAAAATACATTAAAATACTATGTATTCGGTGTATTCGATGTAATTCGAACATTTGGTATTTTTCCAAACATTTGGCTATATTCCAAAAATTAAAAAGGCATAATTAATTTCGAACTAACTTCACTCCAAATAATTAAAAAAAAAATTATAATTTTTAACAGGGTCACTCTTAAAAATAATATGTTACTTTTGTTTTTAAAATACCGCACAAACCACATCAAATTTTTATATATTTTGTGTAATAAATAATTTCGAAAAAATCAATAATTAGATTGTTTACGAAATTAAATCGTTACTCCACATATAACTAAATTGTTTTAAATTTGTCGTTTTTGTTTTAAAAATTAGTAGGAAAAGTGCCACTCTGTATACAAAATACACAAAATACACGAAATACACGAAATACACACAATAAATGAAACGCATCTTCGAATACACGGACATCAGCCAAATTTTGGAAAATCACCATTTAGTTTTTCGAAGTACATAGAATACACGGAAAAACGCCAAATACACAGAAATACACAAGAATACCCGGGTATTTCATGTAATGTAAAACCGGCAATTTTTCGTGTATTTACACATCTCTGAAAATAAGTATATTTGCCATTTTGAGAATTACATCTAATTACATCACAGAAGAAATATCAGATCTCTTAATTGTGTTTTCACTATGTTTCAGTAAATAATAATGGCGAACTTATATTTAGGTACGTTATATTTTTATTTGTTTTATTTGCTTAAATAGAAATATGAGTAGCCTATAACAAAAGTTAGTCACAGTAATCAGATTTCAATAAAGCAAGTGACTTAAATATTTGTTTCAGAGATTAATAATGACTCAGTCTCATTCAAATTTGTGTAAATTTCCAGAAGATAGTATTGACTATTGAAAATAATTCCAATTTGTCAAAATTGTGAAATAGGAATTGTTATCTATTTTCAAAAGTAAGTGACAATTGCAACAGAGAAGGCACATGTGTCTCTAATTTTATTTAAGGAGATGAGATTGAAAATATTTCTTCGACATTTGGGTATATTTCACGAAATGGCTAGCATACCTATTTTGTTCTAATTGCCAAAATAGTTCTGTTTGTCATCTCGAGAGTTACCTTTAATTACATCAGAGAAAAAATATCAGATCACTTAATTGTGTTTTAAAAAATAATTTTGAAATTCAGTACAATGGTCTCACGGTAAAATATGGTACATTTTTCTGTTATTTCAAAATTTTAATAATAGACTTTTTTAATTTGTATTTATTTCTTTTTCAGTGTAATCCTGTGATATAATTTTTGATCAAGATCAATTTTTGTTATAATTTCTGATTTATGATTCATTTCTTTTAAACAATGACTGGATAAATACAAATTTTCATGAGTCAGTATACATAAATGCAGCCAGAGAAAAATGAAGAAAATTCAGTGAAAAAAACGTAAGTAATTTGTGTTTTTTAAAAATATTCCCGTTTTTGTGTTTTTTTTGTGCTTTTTTTTATATTTTCGCCACTTTGTGTTTTTTTTTTTGCGTCATCATGACTCGTGAAACTTTTCTGGAGTAAATAAGTTTTAGAAAAAATCATTATAAAATTATTAAAAATAATAAATGTTTTGAATAAAAATAATTTTTGTGCACTTACCAAACTTTGTATAAATACTATTTTTTTTTTGTAATTTTCACTGAAATAAACAGTGAGACTCAGACATATTAGTGTTATAAATTCACAAATTAAAATTATTATAAACAAATAATTTAATTATTGACTCAATAACTTAATTTAAAGGACAAAGCGTTGTATTATTGTAAAGTGTTTTAAATCTATTTTAATTATTTAAATAACAACTAGAAACACAGATTTAATATTTGAAAAAATTAAATCAAACAATGTTCGTTTGCGCTCAGTCAATTATCGTATTTATTAACGATTTATATTCGTTCACGATCATTTCCGGTTGTCATCATTGAATTTGTCACGATTAAGTGTAAATGGAAAACGACCATGCACGATTTATGTTCGTTCTAAATTAAGCTCCGATTGTCTTCATCGAATTAATTCACGAAGTTTTAAAATAATGTTATATGAAAATTATGCCTATTTTATTTTGGATTATTATTATAATTTCTGACACATTTGGTAAAAAATATTAAGATAACTTGCAAAAATTCTTGATTAAAATTAATCCGCGGTATTAATAGCACAATTTTTTATTTAAATATGATTTATGAAAATATTATTATTATTATAATATTATTTCATAAATAATTAAAATGTTCGAGGATAGGTAGTTTTTTCTGATTAAGATGATAACAACAAATGGCATTAAAAAATTCATTCCAAAATATTATCTATAATAATTTCGAAAAATGTTGATCCTCTCTCAAATAATAGAGAATTGGAAAAAAAATCGGGATATAAATAATGAATAAATTATTGACTATATTCAAAAGATAGTTCAACTCATCAGTGTTCATTATTTAACCAACTGACTTTAAGTAAATAATAATGGCAAACATTTTAATTTTAAATCTATCCAAAGATATTTTTTCTCGATAATTTCCATTACAAAAATGAGTTCGGCCGTTGCAATTTTAATAAATCTTTACTTCAATTTAATTATCTCTCATACTTTAATTTAGATTTTGAGGTTCGCAACAAGATTGTTTTTCCAGTTCAGGGAAATATTTTTTCGACATTTGGGTGTATTTCACAAAATGACACGTACACTTATTTTGTTCTAATTGCTAAAATAAGTATATTTGTCATTTTGAGAATTACATCTAATTACATCACAGAAGAAATATCAGAACTCTTAATTGTGTTTTCACTATGTTTCAGTAAATAATAATGGCGAACTTTTATTTAGGTACGTTATATTTCTATTTGTTTCATTTGCTTAAATAGAAATATGGCTGGCCTATAACAAAAGTTAGTTACAGTAATCAGACTTCAATGAAGCAAGTAACATAAATATTTTTTTCAGAGATTAATAATGACTAAGTTTTAGTTAATTAAATTTGTGCATATTTCCATAAGGAACCATTGACTATTGAAATACACAATAATTCAAATATGTTCTAACTTCAAATGTGAATTGTTATCTATTTTCAAAACTAAGTGACAATTGCAACAGAGAAGGCACATGTGTCTCTAATTATATTTAAGGAGATGAGATTGCAAATATTTCTTCGACATTTGGGTATATTTCACGAAATGGCGCGCACAACTATATTGTTCTAATTGCCAAAATAGTTCTGATTGTCATCTCGAGAGTTACCTCTAATTACATCATACAAGACATATCTGTTCTCTTAATTGTGTTTTCGAAAATAATTTTGAAATTCAGTAAAATGGTCTGACCGTAAAACTGATACATTTTTCTGTTATTTCAAAACTTTAATTAAATACTTTTTTTAATTTGTATTTATTTCTTTTTCAGTGTAATCCTGTGATATAATTTTGATCAAGATCAATTTTTGTTATAATTTCTGATTTATGATTCATTTCTTTTAAACAATGACTGGATAAATACAAATTTTCATGAGTCAGTACACATAAATGCAGCCAGAGAAAAATGATGAAAATTCAATGAAAAAAACGTAAGTTATTGTGCTTTTTTAAAATATTCACGATTTTGTGGTTTTTTTTGTGCTTTTTTTTATATTTTCGCCATTTTGTGTTTTTTTTGCGGCATCGTCACTCGTGAAACTTTTTCTGGAGTAAATAAGTTTTAGAAAAAAATCATAATAAAATAATTAAAATTAACAAAAGTTTTGAATAAAATTAATTTTTGTGCAATTACCGAACTTTGTATAAATACTATTTTTTTTTTTGTAATTTTCACTGATATAAACAGTGACACTCAGACATATTAGCGTTATAAATTCACAAATTTTGAGTTATTATTTTAAAGATTTAAATTATTATAAACAAATAATTTAATTATTGACTCAATAACTTAATTTAAAGTACAAAGCGTTGTATTAATGTAAAGTTTATTAAATCTATTTTAATAAAGTTATTTAAATAACAACTAGAAACACAGATTTTATATTTGAAATAATAAAATCAAACAATGTTCGTTTGCGCTCAGTCAATTATCGTATTTATTAACGATTTATATTCGTTCACGATCATTTCCGGTTGTCATCATTGAATTTGTCACGATTAAGTGTAAATGGAAAACGACCATGCACGATTTATGTTCGTTCTAAATTAAGCTCCGATTGTCTTCGTTGAATTAATTCACGAAGTTTTAAAATAATGTTATATGAAAATTATGCCTATTTTATATTGGATTATTTTTTTAATTTCTGACACATTTGGTAAAAAATATTAAGATAACTTGCAAAAATTCTTGATTAAAATTAATCCGCGGTACTAATAGCACAATTTTTATTTAAATATGATTTATGAAAATATTATTATTATTATAATATTATTTCATAAATAATTAAAATATTCGAGGATAGGTAGTTTTATCTGAGTAAGATGATAACAACAAATGGCATTAAAAAATTCTTGCCAAAATATTATCTATATTAATTTCGAAAAATTTTGATCCTCTCTCAAATAACAGACAATTGGAATAAAAAAAATAATCGGGATATAAATAATGAATAAATTTTTGACTATATTCAAAACTTAGTTCAACTCATCAGTGTTCATTATTTAACCAACTGACTTTAAGTAAATAATAATGGCAAACTTTTTAATTTTAAATCTATCCAAAGATATTTTCTCTCAATAATTTCCATTACAAAAATGAGTTCGGCCGTTGCAATTTTAATAAATCTTAACTTCAATTTAATTATTTTTCATACTTTAATTTAAAATTTGAGGTTCGCAACAAGATTGTTTTCCAGTTCAGGGAAATATTTTTTCGACATTTGGTTATATTTCACAGAATGACACGTACACTTATTTTGTTCTAATTGCTAAAATAAGTATATTTGCCATTTTGAGAATTACATCTAATTACATCACAGAAGAAATATCAGAACTCTTAATTGTGTTTTCACTATGTTTCAGTAAATAATAATGGGGAACTTTTATTGGCGTTTGTTATATTTCTATTTGTTTTATTTGTTAAAATAGAGATATGGCTGACGTCTAGCAAAAGTTAGTTACACATATCAGACTTCACTGAAGCAAGTGACTTACAAATTTGTTTCACAGATTAATAATGACTAAGTTTTAATTAAATTTGTGAATATTTCTAGAAGATAGTATTAACTATTAAAATAGAAGTAATGCAAATTTGTTATCATTTCAAATTTGGATTGTTGTTTATTGTCGAGAGTTAGTTACAATTGGATCAGTGAAGGCACATGTGTACATTTTGGGTATATTTCTATAAATGTCACCCACAACTATTTTGCTTTAATTGCTAAAATAGTTGTGTTTGCCATTTTGGGAATTACATCTAGGTACATCATACAAGACATATCTGTTCTCTTAATTGTGTTTTCGAAAATAATTTTGAAATTCAGTAAAATGGTACATTTTTCTGTTATTTCAAACTTTTAATTATGTACTTTTTTTAATTTGAAATTATTAAATTGAAATGGGAAATTATTTAGAGTATTTCATTTTCAGTGTAATCCTGTGATATAATTTTTGATCAAGATAATTTTTTGTTATAATTTCTGATTTATGATTCATATCTTTTAAACAATGACGGGATAAATGCAAATGTTCATGAGTCAGTACACATAAATGCAGACAAAGAGTAATGAAGAAATGCAGTGAATAAAAAACGTAAGTTATTTGTGGTTTTGATTCCGAATTTGGTTTTCAAATCACTTCTAATCTAAAATTTTTTGAAACATTATGTTAATTATGCCTTCTTAATTCACAGATTATCTGGATTCACGTGAGAATCCTTTTTCAACTGAAAACATATAAAATTAGAATACTAATAAGGAATACATTTTTAACTACGAATCTCCAAATGTTAGTTGAATTCATCAGTTTTCAATCTTAATCAAATTGATTTGAACTCGGTTTCATTAAATACTAAGGCCTAACGTTTTATTGAGTTTTTGTTTCAGAGATTAATAATGACTAAGTTTTAATTAAATTTGTGTAGAAGGTGGTATTGACTATTAAAATAGACAGTAATTCAAATTTGTTCTAATTCCAAATGTGAGTTGTTGTTTATTTTCAAGAGTTATTTCTAATTTCATCAGTGAGAAGGCACAGGTGTCTCTAATTTTATTTAAGGAAATGAGATTAAATATATTTCTTTGATATTTGGGTATATTTCACGAAATGGCACGCACAACTATTTTGTTCTAATTGCCAAAATAGTTCTGCTTGCCATTTCGAGAGTTACCTCTAATTACATCCGTGAAGAAATATCAGATCTCTTAATTGTGCTTTCGAAAATAATATTGAAATTCAGTAAAATGATCTCACGGTAAAATATGGTATATTTTTCTGTTATTTCAAACTTTTAATTAAATCCTTTTTTTAATTTGTATTTATTTCTTTTTCAGTGTAATCCTGTGATATAATTTTTGATCAACCTCAGTTTTTGTTATAATTTCTGATTTATGATTCATTTCGTTTAAACAATGACTGGATAAATGCAAATTTTCATTACTCAGTACACATAAATGCAGCCAGAGAAAAATGAAGAAAATTCAGTGAAAAATACATAAGTTATTGTGCTTTTATAAAATATTCACGATTTTGTGTTTTTTTTGTGCTTTTTTAAATTTTTCCGATTTTGTGTTTGTTTTTTTTTTTGCGTCATCGTCACTCGTGAAACTTTTTCTGGAGTAAGTAAGTTTTAGAAAAAAATCATAATAAAATTATTAAAATTAACAAAAGTTTTGAATTAAATTAATTTTTTTTTTTGTAATTTTCACTGATATAAACAGTGACACTCAAACATATTAGCGTTATAAATTCACAAATTTTGAGTTATTATTTTAAAGATTTAAATTATTATAAACAAATAATTCAATTATTGACTCAATAACTTAATTTAAAGTACAAAGCGTTGTATTAATGTAAAGTTTATTAAATCTATTTTAATAAAGTTATTTAAATAACAACTAGAAACACAGATTTAATATTTGAAAAAATTAAATCAAACAATGTTCGTTTGCGCTCAGTCAGTTACCTAATGCAATTATCGTATTTATTAACGTAATTGTGTCCATGGAAAACGACTATGAACCATTTAAATTTGTTCAAGAATAAGCTCCTATTGTCTTCATTGAAATTATTCACGAAGCTTTAAAATAATGTTATATGAAAATTATGCCGATTTTAAGTTTGATTTTTTTTTTAATTTCTGACACATTTGGTAAAAAATATTAAGATATCTTGCAAAAATTCTTAATTTCAATTAATCCGCGGTACTAATAGCACAATTTTTTATTTAATTATGATTTATGAAAATATTATTATTATTATAATTTTATTTCACAAATAATTAAAATATTCGAGGATAGGTAGTTTTTGCGGAGTAAGATGATAACAACAAATGACATTTAAACATTTATTCCGAAAAATTTTGATCCTCTCTCAAATAACAGACAATTGGAATAAGAAAAATAATCGGGATATAAATAATGAATAAATTATTGACTATATTCAAAAGTTAGTTCAACTCATCAGTGGTCATTATTTAACCAACTGACTTTAAGTAAATAATAATGGCAAACTTTTTAATTTTAAATCTATCCAAAGATATTTTCTCTATAATTTCCATTACAAAAATGAGTTCGGCCGTTGCAATTTTAATAAATCTTTACTTCAATTTAATTATTTTTCATACTTTAATTTAAAGTTTGAGGTTCGCAACAAGATTGTTTTCCAGTTCAGCGAAATATTTTTTCGACATTTGGGTATATTTCACAGAATGGCACGTACACTTATTTTGTTCTAATTGCTAAAATAAGTTTATTTGCCATTTTGAGAATTTCATCTAATTACATCACAGAAGAAATATCAGATATCCTAATTCTGCTTTCACTATGTTTCAGTAAATAATAATGGCAAACTTTTATTGAGTAATGTTATATTTCTATTTGTTTTATTTGCTAAAATAGAAATATTGCAGAACTCTAACAAAAGTTAGATATAGTTATCAGACTTCACTGAAGCAAGTGACTTAAATTTTCTTTAATATTGATTAAGTTTTATTTAAATTTGTGTATATTTCCAGAAGATAGTATTGACTATTGAATTAGACAGTAATTCAAATTTGTTCTCATTACAAATTTGGATTGTTGTTTATTTTGAGAGTTAGTTCCAATTGCAACAGTGAGAAGGCACATGTGTCTCTAATTTTATTTAAGGAAATGAGATTGAATATATTTCTTCAACATTTGGGTATATTTCACGAAATGGTTAGCATAACTATTTTGTTCTAATTGCCAAAATAGTTCTGTTTGCCATACCGAGAGTTACCTCCAATTACATCAGAGAATCTCTTAATTGTATTTTAGAAATTAATATTGATATGCAGTAAAATAGTCTCACGGTTATTTCAAAACTTTAATTATATATTTTTTTAATTTCTGTTTATTAAATTTAAATTTGAAATTGTTAACAATTATTTCTTTTTCAGTTTAATCCTGTGATATAATGAAATATTTTCTCGAGTCAGTACACATAAATGCAGACTAAGAGAAATGAAGAAATGCAGTGGATAAAAAACGTAAGTTATTTGTGGCTTTCATTCTGAAAAGCTATTTGTATTCCAATAATAATTATTAAACAGTTAAAGAAAAATTGAATTTTAACCAAATATTGAAAGAAACTTAAAAATTAATAAAGAAAAAATTAATTAATTAAAGTAAAAATTTATTCAAAAATTAAAGTAGAATTTTTTATTTTTTTTTGCTTACAATTGTACAGTAAAAAAAAAAAATTTGTCCGAACGAGATTTGAACCCACAGATTTTTGGTTATTTTATTTGAAAATTTGTCATCAGCAGGAAAATCAATACTTTCAAAAGCCCATTTTGCAATTGTAATGTTTTCTTTTGATAAGACCCGGTTTAGATACTTCAGTGCAACATTAAACAACAAATAAATTTAAATTCTTATTGACACAATTCAATAATTTTATTTGAATGAATTTATCATATTGTCAAGGCACAAAAATATACAACAAAATTTCATGTTGTTTGAAAATAATAAACTAAGAATATAAATTTCATTTCTATTTGTTGAATCATTTTTTAGATGATAATTCATTTTCAGTCATGACAAATTAAAATATCGAAATTATTGGAAGTGTTGAGTGGTTTAATGATACATATAAACATGGCTTTTATAATACAGACCAAAAACCAAATGAATTCATTGTAAATGCAATGAAAATGAAATGTTTTGATAAACTGAAGAGCGAATATATTGAATTTGTTTGATTTTAATTAAATCGATTTTGATTATTGGTTCAAACCTTCTGTTTTAATTAATTAACTTTTCTATTTATAAATTTAAGAGTGTAAATACAGACAGAAAAATAAAAGAAATTGTGATTTTCTATAAGAATATTGATGAGAGAAAAGGAGACCGAAATTGGTAGTGATATAGGAAACTTTCAAAAGCTCATATTTGGTAGGGAATAAATTGTAAGGTTTTCCAAATAATATAATTCGCTAAACCTATTTTCCACCCTTATGAAGTATATATACACCTTTCTAAAATTTATCAGACGGATGGTCTGTTGCTGCGAAGTGTAAATGGACTTCGTGACTATCCATTGAAATACGTCACATATATGTTTGGGTAACTTTTCATTGAATCGTTCTCTTACTCTACGATTGAAAATCTTGTTGTTACAACTCGATTGAAAATTAAATAATATAAAAGATTTTACAAATAAATCGAATAAAGAAAATAAAGAAAAAAATCCGGTATAGAATTATACCAAAAACAAATAAATACTTTGCAGCGTTGTTGACCATCCTTTTGTTCCCGCGGGATCCATTTTCTATCTTATAAATGAATTTGTAAAGTTCTTTTATTTTTACTTTATTAAGTTTTTAATAATTGATTTCAGATTCAATTGGAATTGGTTACCAAATAATAGAAAAAAATTTCTTCTGATTTTTATAGAAATTAAAAATTCGGAAACCGTGAACTTATTAAATTTCAATTGGAGAAGGACAAAATGACAAACATGATTCGATGGAACGTGAACTCCCTTATTTAACGAAGTTTTTTTTTCATAAATCTATGAACAAAAATCACATCCCATCAACATCAACGGCATTCATTTAATGCAACCATTTGCTGCTGCATTGAATTTTATGCGAATTACTAATATTTTAAACTAAGACTTAGTAACTCAGAAGTTTACATGTGACGTACCAATTTTTCAATTAAATCAAAAATTCTAAAGTTGTCTCAAAATCCAATTTTTTTATTAAGACTTTTTTTTATTTATAATCAAAAAACGCGAATTTGTTAAAATTTATGAATAAATTTCACTTGAAAATTTTCAAAACTTTAAATTTACAAAAATACACACACACACATGTAAACTATAGACATAATTTAAGAGTTTTGATAGAATTCCTTTTCATTCTGATTTACATTATTTGTGTACAATTTTAAAACTTTTAAAATGAACGAAACGAAAAAAAATTGAAAAATAAATTAAATATTGAAATTTTCATTATTTGATTAAATTTTTTGTCTTTTCGTCACGAGACACAAAATTCAAATAATTAACAAAAAATAAATTATAATTAGAAATAAGTAAATTAGTTGATGCATTTAAGTTTAATGTTAAAGTATTTTAATAATTACGAAATCAATTATCAACAATTAAAGACACTTAAAGAATTTTTGAACAAATATTGAAAGAAATTAAAAAAGAAAAAGAAAATAAGATTGACAACATTTTTCCACAATTTGGGTATATTTAACGAGGTGGCACACACAACTTTTTTGTTCTAATTGCTAGAAAAGCTTTGTGTGTCATCTCGAGAGTTACTTTCAATTACATCATACAAGACATATCTGTTCTCTTAATTGTGTTTTAGAAAATAATTTTGAAATTCAGTAAAATGGTCTCACGGTAAAATATTTTACATTTATCTGTTATTTCAAAATTTTAATAATAGACTTTTTTAATTTGTATTTATTTCTTTTTCAGTGTAATCCTGTGATATAATTTTGATCAAGATCAATTTTTGTTATAATTTCTGATTTATGATTCATTTCTTTTAAACAATGACGGGATAAATACAAATTTTCATGAGTAAGTACAAAAAAATGCAGCCAGAGAAAAATGATGAAAATTCAGTGAAAAAAACGTAAGTTATTGTGCTTTTATAAAATATTCACGATTTTGTGTTTTTTTTGTGCTTTTTTTTATATTTTCGCCACTTTGTGTTTTTTTTTGCGTCATCGTGACTCGTGAAACTTTTCTGGAGTAAATAAGTTTTAGAAAAAATCATAATAAAATTATTAAAATTAACAAAAGTTTTGAATAAAATTAATTTTTGGGCAATTACCAAACATTGTATAAATACTATTTTTTTTGTAATTGCCACTGATATAATCAGTGACACTCAAACATATTAGCGTTATAAATTCACAAATTTAAATTATTATAAACAAATAATTTAATTATTGACTCAATAACTTAATTTAAAGTACAAAGCTGTTGTATTATTGTAAAGTGTTTTAAATCTATTTTAATTATTTAAATAACAACTAGAAACATAGATTTAATATTTGAAATAATTAAATCAAAAAATGTTCGTTTGCGCTCAGTTAATTATCGTATTTATTAACGATTTATATTCGTTCACGATCATTTTCGGTTGTCATCATTGAATTTGTCACGATTAAGTTTAAATGGAAAACGACCATGAACGATTTATGTTCGTTCTAAATTAAGCTCGGATTATCTTCATTGAATTAATTCACGAAGTTTTAAAATTTAAAATTTTTTTAATTTCTGACACATTTGGTAAAAAATATTAAGATAACTTGCAAAAATTCTTGATTTCAATTAATCCGCGGTACTAATAGCACAATTTTTTATTTAATTATGATTTATGAAAATATTATTATTATTATAATATTATTTCATAAATAATTAAAATATTCGAGGATAGGTAGTTTTTTCTGAGTAAGATGATAACAACAAATGACATCAAAAAATTCATTCCGAAAAATTTTGATCCTCTCTCAAATAACAGACAATTGGAATAAAAAAAAAATCGGAATATAAATAATGAATAAATTATTAACTATATTCAAAAGTTAGTACAACTCATCAGTGTTCATTATTTAACCAACTGACTTTAAGTAAATAATAATGTCAAACTTTTTAATTTTAAATTTATCCAAAGATATTTTCTCTCAATAATTTCCATTACAAAAATGAGTTCAGCCGTTGCTATTTTAATAAATCTTAACTTAATTTTAATTATTTTTCATACTTTAATTTAAAGTTTGAGGTTCGCAACAAGATTGTTTTCCAGTTCAGCGAAATATTTTTTCGACATTTGGTTATATTTCACAGAATGGCACGTACACTTATTTTGTTCTAATTGCTAAAATAAGTTTATTTGCCATTTTGAGAATTACATCTAATTACATCACAAATCTCTTAATTGTGCTTTCACTATGTTTCAGTAAATAATAATGACGAACTTTTATTGAGGTGTGTTATATTTCTATTTGTTTATTTGCTAAAATAGAAATTTGGCAGACCTCTAACAAAAGTTAGTTACACTTATCAGAGTTCAATGAAGCAAGTAACTTACAAATTTGTTTCAGGGATTAATAATGACTAAGTTTTAATTAAATTTGTGTAGAAGGTGGTATTGACTATTAAAATAGACAGTAATTCAAATTTGTTCTAATTCCAAATGGGAGTTGTTGTTTATTTTCAAGAGTTAGTTCCAATTGCATCAGTGAGAAGGCACATGTGTCTCTAATTTTATTTAAGTAGATGAGATTGAAAATATTTATTCGACATTTGGGTATATTTCAATAAATGTCACCCACAACTATTTTGTTTTGATTGCTAAAATAGTTGTGTTTGCCAATTGCATCAGTGAGAAGGCACATGTGTCTCTAATTTTATTTAAGGAAATGAGATTGAATATATTTCTTCGACATTTGGGTATATTTCACGAAGTGGCTATTTTGTTCTAATTGCCAAAATAGTTCTGTTTGCCATACCGAGAGTTACCTCCAATTACATCAGAGAATCTCTTAATTGTATTTTAGAAAATAATATTGATATGCAGTAAAATAGTCTCACGGTTATCTCAAAACTTTAATTATATACTTTTTTAATTTCTGTTTATTAAATTTAAATGGGAAATTGTTAACAATTATTTCTTTTTCAGTTTAATCCTGTGATAGAATGACATATTTTCTCGAGTCAGTACACATAAATGCAGACTAAGAGAAATGAAGAAATGCAGTGGATAAAAAACGTAAGTTATTTGTGATTTTCATTCCGAAAAGTTATCTGTATTACAATAATAATTATTAAACAGTTAAAGAAAACTGGAATTTTAACCAAATATTGAAAGAAACTTAAAAATTAATTAAGAAAATGTTTAAAGTAAAAATTTATTCAAAAATTAAAGTAGAATTTTTTATTTTTTGTTGCTTACAATTGTACAATAAAAAAAAAAATTTTTGTCCGAACGAGATTTGAACCCACAGACTTTTGGTTATTTTATTTGAAAATTTGCCATCAACAGGAAAATCAATACTTTTAAAAGCTCTTTTTGCAATTGTTAAGTTTTCTTTTGATAAAACCCGGTTTACATACTTCAGTGCAACGTTAAATAACAACTAAATTTCAATTCTTATTGACACAATTCAATAATTTTATTTGAATGAATTTGTCAAATTGTCAAGACACATAAATATGCAACATAATTTCATGTTCTTTGAAAATAATAAACTATTATTTTGTCTGTAAGAATATAAATTTCATTTCTATTTCTGAATCATTTTTTAGATGATAATTCATTTTCAGTCATGACATATTAAAATATCAAAACTATTGGGAGTGTTGAGTGGTTTAATGATACATATAAACATGGCTTTTATAATACAGACTAAAAGCCAAATGAATTCATTACAAATGCAATGAAAATGAAATGTTTTGATAAACTGAAGAGCGAATATATTGAATTTGTTTGATTTTAATTAAATCGATTTTGATTATTAGTTCAAATGGTTAATTAAATTTTTAATTTATAAATTTAAAAATATAAAATACAGACAAGAAAATGATGAGAGAAAGGGAGACCGAAATAGGGGATATAGGAAACTTTCAAAAGCTCATATTTGGTCGGGAATAAATTGTAAGGTTTTCCAAATAATATAATTCGCTAAAACTATTTTCCACCCTTATGAAGTATATATACACCTTTTAAAAATTTATCAGACGGATGGTCTGTTGCTGCAGAGTGTAAATGGACTTCGTGACTATCCATTGAAATACGTCACATATACGTTTGGGTAACTTTTCATTGAATCGTTCTCTTACTCTACGATTGAAAATCTTGTTGTTACAACTCGATTGAAAATAAAAAAATATAAAAGATTTTACAAATAAATCGAATAAGGAAAATAAAGAAAAAAATCCGGTATAGAATTATACCAAAAACAAATAAATACTTTGCAGCGTTGTTGACCATTCTTTTGTTCCCTCGGGATCCATTTTCTATCTTATAAATTAATTTGAAAAGTTCAATTATTTTTACTTTATTAAATTTTTAATATTTGATTTCAGATTCAATTGGAATTGGTTACCAGATAATAGAAAAAAAATTCTTCTGATTTTTATAGAAATTAAAATTTCGGAAAACGTGAACTTATTAAATTTCGATTGGAGAAGGACAAAATGACAAACATGATTCGATGGAATGTGAACTCCCTTATTTTACGAAGTTTTTTTTTCATAAATGTAAGTACAAAAATGTTCACGTTTTGTTTCTATAAATTAAATAATTCTAAATAATTTCCATAACTTATAATTATTGTCTTCACTTAAGACTTTTTGTCAATCAAAAAATATTCTATTTTAGAAAAGAATATTTTTGTGAAAAATTGAAATTTATTTCAGAAATTTTTTAACCCAAATTTCAAATTATACAACACAACAAAAATGTTGTGGTGTAACTCTACACATTATATATATATATTTATATTTGTATATTTAATTCAGTAGTTTCACAATTTTCTCAAAATTAATAATAATTAATAAATTATTAATTGATTAAACTATAATTAATTTGTTTATTTCCTTTTTCTTACAACAGATTGATCATCCTTCAATTCCTTTTTTTAATAACATCAATGTCTTGTCTTCGATATTTCTATACTCAACTCAGAATGTCTTTGACATACAATTATGAACAAAAATCACATCCCATCAACATCAACGGCATTCATTTAATGCAACCATTTGCTGCTGCATTGAATTTTATGCGAATTTCTAATATTTTAAACTAAGACTTAGTAACTCAGAAGTTTACATGTGACGTACCAATTTTTAAATTAAATCAAAAATTCTAAAGTTGTCTCAAAATCAAATTTTTTTATTAAGACTTTTTTTTATTTATAATCAAAAAACGCGAATTTGTTAAAATTTAAGAATAAATTTCACTTGAAAATTTTCAAAACTTTAAATTTACAAAAATACACACACACACATGTAAACTATAGACATAATTTAAGAGTTTTGATAGAATTCCTTTTCATTCTGATTTACATTATTTGTGTACAATTTTAAAACTTTTAAAATGAACGAAACGAAAAAAAATTGAAAAATAAATTAAATATTGAAATTTTCATTATTTGATTAAATTTTTTGTCTTTTCGTCACGAGACACAAAATTCAAATAATAAACAAAAAATAAATTAAAATTCGAAATAAGTAAATTAGTTTATACAATTAAGTTTAATGTTAAAGTATTCTAATAAATACGAAATCAATAATCAACAATTAAAGACAATTAAAGAATTTTTGAACAAATATTGAAAGAAATTAAAAATGAAAATGAAAATACGATTGACTAACATTTTTCCACAATTTGGGTATATTTAACGAGGTGGCACACACAACTTTTTTGTTCTAATTGCTAAAAAAGCTATGTGTATCATCTCGAGAGTTACCTTCAATTACATCACACAAGACATATCTGTTCCCTTAATTGTGTTTTAGAAAATAATTTTGAAATTCAGTAAAATGGTCTCACGGTAAAATATTTTACATTTTTCTGTTATTTCAAAATTTTAATAATAAACTTTTTTAATTTGTATTTATTTCTTTTTCAGTGTAATCCTGTGATATAATTTTTGATCAAGATCATTTTTTGTTATAATTTCTGATTTATGATTCATTTCATGAGTAATAAAATGCAGACAAGGAGGAATGAAGAAATGCAGTGGATAATAAACGTAATGTATTTGTGGTTTTCATTCCGAACTTTTATTTGTTTTCCAATAATTCCAAATCTTAAATATTTTGAAACTGTGTATTAATTATGCTTTCTACATTAACAGATTATAATATATGATAATATTCTGTCAACTTTCATTTTTATTTAGATTTATAGTACATCAACCATTGTATGTTATTAATACTATTTCCATGGATAATTAAATATTTTATATAATGAATGTTATTTTAATGTAATCTATTAATTTTCCCATTGCTTCTACAGTGTTTGCAAGGCAATCTTCAATTTTTAAGGAAATTTGATATTATTGTTTTTGTTTTCCATATTTCTGACATTCACAAAGGAGGTGTTCTACAGATATTATAGCTTGGCTGCATTCGCAAATTTGAGGCTGTGATCCATTCATTAGGTGTCCGTTTGTTGCCTTAGTATGACCGATACTCAACCACTGCTATCTTTTTGTCAACTGAGAACATCTAAAATTATAATATAGAATAACGAATAAATTGAACTAGCTGATAACATCAATGTTATTCATAATTATTCATCTACCAAAAGGTGAATTAATTTTTGGTATTATTAAAAATGTACAAATAATTATCCTAAATCTTTTTTAAGCAATTCAATTAAAAGTTCATTTTTCCTAAATTGAAAATTTTTCATGAAATTTGATCAGCAAAGGAAAAAAAATGTTTCTATTAGAAAAATCGGTCATTTGTGCCCCCGTCTGAACTTTTGTTACTGGGGTCTCGGGTTCAATGGCGTGTTTGCCATTTTGAGAGTTACACCTAATTACATCACAAAGAAATATCAGATCTCTTAATTGTGTTTTCGCTATGTTTCAGTAAATAATAATGGCGAACTTTTATTTAGGTACGTTATATTTCTATTTGTTTTATTTGCTTAAATAGAAATATGGCTGGCCTATAACAAAAGTTAGTTACAGTAATCAGACTTCAATGAAGCAAGTAACATAAATATTTGTTTCAGAGATTAATAATGACTAAGTTTTAATTCAATTTGTGTATATTTCCATCAGGAACTATTGACTATTGAAATACACAATAATTCAAATATGTATTAACTCCAAATGTGAATTGTTGTATATTTTCAAAAGTTCGTTCCAATTGCAACAGAGAAGGCACAGGTGTCTCTAATATTTTTCAAGAAAATAAAATTGACTGAATTTTTTCCACAATTTGTGTATATTTCACGAAATGGCTAGCACAACTATTTTGTTCTAATTGCTAAAATAGTTCTGTTTGTCATTTCTTGAGTTACGTGTAATTACATCCGAGAAGAAATATCAGATCTCTTAATTGTGCTTTCGAAAATAATATTGAAATTCAGTAAAATGGTTTCACCGTAAAATATGGTACATTTTTCTGTTATTTCAAAATTTTAATTATATACTTTTTTTAATTTGTATTTATTTCTTTTTCAGTGTAATCCTGTAATATAATTTTTGATCAAGATCAGTTTTTGTTATAATTTCTGCTTTATGATTCACTTCTTTTAAACAATGACGGGTTAAATGAAAATTTTCATGAGTCAGTACACATAAATGCAGCCAGAGAAAAATGAAGAAAATTCAATGAAAAAAACGTAAGTTATTGTGCTTTTATAAAATATTCACGATTTTATGTTTTTTTTTTGAGATTTTTTATATGTTCGCCACTATGTGTTTTTTTTTTGCGTCATTGTCGCTCGTGAAACTTTTTCTGGAGTAAATAAGTTTTAGAAAAAAATCATAATAAAATTATTAAAATTAATAAAAGTTTTGAATAAAATTAATTTTTGTGCAATTACCAAACTTTGTATAAATACTATTTTTTTTGTAATTGCCACTGATATAATCAGTGACACTCAAACATATTAGCGTTATAAATTCACAAATTTAAATTATTATAAACAAATAATTTAATTATTGACTCAATAACTTAATTTAAAGTACAAAGCTGTTGTATTATTGAAAAGTGTTTTAAATCTATTTTAATAAAGTTATTTAAATAACAACTAGAAACACAGATTTAATATTTGAAATAATTAAGTCAAACAATGTTCGTTTGCGCTCAGTCAATTATCGTATTTATTAACGATTTATATTCGTTCACGATCATTTCCGGTTGTCATCATTGAATTTGTCACGATTAAGTGTAAATGGAAAACGACCATGTTCGTTCAAAATTAAGCTCGGATTGTCTTCATTGAATTAGTTCACGAAGTTTTAAAATTTAAAATTTTTTTAATTTCTGACACATTTGGTAAAAAATATTAAGATAACTTGCAAAAATTCTTGATTTCAATTAATCCGCGGTATTAATAGCACAATTTTTTATTTAAATATGATTTATGAAAATAATATTATTATTATAATATTATTTCATAAATAATTAAAATATTCGAGGATAGGTAGTTTTTTCTGAGTAAGATGATAACAACAAATGGCATTAAAAAATTCATTCCGAAAAATTTTCTAATTTCATTTCGATTTTTTTTTATTCTTCTCTCAAATAACAGACAATTGGAATAAAAAAAATAATCGGGATATAAATAATGAATAAATTATTGACTATATTCAAAAGTTAGTTCAACTCATCAGTGTTCATTATTTAACCAACTGACTTTAAGTAAATAATAATGTCAAACTTTCTAATTTTAAATCTATCCAAAGATGTTTTCTCTCGATAATTTCCATTACAAAAATGAGTTCAGCCGTTGCTATTTTAATAAATCTTTACTTCAATTTAATTATTTTTCATACATTAATTTAAAGTTTGAGGTTCGCAACAAGATTGTTTTTTTTCATATATAATTCTTCAAGTTCCGGGAAATATTTTCGCGACATTTGGGTATATTTCACAGAATGGCACGTACACCTATTTTGTTATAATTGCTAAAGTAAGTGTATTTGCCATTTTGAGAGTTACATCTAATTACATCACAGAAGAAATATCAGATCTCTTAATTGTGCTTTCACTATGTTTCAGTAAATAATAATGGCAAACTTTTATTGAGGTATGTTTTATTTCTATTTGTTTCATTTGCTTAAATAGAAATATGGCAGACCTCTAACAAAAGTTAGTTAAACTTATCAGACTTCACTGAAGCAAGTGACTTAAATTTTCTTTAATATTGATTAAGTTTTATTTAAATTTGTGTATATTTCCAGAAGATAGTATTGACTATTGAATTAGACAGCAATTCAAATTTGTTCTCATTACAAATTTGGATTGTTGTTTATTTTGAGAGTTAGTTCCAATTGCAACAGTGAGAAGGCACATGTGTCTCTAATTTTATTTAAGGAAATGAGATTGAATATATTTCTTCGACATTTGGGTATATTTCACGAAATGGCTATTTTGTTCTAATTGCCAAAATAGTTCTGTTTGCCATACCGAGAGTTACCTCCAATTACATCAGAGAATCTCTTAATTGTATTTTAGAAATTAATATTGATATGCAGTAAAATAGACTCACGGTTATTTCAAAACTTTAATTATATACTTTTTTTAATTTCTGTTTGTTAAATTTAAATGGGAAATTGTTAACAATTATTTCTTTTACAGGTTAATCCTGTGATATAATGACATATTTTCTCGAGTCAGTACTCATAAATGCAGACTAAGAGAAATGAAGAATTGCAGTGGATAAAAAACGTAAGTTATTTGTGCTTTCATTCCAAAAAGTTATCTATATTCCAAGAATAATTATTGAACAGTTAAAGAAAATTGGATTTTTAACCAAATATTGAAAGAAACTTAAAAATTAATTAAGAAAATATTTAAAGTAAAAATTTATTCAAAAATCAAATCCGGAATTCATAAGAAAATTAAAGTAGAGTTTTGTATTTTTTGTTGCTTACAAAAAATCGGGATATAAATAATGAATAAATTATTGACTATATTCAAAAGTTAGTTCAACTCATCAGTGTTCATTATTTAACCAACTGACTTTAAGTAAATAATAATGGCAAACTTTTTAATTTTAAATCTATCCAAAGATGTTTTCTCTCAATAATTTCCATTAGAAAAATGTGTTCAGCCGTTGCTATTTTAATAAATCTTTACTTCAATTTAATTATTTTTCATACTTTAATTTAAAATTTGAGGTTCGCATCAAGATTGTTTTCCAGTTCAGGGAAATATTTTTTCGACATTTGGTTATATTTCACAGAATGACACGTACACTTATTTTGTTCTAATTGCTAAAATAAGTATATTTGCCATTTTGAGAATTACATCTAATTACATCACAGAAGAAATATCAGAACTCTTAATTGTGCTTTCACTATATTTCAGTAAATAATAATGGCGAACTTTTATTAGCGTTTGTTATATTTCTATTTGTTTTATTTGTTAAAATAGAGATATGGCTGACGTCTAACAAAAGTTAGTTACACATATCAGACTTCACTGAAGCAAGTGACTTACAAATTTGTTTCACAGATTAATAATGACTAAGTTTTAATTAAATTTGTGAATCTTTCTAGAAGATAGTATTAACTATTAAAATAGAAGTAATTCAAATTTGTTATCATTTCAAATTTGGATTGTTGTTTATGGTCGAGAGTTAGTTACAATTGGATCAGTGAAGGCACATGTGTACATTTTGGGTATATTTCTATAAATGTCACCCACAACTATTTTGCTTTAATTGCTAAAATAGTTGTGTTTGCCATTTTGAGAGTTACATCTAGGTACATCATACAAGACATATCAGATCTCTTAATTGTGTTTTCGAAAATAATTTTGAAATTCAGTAAAATGGTCTCACGGTAAAATATGGTACATTTTTCTGTTATTTCAAACTTTTAATTATGTACTTTTTTTAATTTGAAATTATTAAATTGAAATGGGAAATTATTTAGAGTATTTCCTGTGATATAATTTTTGATCAAGATAATTTTTTGTTATAATTTCTGATTTATGATTCATACCTTTTAAACAATGACGGGATAAATGCAAATGTTCATGAGTCAGTACACATAAATGCAGACAAAGAGTAATGAAGAAATGCAGTGAATAAAAAACGTAAGTTATTTGTGGTTTTGATTCCGAATCAGTTTTCAAATGACTTCTAATCTAAAAATTTTTGAAACAGTATGTTAATTATGCCTTCTTAATTCACAGATTATCTGGATTCACGTGAGAATCCTTTTTCAACTGAAAACATATAAAATTAGAATACGAATAAGGAACACATTTTTAACTACGAATCTCCAAATGTTAGTTGAATTCATCAGTTTTCAATCTTAATCAAATTGATTTGAACTCGGTTTCATTAAATACTAAGGCCTAACGTTTAATTGAGTTTTTATTTCAGAGATTAATAATGACTAAGTTTTAATTAAATTTGTGTAGAAGGTGGTATTGACTATTAAAATAGACAGTAAATCAAATTTGTTCTAATTCCAAATGTGAGTTGTTGTTTATTTTCAAGAGTTATTTCTAATTTCATCAGTGAGAAGGCACAGGTGTCTCTAATTTTATTTAAGGAAATGAGATTAAATATATTTCTTTGATATTTGGGTATATTTCACGAAATGGCACGCACAACTATTTTGTTGTAATTGCCAAAATAGTTCTGTTTGTCATTTCTTGAGTTACATGTAATTACATCCGAGAAGAAATATCAGATCTCTTAATTGTGCTTTCGAAAATAATATTGAAATTCAGTAAAATGGTTTCACCGTAAAAGACTTTTTTTAATTTGTATTTATTTCTTTTTCACTGTAATCCTGTGATATAATTTTTGATCAAGATCAGTTTTTGTTATAATTTCTGATTTATGATTTCAGTACACATAAATGCAGCCAGAGAAAAATGAAAAAAATTCAGTGAAAAAAACGTAAGTTATTGTGCTTTTTTAAAATATTCACGATTTTGTGTTTTTTTTTGTGCTTTTTTTATATGTCCGCCACTTTGTGTTTTTTTTGCGTCATTGTCGCTCGTGAAACAAATAATTTAATTATTGACTCAATAACTTAATTTAGAGTACAAAGCTGTTGTATTATTGTAAAGTGTTTTAAATCTATTTTAATAAAGTTATTTAAATAACAACTAGAAACACAGATTTAATATTTGAAATAATTAAATCAAACAATGTTCGTTTACGCTCAGTGAGTTGCCTATGCAATTTTCGTATTTATTAACGTAATTGTGTACATGGAAAACGACTTTGCACAATTTTTGTTCGTTCATAATTTAACTCCGATTGTCTTCATGGAATATATTCACGAAGTTTTAAAATAATATTATATGAAAATTATGCCGATTTTATTTTGAATAATTTTTTTAATTTCTGAGACATTTGGTAAAAAATTTTAAGATATCTAGAAATAATTCTTGATTAAAATTAATCCGCGGTACTAATAGCACAATTTTTTATTTAAATATGATTTATGAAAATATTATTATTATTATAATATTATTTCATAAATAATTAAAATATTCGAGGATAGGTAGTTTTTTCTGAGTAAGATGATAACAACAAATGACATTAAAAAATTCATTCCGAAAAATTTTGATCCTCTCTCAAATAACAGACAATTGGAATAAAAATAAAATCGGGATATAAATAATGAATAAATTATTGACTATATTCAAAAGTTAGTTCAACTCATCAGTGTTCATTATTTAACCAACTGACTTTAAGAAAATAATAATGGCAAACTTTTTAATTTTAAATCTATCCAAAGATATTTTCTCTAAAATTTCCATTACAAAAATGAGTTCGGCCGTTGCAATTTTAATAAATCTTAATTTCAATTTAATTATTTTTCATACTTTAATTTAGATTTTGAGGTTCGCAACAAGATTGTTTTACAGTTCAGGGAAATATTTTTTCGACATTTGGTTATATTTCACAGAATGACACGTACACTTATTTTGTTCTTATTGCTAAAATAAGTATATTTGCCATTCTGAGAATTACATCTAATTACATCACAGAAGAAATATCAGATATCTTAATTCTGCTTTCACTATGTTTCAGTAAATAATAATGGCAAACTTTTATTGAGTAATGTTATATTTCTATTTGTTTCATTTGCTAAAATAGAAATATGGCAGACCTCTAACAAAAGTTAGTTAAACTTATCAGACTTCACTGAAGCAAGAACTTAAATTTTCTTTAATATTGATTAAGTTTTATTTAAATTTGTGTATATTTCCAGATGATAGTATTGACTATTGAATTAGACAGTAATTCAAATTTGTTCTCATTACAAATTTGGATTGTTGTTTATTTTGAGAGTTAGTTCCAATTGCATCAGTGAGAAGGCACAGGTGTCTCTAATTTTGTTTAAGGAAATGAGATTGAATATATTTCTTCGACATTTGGGTATATTTCACGAAATGGCTATTCTGTTCTAATTGCCAAAATAGTTCTGTTTGCCATACCGAGAGTTACCTCCAATTACATCAGATAATCTCTTAATTGTATTTTAGAAATTAATATTGATATGCAGTAAAATAGTTTCACGGTTATTTCAAAACTTTAATTATATATTTTTTTAATTTCTGTTTATTAAATTTAAATGGGAAATTGTTAACACTTATTTCTTTTTCAGTTTAATCCTGTGATATAATGACATATTTTCTCGAGTCAGTACTCATAAATGCAGACTAAGAGAAATGAAGAAATGTAGTGGATAAAAAACGTAAGTTATTTGTGGCTTTCATTCCAAAAAGTTTTCTTTATTCCAATAATAATTATTGAACAGTTAAAGAAAAATTGAATTTTAACCAAATATTGAAAGAAACTTAAAAATTAATTAAGAAAATGTTTAAAGTAAAAATTTATTCAAAAATTAAAGGTGAATATTTTATTTTTTGTTGCTTACAATTGTACAATAAAAAAAAAAAAAATTTGTCCGAACGAGATTTGAACCCACAGATTTTTGGTTATTTTATTTGAAAATTTGTCATCAGCAGGAAAATCAATACTTTCAAGAGCTTTGCAATTGTAATGTTTTCTTTTGATAAGACCCGGTTTAGATACTTCAGTGCAACATTAAACAACAAATAAATTTCAATTCTTATTGACACATTTCACTAATTTTATTTGAATGAATTTATCATATTGTCAAGGCACATAAATATACAACAAAATTTCATGTTGTTTGAAAATAATAAACTAAGAATATAAATTTCATTTCTATTTCTGAATCATTTTTTAGATGATAATTCATATTCAGTCATGTCAAATTAAAATATCAAAATTATTTGGAGTGTTGAGTGGTTTAATGATACATATAAACATGGCTTTTATAATACAGACCAAAAACCAAATGAATTCATTATAAATGCAATGAAAATGAAATGTTTTGATAAACTGAAGAGCGAATATATTGAATTTGTTTGATTTTAATTAAATCGATTTTTATTGTTTGTTTAAATTTTCTGTTTCAATTAATTAGATTTTCAATTTATAAATTTAAAAATATAAAATACAGCCAGGAAAATGATGAGAGAATGGGAGATAGAAATAGGTAGTGATATAGGAAACTTTCAAAAGCTCATATTTGGTCGGGAATAAATTGTAAGGTTTTCCAAATAATCTAATTCGCTAAACTTATTTTCCACCCTTATGAAGTATATATACACCTTTCTAAAATTTATCACATGGATGTTCTGTTGCTGCAGAGTGTAAATGGACTTCGTGACTATCCATTGAAATACGTCACATATACGTTTGGGTAACTTTTCATTGAATCGTTCTCTTACTCTACGATTGAAAATCTTGTTGTTACAACTCGATTGAAAATTAAAAAATATAAAAGATTCTACAAATAAATCGAACAAAGAAAATAAAGAAAAAAATCCGGTATAGAATTATACCAAAAACAAATAAATACTTTGCAGCGTTGTTGACCATCCTTTTGTTTCCGCGGGATCCATTTTCTTTCTTATAAATTAATTTGAAAAGTTCTATTATTTTTACTTTATTAAATTTTTAATATTTGATTTCAGATTCAATTGGAATTGGTTACCAGATAATAGAAAAAAATTTCTTCTGATTTTTATAGAAATTAAAATTTCGGAAAACGTGAACTTATTAAATTTCAATTGGACAAAGACAAAATGACAAACATGATGCGATGGAACGTGAACTCCCTTATTTAACGAAGTTTTTTTTTCATAAATGTAAGTACAAAAATGTTCACGTTTTGTTTCTATAAAAACTTATAATTATTGTCTTCACTTAAGACTGTTTGTCAATCAAAAAATATTCTATTTTAGAAAAGAATATTTTTGTGAAAAATTGAAATTTATATCAGAAATTTTTTAACACAAATTTTTAATTATAAAACACAACAAAAATGTTGTGGTGTAACTCTACACATTATATATATATTTATATTTGTATATTTAATTCAGTAGTTTCACAGTTTTCTCAAAATTAATAATAATTAATAAATTATTAATTGATTAAACTATTATTAATTTGTTTATTTCCTTTTTCTTTCAACAGATTGATCATCCTTCAATTCCTGTTT
Source organism: Pedicia rivosa (assembly GCA_963082725.1). Classification (NCBI taxonomy): domain Eukaryota; kingdom Metazoa; phylum Arthropoda; class Insecta; order Diptera; family Pediciidae; genus Pedicia; species Pedicia rivosa. The sequence goes on along the minus strand of OY720156.1, from coordinate 7,170,823 downwards.
TTAATAACATCAATGTCTTGTCTTCGATATTTCTGTGAAAAAAAATGACATCCCATCAACTTCAACGGCATTCATTTAATGCAACCATTTGCTGCTGCATTGAATTTTATGCGAATTTGTAATATTTTAAACTAAGCCTTAGTAACTAAGAAGTTTACATGTGACGTACCAATTTTTCAATTAAATCAAAAATTCTAAAGTTGTCTCATAATCAATTTTTTTCATTTAAAATCAAAAAACGCGAATTTGTTAAAATTAAAGAATAAATTTCACTTGAAAATTTTCAAATCTTTAAATTTACAAAAATACCCCACACACACACACCCATGTAAACTATAGACATAATTTAACGTAGAATTAAAACACAAATGACTAAAAAAACTTGTCATCTCAAAAAGGAATATCCAAAATAAATACAAACTTTTTTGAGAATTTTTTAAATCGAATTTCATTTTTGATTTTCTAAAACATAAATAGATTTTCGGAAAATGATAATTGAACAAAAACATTTTCCGTATAGAAAAAATGTTAAACAGAAAATAATCCGGCAATACAAAGAAAATATTTAAAAGAATTTGAATTAACATAAAATTTGAAGAAACTTTAAACAAATCGTCTTTTATTAAAATTCCTCTAATTTTAAAGATTAAGTCTAAAAGTTAAGATAAATTGTGGAAAATTGGAACTCTTAGAAAATTCATTAAAATAAATTAAACTCATTTCCTGTGTAACTTTCTGTTCAAAATTCTGAGCTTGGATCCTTCCAAAATATAATTATGTAAACTAATTTAAAAATTGAAAACAAATAAAGAAATATTTGAATTAAAAAAATTAATTTAAGAAAAAATCATCTGGTGGAAGTTGCTTTTCCACCAAAAAATATTCAATAATATTCTTATAAAAACACTTACGTTATTCAATAGTTAATCTTGATGGCGTGTATTAATCATTTTAAAATAGAGTCACATAATTAAGGCAACCTATAATTGTTCAATGGAAGGATACAGTTTTGTTGTTCTCTCTAATTATAGAGAAAAAATAACAACAACAGAAAATATTTGAAATATTTTGTATAGAATTCCTTTTTATTCTGATTTACATTATTTGTGTACAATTTTAAAATTTTTAAAATGAACAAAACGAAAAAAAAAATTGAAAAATAAATTAAATATTGAAATTTTCATTATTTGATTAAATTTTTTGCCTTTTTGTCACCAGACACAAAATTCAAATAATAAACAAAAAATAAATTATAATTAGAAATAAGTAAATTAGTTGATGCAATTAAGTTTATTTTTAAAGTACTTTAATAATTACGAAATCAATTATCAACAATTAAAGACAATTAAAGAATTTTTGAACAAATATTGAAAGAAATTTTAAAAGAAAAAGAAAATACGATTGACTAACATTTTTCCACAATTTGGGTATATTTAACGAGGTGGCACACACAACTTTTTTGTTCTAATTTTCTAAAAAAGCTTTGTGTGTCATCTCGAGAGTTACCTTCAATTACATCACACAAGACATATCTGTTCCCTTAATTGTGTTTTAGAAAATAATTTTGAAATTCAGTAAAATGGCCTCACGATAAAATATGGTACATTTTTCTGTTATTTCAAAATTTTAATAATAGACTTTTTTAATTAGTATTTATTTCTTTTTCAGTGTAATCCTGTGATATAATTTTTGATCAAGATCAGTTTTTGTTATAATTTCTGATTTATGATTCATTTCTTTTAAACAATGACGGGATAAATGTAAATTTTCATGAGTAATAAAATGCTGACAAGGAGGAATGAAGAAATGCAGTGGATAATAAACGTAAGTTATTTGTGGTTTTCATTCCAAAATTTTATTTGTTTTCCAATAATTCCAAATCTTAAATATTTTGAAACTGTGTATTAATTATGCTTTCTACAATAACAGATTATAATATATGATAATATTCTGTAAACTTTCTTTTTTTATTTAGATTTATAGTACATCAACCATTGTAGGTTATTAATACTATTTCCATGGATAATTAAATATTTTATATAATGAATGTTATTTTAATGTAATCTATTAATTTTCCCATTGCTTCTACAGTGTTTGCAAGGCAATCTTCAATTTTTAAGGAAATTTGATATTATTGTTTTTGTTTTCCATATTTTTGACATTCACAAAGGAGGTGTTCCACAGATATTATAGCTTGGCTGCATTCGCAAATTTGAGGCTGTGATCCATTCATTAGGTGTCCGTGTGTTGCCTTAGTATGACCGATACTCAACCACTGCTATCTTTTTGTCAACTGAGAACATCTAAAATTATAATATAGAATAACGAATAAATTGAACTAGCTGATAACATCAATGTTATTCATAATTATTCATCTACCATAAGGTGAATTAATTTTTGGTATTATTAAAAATGTACAAATAATTATCCTAAATCTTTTTTAAGCAATTCAATTATAAGTTCATTTTTCCTAAATTGAAAATTATTCATGAAATTTGATCAGCAAAGGAAAAAAAATGTTTCTATTAGAAAAATTTCATGTTCATCGGTTATTTGTGCCCCCGTTTGGACTTTTGTCACTGGGGTCTCGGGTTCAATGGCGTGTTTGCCATTTTGAGAGTTACACCTAATTACATCACAAAGAAATATCAGATTTCCTAATTGTGTTTTCGCTATGTTTCAGTAAATAATAATGGCGAACTTTTATTTAGGTACGTTATATTTCTATTTGTTTTATTTGCTTAAATAGAAATATGGCTGGCCTATAACAAAAGTTAATTACAGTAATCAGACTTCAATGAAGCAAGTATCATAAATATTTGTTTCAGAGATTAATAATGACTAAGTTTTAATTAAATTTGTGTATATTTCCATAAGGAACCATTGACTATTGAAATACACAATAATTCAAATATGTTCTAACTCCAAATGTGAATTGTTGTATATTTTCAAAAGTTAGTTACAATTGCAACAGAGAAGGAACAGGTGTCTCTAATATTTTTCAAGAAAATAAAATTGACTGAATTTTTTCCACAATTTGTGTATATTTCACGAAATAACTAGCACAACTATTTTGTTGTAATTGCCAAAATAGTTCTGTTTGTTATTTCTTGAGTTACATGTAATTACATCCGAGAAGAAATATCAGATCTCTTAATTGTGTTTTAGAAAATAATTTTGAAATTCAGTAAAATTCAGTCTCACTGTAAAATATGGTACATTTTTCTGTTTTTTCAAAATTTTAATAATAGACTTTTTTAATTTGTATTTATTTCTTTTTCAGTGTAATTCTGTGATATAATTATTGATCAAGATCAGTTTTTGTTATAATTTCTGATTTATGATTCATTTCTTTTAAACAATTACTGGATAAATACAAATTTTCATGAGTGTTTTTTTTTGTGCTTTTTTTTATAATTTCGCCACTTTGTGTTTTTTTTTGCGTCATCGTGACTCGTGAAACTTTTCTGGAGTAAATAAGTTTTAGAAAAAATATTAGTAAAATTATTAAAAATAATAAAAGTTTTGATTAAAATTGGGCACTTACCAAACTTTGTATAAATACTATTTATTTTTTGTAATTTCCACTGATATAAACAGTGACACTCAGACATATTAGCGTTATAAATTCACAAATTTAAATTATTATAAACAAATAATTTAATTATTGACTCAATAATTTAATTTAAAGTACAAAGCTGTTGTATTATTGTAAAGTGTTTTAAATCTATTTTAATAAAGTTATTTAAATAACAACTAGAAACACAGATTTAAAATTTGAAATAATTAAATCAAACAATGTTCGTTTGCGCTCAGTGAGTTGCCTATGCAATTTTCGTATTTATTAACGTAATTGTGTACATGGAAAACGACTTTGGACAATTTATGTTCGTTCATAATTTAACTCCGATTGTCTTCATGGAATATATTCACGAAGTTTTAAAATAATATTATATGAAAATTATGTCGATTTTATTTTGAATAATTTTTTTAATTTCTGAGACATTTGGTAAAAAAGTTTAAGATATCTAGAAATAATTCTTAATTTCAATTAATCCGTGGTACTAATAGCACAATTTTTTATTTAAATATGATTTATGAAAATATTATTATTATTATAATTTTATTTCATAAATAATTAAAATATTCGAGGATAGGTAGTTTTTTCTGAGTAAGATGATAACAATTAAAAAATTCATTCCAAAATATTATCTATAATAATTTCGAAAAATTTTGATCCTCTCTCAAATAATAGAGAATTGGAAAAAAAATCGGGATATAAATAATGAATAAATTATTGACTATATTCAAAAGTTAGTTCAACTCATCAGTATTCATTATTTAACCAACTGACTTTAAGAAAATAATAATGTCAAACTTTTTAATTTTAAATCTATCCAAAGATGTTTTCTCGATAATTTCCATTACATAAATGAGTTCAGCCGTTGCTATTTTAATAAATCTTTACTTCAATTTAATTATTTTTCATACTTTAGTTTAAAGTTTGAGGTTCGCAACAAGATTGTTTTCCAGTTCAGGGAAATATTTTTTCGACATTTGGTTATATTTCACAGAATGACACGTACACTTATTTTGTTTTAATTGCTAAAATAAGTATATTTGCCATTCTGAGAATTACATCTAATTACATCACAGAAGAAATATCAGAACTCTTAATTCTGCTTTCACTATGTTTCAGTAAATAATAATGGCAAACTTTTATTGAGGTAGGTTTTATTTCTATTTGTATCATTTGCTAAAATAGAAATATGGCAGACCTCAAACAAAAGTTAGTTAAACTTATCAGACTTTACTGAAGCAAGTGACTTAAATTTTCTTTAATATTGATTAAGTTTTATTTAAATTTGTGTATATTTCAAGAAGATAGTATTGACTATTGAATTAGACAGTAATTCAAATCTGTTCTCATTACAAATTTGGATTGTTGTTTCTTTTGAGAGTTAGTTCCAATTGCATCAGTGAGAAGGCACATGTGTCTCTAATTTTATTTAAGGAAATGAGATTGAATATATTTCTTCGACATTTGGGTATATTTCACGAAGTGGCTATTTTGTTCTAATTGCCAAAATAGTTCTGATTGCCATACCGAGAGTTACCTCCAATTACATCAGAGAATCTCTTAATTGTGTTTTAGAAAATAATATTGATATGCAGTAAAATAGTCTCACGGTTATTTCAAAACTTTAATTATATACTTTTTTTAATTTCTGTTTGTTAAATTTAAATGGGAAATTGTTAATAATTATTTCTTTTACAGGTTAATCCTGTGATATAATGACATATTTTCTCGAGTCAGTACTCATAAATGCAGACTAAGAGAAATGAAGAATTGCAGTGGATAAAAAACGTAAGTTATTTGTGCTTTCATTCCAAAAAGTTATCTATATTCCAAGAATAATTATTGAACAGTTAAAGAAAATTGGATTTTTAACCAAATATTGAAAGAAACTTAAAAATTAATTAAGAAAATATTTAAAGTAAAAATTTATTCAAAAATCAAATCCGGAATTCATAAGAAAATTAAAGTAGAGTTTTGTATTTTTTGTTGCTTACAAAAAATCGGGATATAAATAATGAATAAATTATTGACTATATTCAAAAGATAGTTCAACTCATCAGTGTTCATTATTTAACCAACTGACTTTAAGGAAATAATAATGGCAAACTTTTTAATTTGAAATCTATCCAAAGATATTTTTTCTCGATAATTTCCATTACAAAATTGAGTTCAGCCGTTGCTATTGTAATAAATCTTTACTATAATTTAATTATTTTTCATACTTTAATTTAGTGTTTGAGGTTCGCAAAAGATTGTTATTTTTTAATATATAATTTTTCCAGTTCAGGGAAATATTTTTTCGACATTTGGGTGTATTTCTCAAAATGACACGTACACTTATTTTGTTCTAATTGCTAAAATAAGTATATTTGTCATTTTGAGAATTACATCTAATTACATCACAGAAGAAATATCAGAACTCTTAATTGTGTTTTCACTATGTTTCAGTAAATAATAATGGCGAACTTTTATTTAGGTACGTTATATTTCTATTTGTTTCATTTGCTTAAATAGAAATATGGCTGGCCTATAACAAAAGTTAGTTACAGTAATCAGACTTCAATAATGCAAGTGACTTAAATAATTGTTTCAGAGATTAATAATGACTCAGTCTTATTCAAATTTGTGTATATTTCCAGAAGATAGTATTGACTATTGAAAATAATTCCAATTTGTCAAAATTTTAAAATAGGAATTGTTATCTATTTTCAAAAGTAAGTGACAATTGCAACAGAGAAGGCACATGTGTCTCTAATTATATTTAAGGAGATGAGATTGCAAATATTTCTTCGACATTTGGGTATATTTCACGAAATGGCGCGCACAACTATATTGTTCTAATTGCCAAAATAGTTCTGTTTGTCATCTCGAGAGTTACCTCTAATTACATCATACAAGACATATCTGTTCTCTTAATTGTGTTTTCGAAAATAATTTTGAAATTCAGTAAAATGGTCTGACCGTAAAACTGATACATTTTTCTGTTATTTCAAAACTTTAATTAAATACTTTTTTTAATTTGTATTTATTTCTTTTTCAGTGTAATCCTGTGATATAATTTTGATCAAGATCAATTTTTGTTATAATTTCTGATTTTTGATTCATTTCTTTTAAACAGTGACTGGATAAATACAAATTTTCATGAGTCAGTACACATAAATGCAGCCAGAGAAAAATGATGAAAATTCAGTGAAAAAAACGTAAGTAATTTGTGTTTTTTTTAAATATTCACGATTTTGTGTTTTTTTTGTGCTTTTTTTTATATGTTCGCCACTTTGTGTTTTTTTTTTCGTCATCGTCACTCGTGAAACTTTTTCTGGAGTAAATAAGTTTTAGAAAAAAATCATAATAAAATAATTAAAATTAACAAAAGTTTTGAATAAAATTAATTTTTGTGCAATTACCGAACTTTGTATAAATACTTTTTTTTTGTAATTTTCACTGATATAAACAGTGACACTCAGACATATTAGCGTTATAAATTCACAAATTTTGAGTTATTATTTTAAAGATTTAAATTATTATAAACAAATAATTTAATTATTGACTCAATAACTTAATTTAAAGTACAAAGCGTTGTATTAATGTAATTTTTTAATTTCTGACACATTTGGTAAAAAATATTAAGATATCTTGCAAAAATTCTTGATTAATATTAATCCGCGGTACTAATAGCACAATTTTTTATTTAAATATGATTTATGAAAATATTATTATTATTATTATAATATTATTTCATAAATAATTAAAATGTTCGAGGATAGGTAGTTTTTTCTGAGTAAGATGATAACAATTAAAAAATTCATTCCAAAATATTATCTATAATAATTTCGAAAAATTTTGATCCTCTCTCAAATAATAGAGAATTGGAAAAAAAATCGGGATATAAATAATGAATAAATTTTTGACTATATTCAAAACTTAGTTCAACTCATCAGTGTTCATTATTTAACCAACTGACTTTAAGTAAATAATAATGGCAAACTTTTTAATTTTAAATCTATCCAAAGATATTTTCTCTCGATAATTTCCATTACAAAAATGAGTTCAGCCGTTGCTATTTTAATAAATCTTTACTTCAATTTAATTATTTTTCATACTTTAATTTAAAATTTGAGGTTCGCAACAAGATTGTTTTCCAGTTCAGGGAAATATTTTTTCGACATTTGGTTATATTTCACAGAATGGCAAGTACACTTATTTTGTTCTAATTGCTAAAATAAGTATATTTGCCATTTTGAGAATTACATCTAATTACATCACAGAAGAAATATCAGAACTCTTAATTGTGTTTTCACTATGTTTCAGTAAATAATAATGGCGAACTTTTATTGGCGTTTGTTATATTTCTATTTGTTTTATTTGTTAAAATAGAGATATGGCTGACGTCTAACAAAAGTTAGTTACACATATAAGACTTCACTGAAGCAAGTGACTTACAAATTTGTTTCACAGATTAATAATGACTAAGTTTTAATTAAATTTGTGAATATTTCTAGAAGATAGTATTAACTATTAAAATAGAAGTAATTCAAATTTGTTATCATTTCAAATTTGGATTGTTGTTTATTGTCGAGAGTTAGTTACAATTGGATCAGTGAAGGCACATGTGTACATTTTGGGTATATTTCTATAAATGTCACCCACAACTATTTTGCTTTAATTGCTAAAATAGTTGTGTTTGCCATTTTGGGAGTTACATCTAGGTACATCATACAAGACATATCTGTTCTCTTAATTGTGTTTTCGAAAATAATTTTGAAATTCAGTAAAATGGTCTCACGGTAAAATATGGTACATTTTTCTGTTATTTCAAACGTTTAATTATGTACTTTTTTTAATTTGAAATTATTAAATTGAAATGGGAAATTATTTAGAGTATTTCCTGTGATATAATTTTTGATCAAGATAATTTTTTGTTATAATTTCTGATTTATGATTCATACCTTTTAAACAATGACGGGATAAATGCAAATGTTCATGAGTCAGTACACATAAATGCAGACAAAGAGTAATGAAGAAATGCAGTGAATAAAAAACGTAAGTTATTTGTGAACTCGGTTTCATTAAATACTAAGGCCTAACGTTTTATTGAGTTTTTGTTTCAGAGATTAATAATGACTAAGTTTTAATTAAATTTGTGTAGAAGGTGGTATTGACTATTAAAATAGACAGTAATTCAAATTTGTTCTAATTCCAAATGTGAGTTGTTGTTTATTTTCAAGAGTTATTTCTAATTTCATCAGTGAGAAGGCACAGGTGTCTCTAATTTTATTTAAGGAAATGAGATTAAATATATTTCTTTGACATTTGGGTATATTTCACGAAATGGCACGCACAACTATTTTGTTCTAATTGCCAAAATAGTTCTGCTTGCCATTTCGAGAGTTACCTCTAATTACATCCGTGAAGAAATATCAGATCTCTTAATTGTGCTTTCGAAAATAATATTGAAATTCAGTAAAATGATCTCACGGTAAAATATGGTATATTTTTCTGTTATTTCAAACTTTTAATTAAATCCTTTTTTTAATTTGTTTTTATTTCTTTTTCAGTGTAATCCTGTGATATAATTTTTGATCAACCTCAGTTTTTGTTATAATTTCTGATTTATGATTCATTTCGTTTAAACAATGACTGGATAAATACAAATTTTCATTACTCAGTACACATAAATGCAGCCAGAGAAAAATGAAGAAAATTCAGTGAAAAATACGTAAGTTATTGTGTGTTTTTAAAATATTCACGATTTTATGTTTTTTTGTGCTTTTTTAAATTTTTCCGATTTTGTGTTTGTCTTTTTTTTGCGTCATCGTCACTCGTGAAACTTTTTCTGGAGTAAATAAGTTTTAGAAAAAAATCATAATAAAATTATTAAAAATAATAAAAGTTTTGAATTAAATTAATTTTTTTTTTGTAATTTTCACTGATATAAACAGTGACACTCAAACATATAGGCGTTATAAATTCACAAATTTTGAGTTATTATTTTAAAGATTTAAATTATTATAAACAAATAATTCAATTATTGACTCAATAACTTAATTTAAAGTACAAAGCGTTGTATTAATGTAAAGTTTATTAAATCTATTTTAATAAAGTTATTTAAATAACAACTAGAAACACAGATTTAATATTTGAAAAAATTAAATCAAACAATGTTCGTTTGCGCTCAGTCAGTTACCTAATGCAATTATCGTATTTATTAACGTAATTGTGTCCATGGAAAACGACTATGAACCATTTAAATTTGTTCAAGAATAAGCTCCTATTGTCTTCATTGAAATTATTCACGAAGCTTTAAAATAATATTATATGAAAATTATGCCGATTTTAAGTTTGATTTTTTTTTTAATTTCTGACACATTTGGTAAAAAATATTAAGATATCTTGCAAAAATTCTTAATTTCAATTAATCCGCGGTACTAATAGCACAATTTTTTATTTAATTATGATTTATGAAAATATTATTATTATTATAATTTTATTTCACAAATAATTAAAATATTCGAGGATAGGTAGTTTTTGCGGAGTAAGATGATAACAACAAATGACATTTAAACATTTATTCCGAAAAATTTTGATCCTCTCTCAAATAACAGACAATTGGAATAAGAAAAATAATCGGGATATAAATAATGAATAAATTATTGACTATATTCAAAAGTTAGTTCAACTCCTCAGTGGTCATTATTTAACCAACTGACTTTAAGTAAATAATAATGGCAAACTTTTATTGAGTAATGTTATATTTCTATTTGTTTTATTTGCTAAAATAGAAATATTGCAGAACTCTAACAAAAGTTAGATATAGTTATCAGACTTCACTGAAGCAAGTGACTTAAATTTTCTTTAATATTGATTAAGTTTTATTTAAATTTGTGTATATTTCCAGAAGATAGTATTGACTATTGAATTAGACAGTAATTCAAATTTGTTCTCATTACAAATTTGGATTGTGGTTTATTTTGAGAGTTAGTTCCAATTGCAACAGTGAGAAGGCACATGTGTCTCTAATTTTATTTAAGGAAATGAGATTGAATATATTTCTTCAACATTTGGGTATATTTCACGAAATGGTTAGCATAACTATTTTGTTCTAATTGCCAAAATAGTTCTGTTTGCCATACCGAGAGTTACCTCCAATTACATCAGAGAATCTCTTAATTGTGTTTTAGAAAATAATATTGATATGCAGTAAAATAGTCTCACGGTTATTTCAAAACTTTAATTATATATTTTTTTAATATCTGTTTATTAAATTTAAATTTGAAATTGTTAACAATTATTTCTTTTTCAGTTTAATCCTGTGATATAATGAAATATTTTCTCGAGTCAGTACACATAAATGCAGACTAAGAGAAATGAAGAAATGCAGTGGATAAAAAACGTAAGTTATTTGTGGCTTTCATTCTGAAAAGCTATTTGTATTCCAATAATAATTATTAAACAGTTAAAGAAAAATTGAATTTTAACCAAATATTGAAAGAAACTTAAAAATTAATAAAGAAAAAATTAATTAATTAAAGTAAAAATTTATTCAAAAATTAAAGTAGAATTTTTTATTTTTTTTTGCTTACAATTGTACAGTAAAAAAAAAAAATTTGTCCGAACGAGATTTGAACCCACAGATTTTTGGTTATTTTATTTGAAAATTTGTCATCAGCAGGAAAATCAATACTTTCAAAAGCCCATTTTGCAATTGTAATGTTTTCTTTTGATAAGACCCGGTTTAGATACTTCAGTGCAACATTAAACAACAAATAAATTTAAATTCTTATTGACACAATTCAATAATTTTATTTGAATGAATTTATCATATTGTCAAGGCACAAAAATATACAACAAAATTTCATGTTGTTTGAAAATAATAAACTAAGAATATAAATTTCATTTCTATTTGTTGAATCATTTTTTAGATGATAATTCATTTTCAGTCATGACAAATTAAAATATCGAAATTATTGGGAGTGTTGAGTGGTTTAATGATACATATAAACATGGCTTTTATAATACAGACCAAAAACCAAATGAATTCATTATAAATGCAATGAAAATGAAATGTTTTGATAAACTGAAGAGCGAATATATTGAATTTGTTTGATTTTAATTAAATCGATTTTGATTATTGGTTCAAACCTTCTGTTTTAATTAATTAACTTTTCTAATTATAAATTTAAGAGTGTAAATACAGACAGAAAAATAAAAGAAATTGTGATTTTCTATAAGAATATTGATGAGAGAAAAGGAGACCGAAATTGGTAGTGATATAGGAAACTTTCAAAAGCTCATATTTGGTAGGGAATAAATTGTAAGGTTTTCCAAATAATATAATTCGCTAAACCTATTTTCCACCCTTATGAAGTATATATACACCTTTCTAAAATTTATCAGACGGATGGTCTGTTGCTGCGAAGTGTAAATGGACTTCGTGACTATCCATTGAAATACGTCACATATATGTTTGGGTAACTTTTCATTGAATCGTTCTCTTACTCTACGATTGAAAATCTTGTTGTTACAACTCGATTGAAAATTAAATAATATAAAAGATTTTACAAATAAATCGAATAAAGAAAATAAAGAAAAAAATCCGGTATAGAATTATACCAAAAACAAATAAATACTTTGCAGCGTTGTTGACCATCCTTTTGTTCCCGCGGGATCCATTTTCTATCTTATAAATGAATTTGTAAAGTTCTTTTATTTTTACTTTATTAAGTTTTTAATAATTGATTTCAGATTCAATTGGAATTGGTTACCAAATAATAGAAAAAAATTTCTTCTGATTTTTATAGAAATTAAAAATTCGGAAACCGTGAACTTATTAAATTTCAATTGGAGAAGGACAAAATGACAAACATGATGCGATGGAACGTGAACTCCCTTATTTAACGAAGTTTTTTTTTTCATAAATGTAAGTACAAAAATGTTCACGTTTTGTTTCTATAAATTAAATAATTCTAAATAATTTCCATAACTTATAAATATTGTCTTCACTTAAGACTTTTTGGCCAATCAAAAAATATTCTATTTTAGAAAAGAATATTTTTGTGAAAAATTGAAATTTATTTCAGAATTTTTGTAACCCAAAATTTTTAATTATAAAACACAACAAAAATGTTGTGGTGTAACTCTACACATTATATATATATATTTATATTTGTATATTTAATTCAGTAGTTTCACAGTTTTCTCAAAATTAATAATAATTAATAAATTATTAATTGATTAAACTATAATTAATTTGTTTATTTCCATTTTCTTTCAACAGATTGATCATCCTTCAATTCCTGTTTTTAATAACATCAATGTCTTGTCTTCGATATTTCTATAGTCAAATCAGAATTTCTTTGACATACAACTATGAAAAAAAAATCACATCCCATCAACATCAACGGCATTCATTTAATGCAACCATTTGCTGCTGCATTGAATTTTATGCGAATTTCTAATATTTTAAACTAAGACTTAGTAACTCAGAAGTTTACATGTGACGTACCAATTTTTCAATTAAATCAAAAATTCTAAAGTTGTCTCAAAATCAAATAAATTTCACTTGAAAATTTTCAAAACTTTAAATTTACAAAAATACACACACACACATGTAAACTATAGACATAATTTAAGAGTTTTGATAGAATTCCTTTTCATTCTGATTTACATTATTTGTGTACAATTTTAAAACTTTTAAAATGAACGAAACGAAAAAAAATTGAAAAATAAATTAAATATTGAAATTTTCATTATTTGATTAAATTTTTTGTCTTTTTGTCAGCAGACACAAAATTCAAATAATTAACAAAAAATAAATTATAATTAGAAATAAGTAAATTAGTTGATGCATTTAAGTTTAATGTTAAAGTATTTTAATAATTACGAAATCAATTATCAACAATTAAAGACACTTAAAGAATTTTTGAACAAATATTGAAAGAAATTAAAAAAGAAAAAGAAAATAAGATTGACAACATTTTTCCACAATTTGGGTATATTTAACGAGGTGGCACACACAACTTTTTTGTTCTAATTGCTAGAAAAGCTTTGTGTGTCATCTCGAGAGTTACTTTCAATTACATCATACAAGACGTATCTGTTCCCTTAATTGTGTTTTAGAAAATAATTTTGAAATTCAGAAAAATGGTCTCACGGTAAAATATTTTACATTTATCTGTTATTTCAAAATTTTAATAATAGACTTTTTTAATTTGTATTTATTTCTTTTTCAGTGTAATCCTGTGATATAATTTTGATCAAGATCAATTTTTGTTATAATTTCTGATTTATGATTCATTTCTTTTAAACAATGACGGGATAAATACAAATTTTCATGAGTAAGTACAAAAAAATGCAGCCAGAGAAAAATGATGAAAATTCAGTGAAAAAAACGTAAGTTATTGTGCTTTTATAAAATATTCACGATTTTGTGTTTTTTTTTGTGCTTTTTTTTATATTTTCGCCACTTTGTGTTTTTTTTTGCGTCATCGTGACTCCTGAAACTTTTCTGGAGTAAATAAGTTTTAGAAAAAATCATAATAAAATTATTAAAATTAACAAAAGTTTTGAATAAAATTAATTTTTGGGCAATTACCAAACATTGTATAAATACTGTATAAATACTGTAATCAGTGACACTCAAACATATTAGCGTTATAAATTCACAAATTTAAATTATTATAAACAAATAATTTAATTATTGACTCAATAACTTAATTTAAAGTACAAAGCTGTTGTATTATTGTAAAGTGTTTTAAATCTATTTTAATAAAGTTATTTAAATAACAACTAGAAACATAGATTTAATATTTGAAATAATTAAATCAAAAAATGTTCGTTTGCGCTCAGTTAATTATCGTATTTATTAACGATTTATTTTCGTTCACGATCATTTTCGGTTGTCATCATTGAATTTGTCACGATTAAGTTTAAATGGAAAACGACCATGAACGATTTATGTTCGTTCTAAATTAAGCTCGGATTATCTTCATTGAATTAATTCACGAAGTTTTAAAATTTAAAATTTTTTTAATTTCTGACACATTTGGTAAAAAATATTAAGATAACTTGCAAAAATTCTTGATTTCAATTAATCCGCGGTACTAATAGCACAATTTTTTATTTAATTATGATTTATGAAAATATTATTATTATTATAATATTATTTCATAAATAATTAAAATATTCGAGGATAGGTAGTTTTTTCTGAGTAAGATGATAACAACAAATGACATTAAAAAATTCATTCCGAAAAATTTTGATCCTCTCTCAAATAACAGACAATTGGAATAAAAAAAAAATCGGAATATAAATAATGAATAAATTATTAACTATATTCAAAAGTTAGTACAACTCATCAGTGTTCATTATTTAACCAACTGACTTTAAGTAAATAATAATGTCAAACTTTTTAATTTTAAATTTATCCAAAGATATTTTCTCTCAATAATTTCCATTACAAAAATGAGTTCAGCCGTTGCTATTTTAATAAATCTTAACTTAATTTTAATTATTTTTCATACTTTAATTTAAAGTTTGAGGTTCGCAACAAGATTGTTTTCCAGTTCAGTGAAATATTTTTTCGACATTTGGGTATATTTCACAGAATGGCACGTACACTTATTTTGTTCTAATTGCTAAAATAAGTATATTTGCCATTCTGAGAATTACATCTAATTACATCACAGAAGAAATATCAGATCTCTTAATTGTGCTTTCACTATGTTTCAGTAAATAATAATGACGAACTTTTATTGAGGTGTGTTATATTTCTATTTGTTTATTTGCTAAAATAGAAATTTGGCAGACCTCTAACAAAAGTTAGTTACACTTATCAGAGTTCAATGAAGCAAGTAACTTACAAATTTGTTTCAGGGATTAATAATGACTAAGTTTTAATTAAATTTGTGTAGAAGGTGGTATTGACTATTAAAATAGACAGTAATTCAAATTTGTTCTAATTCCAAATGGGAGTTGTTGTTTATTTTCAAGAGTTAGTTCCAATTGCATCAGTGAGAAGGCACATGTGTCTCTAATTTTATTTAAGTAGATGAGATTGAAAATATTTATTCGACATTTGGGTATATTTCAATAAATGTCACCCACAACTATTTTGTTTTGATTGCTAAAATAGTTGTGTTTGCCAATTGCATCAGTGAGAAGGCACATGTGTCTCTAATTTTATTTAAGGAAATGAGATTGAATATATTTCTTCGACATTTGGGTATATTTCACGAAGTGGCTATTTTGTTCTAATTGCCAAAATAGTTCTGTTTGCCATACCGAGAGTTACCTCCAATTACATCAGAGAATCTCTTAATTGTATTTTAGAAAATAATATTGATATGCAGTAAAATAGTCTCACGGTTATCTCAAAACTTTAATTATATACTTTTTTTAATTTCTGTTTATTAAATTTAAATGGGAAATTGTTAACAATTATTTCTTTTTCAGTTTAATCCTGTGATAGAATTACATATTTTCTCGAGTCAGTACACATAAATGCAGACTAAGAGAAATGAAGAAATGCAGTGGATAAAAAACGTAAGTTATTTGTGATTTTCATTCCGAAAAGTTATCTGTATTACAATAATAATTATTAAACAGTTAAAGAAAACTGGAATTTTAACCAAATATTGAAAGAAACTTAAAAATTAATTAAGAAAATGTTTAAAGTAAAAATTTATTCAAAAAATATAGTAGAATTTTTTTTTTTTTTGCTTACAATTGTACAAGAATTAAAAAAAAATTTTGTCCAAACGAGATTTGAACCCACAGACTTTTGATTATTTTATTTGAAAATTTGCCATCAGCAGGAAAATCAATACTTTCAAAAGCTCTTTTTGCAATTGTAAAGTTTTCTTTTGATAATACCCGGTTTAGATACTTCAGTGCAACGTTAAATAACAACTAAATTTCAATTCTTATTGACACAATTCAAAAATTATATTTGAATGAATTTGTCAAATTGTGAAGGCACATAAATATACAACATAATTTCATGTTGCTTGAAAATAATAAAGTATTATTTTGGCTGTAAGAATAAAAATTTCATTTCTATTTCTGAATCATTTTTTAGATGAAAATTTATTTTCAGTCATGGCAAATTAAAATATCAAAATTATTGGGAGTGTTGAGTGGTTTAATGATACATATCAATATGGCTTTTATAATACAGACTAAAAACCAAATGAATTCATTACAAATGCAATGAAAATGAAATGTTTTGATAAACTGAAGAGCGAATATATTGAATTTGTTTGATTTTAATTAAATCGATTTTTATTATTTGTTCAAATCGTCTGTTTTAATTAATTAAATTTTCAATTTATAAATTTAAAAATATAAAATACAGACAGGAAAATGATGAGAGAAAGGGAGACCGAAATTGGTAGTGATATAGGAAACTTTCAAAAGCTCATATTTGGTAGGGAATAAATTGTAAGGTTTTCCAAATAATATAATTCGCTAAACCTATTTTCCACATATACACCTTTCTAAAATTTATCACATGGATGGTCTGTTGCTGCAGAGTGTAAATGGACTTCGTGACTATCCATTGAAATACGTCACATATATGTTTGGGTAACTTTTCATTGAATCGTTCTCTTACTCTACGATTGAAAATCTTGTTGGTACAACTGGATTGAAAATTTAATAATATAAAAGATTTTACAAATAAATCGAATAAAGAAAATAAAGAAAAAAATCCGGTATAGAATTATACCAAAAACAAATAAATACTTTGCAGCGTTGTTGACCATCCTTTTGTTCCCTCGGGATCCATTTTCTATCTTATAAATTAATTTGAAAAGTTCAATTATTTTTACTTTATTAAATTTTTAATATTTGATTTCAGATTCAATTGGAATTGGTTACCAAAAGAAAAAAAATTCTTCTGATTTTTATAGAAATTAAAAATTCGGAAACCGTGAACTTATTAAATATCAATTGGAGAGGGATAAAATAACAAACATGATGCGATGGAACGTGAACTCCCTTATTTAACGAAGTTTTTTTTTCATAAATGTAAGTACAAAAATGTTCACGTTTTGTTTTTATAAATTAAATAATTCTAAATATATCCATAACTTATAATTATTGTCTTCACTTAAGACTTTTTGTCAGTATTTTAATAATTACGAAATCAATTATCAACAATTAAAGACAATTAAAGAATTTTTGAACAAATATTGAAAGAAATTAAAAAATGAAAATACGATTGACTAACATTTTTCCACAATTTGGGTATATTTAACGAGGTGGCACGCAAAACTTTTTTGTTCTAATTGCTAAAAAAGCTTTGTGTGTCATCTCGAGAGTTACCTCCACTTACATCAGAGAATCTCTTAATTGTGTTTTAGAAAATAATATTGATATGCAGTAAAATAGTCTCACGGTTATTTCAAAACTTTAATTATACACTTTTTTTAATTTCTGTTTATTAAATTTAAATGGGAAATTGTTAACAATTATTTCTTTTTCAGTTTAATCCTGTGATATAATGACATATTTTCTCGAGTCAGTACACATAAATGCAGACTAAGAAAAATGAAGAAATGCAGTGGATAAAAACCGTAAGTTATTTGTGATAATAAGAATAATTATTGAACAGTTAAAGAAAACTGGAACTTTAACCAAATATTGAAAGAATTTAAAAATTAATTAAGAAAATGTTTAAAGTAAAAATTTATTCAAAAATCAAATCCGGAATTCATAAAAAAATTAAAGTAGAGTTTTGTATTTTTTGTTGCTTATAAAAAATCGGGATATAAATAATGAATAAATTATTGACTATATTCAAAAGTTAGTTCAACTCATCAGTGTTCATTAAATAACCAACTGACTTTAAGAAAATAATAATGGCAAACTTTTTAATTTTAAATCTATCCAAAGATAGATTTTCTCGAAATTTTCCATTACAAAAATGAGTTCGGCCGTTGCAATTTTAATAAATCTTTACTTCAATTTAATTATCTCTCATACTTTAATTTAGATTTTGAGGTTCGCAACAAGATTGTTTTCCAGTTCAGGGAAATATTTTTTCGACATTTGGTTATATTTCACAGAATGGCAAGTACACTTATTTTGTTATAATTGCTAAAGTAAGTATATTTGCCATTTTGAGTGTTATATCTAATTACATCACAGAAGAAATATCAAATCTCTTAATTGTGCTTTCACTATATTTCAGTAAATAATAATGGCGAACTTTTATTGACGTTTGTTATATTTCTATTTGTTTTATTTGCTAAAATAGAAATATGGCTGACGTCTAACAAAAGTTAGTTACAGTAATCAGACTTCAATGAAGCAAGTGACTTAAATAGTTGTTTCAGAGAATAATAATGTCTAAGTTTTAATTAAATTTGTGTATATTTCCATAAGGAACTATTGACTATTGAAATTCACAATAATTCAAATATGTTCTAACTCCAAATGTGAATTGTTGTATATTTTCAAAAGTTAGTTACAATTGCAACAGAGAAGGCACAGGTGTCTCTAATATTTTTCAAGAAAATAAAATTGACTAAATTTTTTCCACAATTTGTGTATATTTCACGAAATGGCTAGAACAACTATTTTGTTGTAATTGCCAAAATAGTTCTGTTTGTCATTTCTTGAGTTACATGTTATTACATCCGAGAAGAAATATCAGATCTCTTAATTGTGTTTTAGAAAATAATATTTAAATTCCGAAAAATGGTCTCAAGGTAAAATATGGTACATTTTTCTGCTATTTCAAAATTTTAATAATAGACTTTTTTTAATTTGTATTTATTTCTTTTTCAGTGTAATCCTATGATATAATTTTTGATCAAGATCAGTTTTTGTTATAATTTCTGATTTATGATTCATTTCTTTTAAACAATACAAGTCAGTACACATAAATGCAGCCAGAGAAAAATGAAGAAAATTCAGTGATAAAAACGTAAGTTATTCGTGCTTTTTTAAAATATTTCCAATTTTGTGTTTTTTTTTTGTGCGTTTTTTATATTTTTGCCATTTTCTGTTATTTTTGCGTCATCGTCACTCGTGAAACTTTTTCTGGAGTAAATAAGTTTTAGAAAAAAATCATAATGAAATTATTAAAAATAATAAAAGTTTTGAATAAAATTAATTTTTGTGCAATTACTTAACTTTGTATAAATATTTTTTTTTTTTGTAATTTTCACTGATATAAACAGCGATACTCAAGCATATTAGCGTTATAAATTCACAAATTTAAATTATTATAAACAAATAATTTAATTATTGATTCAATAACTTAATTTAAAGTACAAAGCTGTTGTATTATTGTAAAGTGTTTTAAATCTATTTTAATAAAGTTATTTAAATAACAACTAGAAACATAGATTTAAAATTTGAAATAATTAAATCAAACAATCTTCGTTGGCGCTCAGTGAGTTGCCTATGCAATTTTCGTATTTATTAACGTAATTGTGTACATGGAAACGACTTTGCACAATTTATGTTCGTTCATAATTTAACTCCGATTGTCTTCATGGAATATATTCACGAAGTTTTAAAATAATGTTATATGAAAATTATGCCGATTTTATTTTGAATAATTTTTTTAATTTCTGACACATTTGGTAAAAAATATTAAGTTATCTTGCAATAATTCTTAATTTCAATTAATCCGCGGTACCAATAGCACAATTTTTTGTTTGAGGCAAGGTTCTGATTTTGAAATTAGCCAAAATGGATCTTGACGCCAAATTGTCAATAGATTTTTTAAAAAAGATTTAAAAATACAGAAAAACCATAAATTAATTCTAGTTTATTAGAAAAATACTCAAAACCCGCTTTTTCAATTTATTCTTGTCCCGGTTAAAAAAACATAAAAAACAATAACAATAAATAAACATTTAATAACTTTATAAATATTACATCAAATAATTAATTTAAAAATAATTATTATAAAGGAAAGTTCAAATTTTAATAATAAATTAGAAACTTAATAAATTTCTCACTATCTCGATTAATAAAATCTCTTTATAGTTCAACAAAATGGACCATTTTCAAAAAATCATAAGATTAAAAAAAAAATTCTCCTCAGTGATCTAAAGATTCATCATTTATCTTTAATTCGTAGTTTTAATTTATCGGATAATATAATATTTGTAGACAAAAAATTCGTTTGAACACCACCATGTTTCGTCAAAATTGCGAATTCCCAAATTTTTTAAATGGAAAAATTAATAAAAAAAAAATTATTGAAAAAGTATTCTTAGTGATCCTATAATAAAAGTTCAAACTTTCATAATCTACTATAAACATTAATTTCTGACTAACCAGAAATCAAAATTTCTCAAGACCTAAAAGTTCAAACTTTCATAATCTACTATAAACATTAATTTCTGACTAACCAGAAATCAAAATTTCTCAAGACCTCTCTTAAATATGATATATGAAAATATTTTTATTATTATTATAATATTATTTCATAAATAATTAAAATATTCGATGATAGGTAGTTTTTTCTGAGTAAGATGATAACAACAAATGTCATTAAAAAATTCATTCCGAAAAATTATTTAATCTCATTTCGACATATTTTGATCCTCTCTCAAATAACAGACAATTGGAATAAAAAAAAAATCGGGATATAAATAATGAATAAATTTTTGACTATATTCAAAACTTAGTTCAACTCATCAGTGTTCATTATTTAACCAACTGACTTTAAGTAAATAATAATGGCAAACTATTTAATTTTAAATCTATCCAAAGATGTTTTCTCGATAATTTCCATTACAAAAATGAGTTCGGCCGTTGCAATTTTAATAAATCTTTACTACAATTTAATTATCTCTCATACTTTAATTTAGATTTTGAGATTCGCATCAAGATTGTTTTTTTTTAATATATAATTTTTCCAGTTTAGGAAAATATTTTTTCGACATTTGGGTATATTTCACAGAATGGCACGTACACTTATTTTGTTCTAATTGCTAAAATAAGTATATTTGTCATTTTGAGAATTACATCTAATTACATCACAGAAGAAATATCAGAACTCTTAATTCTGCTTTCACTATGTTTCAGTAAATAATAATGGCGAACTTTTATTGAGGTATGTTTTATTTCTATTTGTATTATTTGCTAAAATAGAAATATGGCAGACCTCTAACAAAAGTTAGTTAAACTTATCAGACTTCACTGAAGCAAGTGACTTAAATTTGGTTTCATATTGATTAAGTTTTATTTAAATGTGTGTATATTTCCAGAAGATAGTATAGACTATCTAATTTGTTCTCATTACAAATTTGGATTGTTGTTTATTTTGAGAGTTAGTTCCAAATGCATCAGTGAGAATGCACAGGTGTCTCTAATTTTATTTAAGGAAATGAGATTGAATATATTTCTTCGACATTTGGGTATATTTCACGAAATGGCTATTTTGTTCTAATTGCTAAAAAAGCTTTGTGTTTCATCTCGAGAGTTACCTCCAATTACATCAGAGAATCTCTTAATTGTGTTTTAGAAATTAATATTGATATGCAGTAAAATAGTCTCACGGTTATTTCAAAACTTTAATTATATAATTTTTATAATTTCCCTTTATTAAATTTAAATGGGAAATTGTTAACAATTATTTCCTTTTCAGGTTAATCCTGTGATATAATGACATATTTTCTCGAGTCAGTACTCAAAAATACAGACTAAGAAAAATGAAGAAATGCAGTGTATAAAAAACGTAAGTTATTTGTGGCTTTCATTCCAAAAAGTTATCTGTATTCCAAGAATAATTATTGAACAGTTAAAGAAAACTGGAACTTTAACCAAATATTGAAAGAAACTTAAGAATTAATTAAGAAAATATTTAAAGTAAAAATTTATTCAAAAATCAATTCCGGAATTCATAAAAAAATTAAAGTAGAATTTTGTATTTTTTGTTGCTTACAATTGTACAATAAAAAAAAAATTTGTCCAAACGAGATTTGAACACACAGACTTTTGGTTTGCCATCAGCAGGAAAATCAATACTTTCAAAAGCTCTTTTTGCAATTGTAAAGTTTTCTTTTGATAAGACCCGGTTTACATACTTCAGTGCAACGTTAAATAACAACTAAATTTCAATTCTTATTGACACAATTCAATAATTTTATTTGAATGAATTTGTCAAATTAAAATATCGAAATAATTGGGAGTGTTGAGTGGTTTAATGATACATATAAACATGGCTTTTATAATACATTCCAAAAACCAAATCAATTCATTACAAATGCAATGGAAATGAAATGTTTTTTTAAACTGAAGAGCGAATATATTGAATTTGTTTGATTTTAATTAAATCGATTTTGATTATTTGTTCAAATCGTCTGTTTCAATTAATTAAATTTTCAATTTATAAATTTAAAAATATAAAATACAGACAGGAAAATGATGAGAGAAAGGGAGACCGAAATAGGGGATATAGGAAACTTTCAAAAGCTCATATTTGGTAGGGAATAAATTCTAAGGTTTTCCAAATAATATAATTCGCTAAACCTATTTTCCACCCTTATGAAGTATATATACACCTTTCTAAAATTTATCACATGGATGGTCTGTTGCTGCAGAGTGTAAATGGACTTCGTGACTATCCATTGAAATACGTCACATATATGTTTGGGTAACTTTTCATTGAATCGTTCTCTTACTCTACGATTGAAAATCTTGTTGTTACAACTCGATTGAAAATTAAATAATATAAAAGATTTTACAAATCAATCGAATAAAGAAAATAAAGAAAAAAATCTGGTATAGAATTATACCAAAAACAAATAAATACTTTGCAGCGTTGTTGACCATCCTTTTGTTCCCTCGGGATCCATTTTCTATCTTATAAATTAATTTGAAAAGTTCAATTATTTTTACTTTATTAAATTTTTAATATTTGATTTCAGATTCAATTGGAATTGGTTACCAGATAATAGAAAAAAATTTCTTCTGATTTTTATAGAAATTAAAAATTCGGAAACCGTGAACTTATTAAATATCAATTGGAGAAGGACAAAATGACAAACATGATGCGATGGAACGTGAACTCCCTTATTTAACGAAGTTTTTTTTTC
This sequence comes from Pedicia rivosa, assembly GCA_963082725.1. NCBI lineage: Eukaryota > Metazoa > Arthropoda > Insecta > Diptera > Pediciidae > Pedicia > Pedicia rivosa. Next base: position 7,147,183 of record OY720156.1, on the reverse strand, counting down.
ATAAATGTAAGTACAAAAATGTTCACGTTTTGTTTTTATAAATTAAATAATTCTAAATAATTTATAATTATTGTGTTCACTTAACACTTATTGTCAATCAAAAAATATTCAATTTTAGAAAAGAATATTTTTGTTAAAAATTGAAATTTATTTCAGAAATTTTTTAATCCAAATTTTTAATTATAAAACACAACAAAAATGTTGTGGTGTAACTCTACACATTATATATATATATATTTATATTTGTATATTTAATACAATAGTTTCACAGTTTTCTCAAAATTAATAATAATTAATAAATTATTAATTGATTAAACTATTATTAATTTGTTTATTTCCTTTTTCTTTCAACAGATTGATCATCCTTCAATTCCTGTTTTTAATAACATCAATGTCTTGTCTTCGATATTTCTATACTAAACTCAGAATTTCTTTGACATTCAACTGTGAAAAAAAATGACATCTAATCAACTTCAACGGCATTCATTTAATGCAACCATTTGCTGCTGAATTGAATTTTATGCGAATTTCTAATATTTTGAACTAAGACTTAGTAACTAAGAAGTTTACATGTGATGTACCAATTTTTCAATTAAATCAAAAATTCTAAAGTTGTTTCAAAATCAATTTTTTTCATTATGACTTTTTTTTATTTAAAATCAAAAAACGCGAATTTGTTAAAATTAAAGAATAAATTTCACTTGAAAATTTTCAAATCATTAAATTTACAAAAATACACGCACACACACACATGTAAACTATAGACATAATTTAACGTAGAATTAAAACACAAATGACTAAAAAAACTTTGCATCTCATAAAGAAATCTCAAAAATAAATAAAAACCTTGAATTGAACTAAATTTATTGTAGAAAAAATCATTTGGTGGAATTTGCTTTTCAACCAAAAAATATTCAGTAATAATTTTGGTGAAACTCTTAGGTGTATTAATTATTTGTAATTGAAGCCACATAATTAAAGCAACCCATAATCATTTAACTATCTCAAGTGGTCTCACTGTAAAATATGGTACATTTTTCTGTTATTTCAAAATTTTAATTATATATAAATCTCATATAACATTTACCGATTTTTCATATAATCAGAATATATGGAAAATATTACAATATTTTGCAACACTTTTTGAATAAAATTTCATAATATTTGTGCATATCTAAAACTGCCACTGGACCAATAATGAAACTTTACGAATCATCTGAGATATTAATTAGATCATAAAACTCACAACGTACGTCCATTTATTGAGTTGTTTATTTAAATAAAACCATATGGAAGTAGTTTAGTAACATCAGCTGTTTTTCATAATTATTCATCTAACAAAAGATGAATCAATTAAGTCAAAAATAGTCTTAAGTTTTGTATTTATATTTTATTCCAAAATTATCAAAATCCAAAAAAAAATCTAAAATCCAATAAATGGAGGCCGAATGGTTAAAGTCAAATGTTATTGATTCTTGAGTTCGCCAGGTCAAAGCTCGTTAACTACTACTGTTAACTAATAAAATAATACACCATCTGATATTTGATGTGTGACGTATTGCTAAAATGCATCTCCACAAAATCATATGTTTGCAATTTCATCCCTTCATTTATTTCCTCTTTAAAAATTTTGCGTGTTATTGATAAATTAATAAAAATACAATAAAACTTATTTAATTATTTATTATTCAAGAAATTAATGTTTTTTGTATCGATGTCATTAATTTACTATTATCGTATGAAATTGTATTGATTTATTTGTAAATTAGCCCAATTTCCTAACTATCCAACCTTGGTAAATTGTTTTTTGGATTAATGTAGATATGAAATTGATTCCAGAATGTCAGTGTTGGCTTTAGACTAAGCGCAGTAGACGCACCCCTTAAATTTTATTCAGACGGTACTTACCTTAACAAATATATTCAAAATGTTGCTTCTCTTTTGGATGTATGTCATTTCATTATGTGTGGTGGAAAGGAAAAAAAAACACAAAAGTTTATTTTTTGTTAACTTACCAGCAAACCACCGTGGCCTGACTATTTGTCAGTAGAGTGACAAAATTATCCAATATTATCAGCTATATATTCCTACCATATATTAGTCATTGTGGTTTGCTGGGTTGTCCTTTGAAAAAGACTTTATTAATATTACAATTCTATGAATTTAATTAAAAACAATTAGAAATTTAGATAAATTAATTATTTACGATTCAAATTATGATTATTCGATAAGAATTATTATTAAGCCAAGTTTTTATATATTTTTTAAAAAAAATTATTAATGCCATCTATTAGCAAAATTCATTCTATTTACATTTTTATCCCCCACTCTTATTAATTTATTAATAAATAATCTCACAAAAAAAATAATAATAATAAAAATAAGAGATTTTTTTTACAAAATCAAATAAATAATAAATTTAAAAAAAAACCCATAGTCTCTTAATAACTTTTTGTGTAATAACAACAAATTTTATTGTTCATCATTTTATCTAAACTCTGTTAATTACATTCAATTAATTTATAATAAAAATAAATAAATCATTTTAATTATTATAATTTTGATGAGAAAAACAGAAAATTATAAATTTTGATTAGAAAGGAAAAACAGAAGAAAATAAAAAAGAAAAACAACAAATAATAACAAATATAAATGTAATTTATAATTATAGAAAATAATAATGTATTTGTTATCAGTGTTTCTCATTTTATTTATAAAATTTAATTTTATAATTGTTGTTCATTTAATGGAAAATAATTTTTATAAAAATAATCAATTATCAGAAGGTAAAAATTAATATAAAAAATAATAATATATTATTTAAGTGTGTGACGTAAATTAAATGAATATTGTTTTAAAATTTAATCGGTTTTATTTCTTGTTGAAAGTGTTTGTATTTGTATTTTCTTCTTAAAATATAAAGATCATTATTGTGTGACCTTTTTTTTTTATAATCAATTTGAATTTTTCTTTGTTTTAATGATTTTTTTTTTTGTTGTTTTGATAAAAAAAAATGAAATGGAATAAAATTTGTCTAAAAAATAAAATAATATTGTCAATTAAATTATAAATAATTTAATTCAATACACATTTTTGTTTTCTACCTTTACTACAAATACAAAAACAATTAAAAACATTACCGTTAATAAACGTACATTATTATGGTAAATACAGTTATCGGTGTGTCCAGGATACAAAATTAATTTTAGAAAGAAAAGGACAGAAAATTAATTTTAGAAAGAGTAAAAGATAATCATCAAAAATGAATGAAATCAAATCGTAAAAAAAAGAGAAGAAAAAAAAAATTGATATTTAAAAAAAAAAAAGAATATTTTTGTTCATTTAATTTTATTTAAATTTTAATGTAAACAAAAGAAGAAAAAAAAAACAAACAAATTACACTTTACCTGTTAATAATTAATTCATTTTCTCCATCTTTTGTTGTTTTTGTTTCTTTTCTTTTTTTTTTTTTTTTTTATTTTTCACAGACACAAATCTGGATATTATTGTATCAGATAATATTATTACAAATAACAACATATTATTATATGAGAATTTAACAATATCTGGAAATGGAATGATTACAATTAATATTATGAATATAAGTAATTATATAAATAATAATGGTTATGGCCTACTACAAGTACATTCTTATCAATATAATTTAACATTATCATTGAAAAAATTTCGTCAATATAGAAATTATGATGATAGTTTTTATTTAAATGGTACAAATTTAGGATTTCCAGTGTTTAATGATAGAAAATTTTTTCTATATAATTATAATCAAATTACTGATGTTAATATATTAATTGTATTAATTATTTATAAAGACAAAGGTAAATATAATTTTTATTAAAAAAACCATTAAACAAAAAATTGTTTATTCATTAAAAAAATTTGTTATAATTAGCCGGCCATTCTGCAAAAGAAAAAAAAAAGAAAATTTTAAATTTATAATTTTAGCTCCTGTACCAGGTGGTTGTACATTAGAAGGTACAATTGATATATTACCAATAATAAATGTAAAACAATTAAATGGTATGTTAGAAGTGGATACTGAAGAAGCATCAATAAATCGTGAAAAACTACGTTTTCCAAAATATTGTTCAACACAAAATTTAACATATGAAACACGTTATAAATTATTAAAGAAAACAAATTTAACTGTTACAACATATTTTGATGGAATTAAATCAATGTTAAGTTATGATGATGTTATCAAAAATAGTTTATTGGTATAAAATATATATATTTTTTTTCCATTTTATTTTAATAAGTTAATATAATAATTAATAAAAAGTTAATAATAATATTTTATAGTCAACAACTACACCTGGACCAATATTGAGACGATTGTATAATCCAATATCAAATAATGTATTTATTTTTACTACAATTGTTACATCAATAAATAATAATAATGAAGATATACCATTAGAATTATTATCATCTGTTTATGTTCCTGCTGTTGTTATTAATTCATGTTCATCAATTAAAAAATATGATTGTGATATTTTTGGTAAATTGAATTAATTTTTAAATTTTTTAATTTTTATAATTTTCTTCTTTTTCTTATTGATGTTTTTTCTTCTTTCTTTTCTTATTTTAGATGATATTGGCCTTATAATATTATCAATTTGTTTATTTTTTTTTGGTTTATTTAAAATTTTAATGAGCTTAAATAATATAAGTATAAAATTAATAACAAATGGAATTGAAATTTGTGGTTTTTTAACATGGATTGTCTATCAATTATTAGAAATTTATTCATTTAATGGTAAAATAAAACAAAAACCAATTTAAAAAGAATCTTTATGAAAATAATAAGATAATATCTTTATTTAGAATAATTTAGAGAAATAAATGCTACTTAAAATTTAGTAAAATTGAATGAGCTCTCGGAATACAATTTTTGTATTAAGTAAAATATATTTTCAAAGTAATCTGGTAAAAAAATATTATTTATTGTTCATCTTATTATTTTCAATCAATAATTTTTGGTCACTATATGAAATAATTTATGGTTGTATTATTTTTTTCAGATGGAAAATCAATATTACTGATTCTCTTTATATTTATATTTATAATTATTTGGTATTATTTAATGAAATTTATTAAAAGGGATTATTATATATTAATTGATTTAATACTGAAAATTATTCTTGGATATATTATATCGTGTTATTGTTTTTATTTTATTGGTAAGTCTTAAAGTACCTACTTACTTTTTTATGTGTTTCTTTCACTATATGTAGTAACTTGTAGTTATAATTACTTTATGTAATAATATTATTTTTGTGGAAGTTGATTTTTTTTCTTTCAGGCAATACAACCTTTTTAACATCAAATATTAATTATTGTTTAATATTTTCAACTGTAACATGTTGCGTTATTGTATCACTAATAATATGTTTAGATTGTGGAATTATTGTGACAACAGTATTACTAGGAAGTTTTTATTCATCAATTGCCTTACAATTTCTCTATAAAGATGATTTATTTAATTCATTTTATAATAATTTTAAACGTATCCACATTAAAAATTTTAATTTTTCTACTGATCAACATATTTTAGATTTATCTGGTATGTATTTTGTAATCAATTAAAAATTGACAATATAAATAAAACGCCCACTTAATTCGGAATTTTAAAATATTCTATTTATAATATTATTTCTCGGTACTACGGTAAAACAGAAATTAATGATAAATATTGATTCAAATTAAAAATTAATTTTCTTTTCTTTCTAGCAATAATGCAAATATTATTTTTTTCATTATTATCAATAGTGGGAATATTATATCAACATTGTCATTATTATAAATTAAATAATCGTATTAACAATGTGAGTACTGAAAATACAACATTAATATCACGTTGGATAAATGATTCTGGAACAGATGATGATGTTTTTGAATCACCACGTACAAATTATCATTTCTTTCGGCAATTATCAAATAAACGAAAATATCAAGAAATTTAATTATGATTAATCATATAATTACAAACAAATTTAATAATAATAGACAATAAAAAATTAATACAAATGGATGTAGAACATAAATTAGTAAAGAGTGTGTTATTTACATATAAGAAGTGATCTAAATTTAAATGGATAATCAACTGTATTATTTATTTATCAGAGAGCTTCCAATTATAATTATAATTGAAATAAGTTTGTTGTTGTAAATGAACATATAGAAAAAGAGAATATCAAAAACATACATTAATAAAAAATTGTAATTGTATTGTATTAAATAATTAGTTTATTTCTATCAATGATAATGCGTTAAATCTCTTCTTCTTTTTTTAATTTTTATAGTCAGTGTTATATTACCTAAATGCGATTTTATAGTAAACAAACACTCTCAACATTTATTAAAACCTGCTACTCAAAATGAAACTTACCCTCCTTTTTCTTTTCTCCTCAATTAATATTTTATTTGACCTCTTAACAATGATGTTCTCCTGTTAAACAAATAGTTGGGGAAATATTATGAAATTGATGAATAATTTTACTTGTAGGTTTTTTTCCTAAAATTTCAATAAATCAATTACATATTCCAACATTCAAAATTTCCAAGAATTACACTCGACTACAGTCAGATAAATCATTCAATGTATTTTAAGTGTTTTCAAATCATTTATATCTTGAGTTGAAAAGTACCTATATAATGGATCCAAAATCAATTTTTCATTTTGTATTATTGAAACTATTGGTTAATAGTAAATTAATGACATCCATAAAAAAAACATTCATTTCTTGAAAAATAAATAATTTAATAAGTTTTATTGTATTTTTTTTATTGATTTATCAAAACCTGACATATATTTTTTCGGTTTCTTTTAATTTTTTTAATATATTTTTTTATTTGTTTTTCTTTTTAGAATTTAATTTTTTGTTTATTTTTTTATTGTTTTTTTTTTGGGTATTAACGAGCATAGATTCAGTAACTATTAGAAATCTATGCAAATTATTTAATTTTTTTAAAGTTTATTGGAATGTATGTATTTAGTTTTTTTTTTAACAGCAAAAATGAAGCAAAATTACGAATATTATTATTGTTATTATTTTTCTTGTCTTTCAAAATTTTTTTTTATTCAATTTAAATTTCAGATAAACCAAAACAAAACACAAAAAAAAAACAATGATAAAGCGACGATTAACAGGCGATAAGGTTTTATTTATATTTTAATTTTATAAAAATTTTTAAATTTCCTTTTTTTCCCTCATTTGTTTTTTTTTTTTGTGACAATTTTCAGCACTAATTTCTAATGTAATATTCAAGACATGAACAGCAAAAATTAGATGACAACATATGCGTATTATTATTTAATTTTTCTGTTTTTTTCTTGTTCTTTTGCATTTAAGATTTTAAAACTGAATTTAATTGAAGAACAACATTCCCCATATTTTTCTTTTCTTTTTGTCTTTCCATATTATTTGTTACAGAAAAAAAATCATATTATTATTGTTTTTTTTCGAACACACATTGATCATCGAATATAAATTATTTCATTAAAACTAATTCATTGTGTCGAATAGAAATTTCTGAATTAAAAAACAAAACAAAATTAACTCAGCATATGATAATTTAAAAATAATTATGACAATTTCATTTAATTTCTAATAAATAAAATTTATTTACCAACACACACATAATATTGGCATTCTAATTTAATTGATTAAATTTTGTACGAAAATAATTTAAATTGAAATTATTTTCATAATACTAATTAATTAAATAGTTAACAACAATTTGTGAAATGATTTTAAATAATAATTATTTATTAGTTCAATATATTTGATGATGTGATGATTTATTATTGTAGTAATGTAGTAATGAAGCAATGTGGATTAATCTAGTAGTTGACACATAACAGAAAATATAAAATTTGGATTGACTTTTGTTTTTATTCTTATTTTTATTTTTAATGATTTCATTAATATTCAGTCATTGTCCACTTTCCTATTTTCTTTTGAATTTTTTTATTTTCTTTTCTTTTTATGGTTATTTCTTTGTAGTATTTTGTAGTTTTTTTTATTTAATTTATTCTTGTTTGTTTTCAAAACTTAAAATTATTCTAATATTAAAATATTTAATTAATAAAATAATAATTAAAAATTCCAAAAATTAAAAATCTTATTTTCTTTTGTAGAAATTTTTTAAAAATTTCAAATAACCTTTTTTTTTTATTTAATAAACATTTTGAATGTCAAAGAGTTAAATAATTTTTTTTTTTTGTGTTTTTTTAAATAAATTTTCTTTTCTTTTCACCACAAACTAAAAGAAAAATTAAAATGAGAAAAAAAAAGAAAAGTTAAATTTAAATAATAATTAGGTAAATAAGTAATTTGTATCTTATTCACCTTAAGTACATTAGTTATAATTATTTTGTAAATTTCTAAACTTTCTTTTAAAATTAACAATTAAAAATAAATCTTTTCCCAAAACTATTTGTTTTATTTATTTCTTTGTATTAGCCTAGGATAAAGAGAATTTCCCCGAACAAATTTATTGTTTCAAGTACATTGTTCCAATTATAATTAAATATTTGCTGTAAAAATAAATTTGCGTTACAAATTAAATTGTGTTTCAATTTGAATTCAATTTGCCTTAATTTTTATTCAATTTTGATTTTTAGGCCGTTTTTTTTATTATTTATTTAAATTTAGTAAATTTTTGCTAATTTAATTAAATTAAATTAATGTTATAATTTGTTCTTCTTGTTTATATATTTTTACCGATATTTCACTTTATTCAACAACATTTTCTTGTTCTTCCTTTTGTTTTTTGTTGAACTTTTACATTCCCACTCGATTTCATTTGAACAAATAAAAAAGGAATTATTTTTTGGATAATTTTCTTAAAACAATTAAAGAAAAAAAAATCAAAATTAAAATAATAGTAAAAATTTAAATATTTTTCTCATCTGGTGCCCCTTTCTCTTCACCACGTTTTCGTCTTTTATTTAGCAGTGCATTATTTGAATTATCTAAATTTTTTATATGCATCTAAAGTAGAGAATGGAAAAAAAGGTATAAAAATAATGACAACAGAAATTAAAGAAAAGCAGAAAAATAAAGTTAAAAAGAAAAATAAAATGATTTTTCAATTTTTTAAGAAAACAAAATTTAATTTAAATTTCAAAGATTAAAAAAAATGTGTTTATTTTTCTTCTTCGTCTTTTTCATTTAAAGAAAAAATTGTAATTTATGTTATATTTAATACAATTACTTGATCGTAGTCAACGCGCATTGTTGCCAATGAACGTGTCATTTCTTCTTGTACTTCTGGCCATATTTCTTCATCTTCACGTAATACACGCCCAGTATGTAGTGGAGTTTGTGGTACAGCTGTATATTGCTTTAAATTAATAAAAATTTAATTAAACATTTTATTTGATTAACATTCATTATAAAACTTACTGATATCCATTTATTTCTCATAACAAGATCAATTGTAAAACGTCTACTTGGATCAACACTCATCATACCTCTTATTAAATCTTTAGCTGATTGACTAACATTTTGCCATTCAGGATTTGGAAAATCATATTGTCCTGTACGTATACGTTTTTTCATTCCAGGAGATATTGCTAAACCGTGATTACTATAAAATGGTGGAAAACCGCATAATCTAAACAACAACAAACAAGGAGAAAATCATGAAAATCGATTTTATTAATTTTTTTTAAAAGTAAAACCTACAAAATATACATGATAACACCTAATGACCAAATATCACAACTTTTATCATATTTTTCTGGACCCAATACTTCTGGTGCTAAATATAAAAAAAATTGAATTTTTAATTACAATTAAATTTTTCTACAAATAATTAGATATCATTCTGTGTATCCTAATATTTAATTTCTTTATAATTTTCTTTCATTAAACTTGTATTTTGAAAGATACGAGGACACAGAGAATTTCACAAAAATTGTACAAATATTTTCTATGAAATTACTAACAAAAAAAAGTTAACACTTTTTTTTTGATGAGTGTAAAGTAAAAAAAAAAATATAAAGCAAGTTAAATATGAAGAAGACACAAAGAAAAAGTAAAAAAAAAATCATAAATAAAATAATACTAACCAACATAATAAGGTGTATAACATGGTGTTTGTAATGTATCCTTTATATGTGTTTCCTTAGCAAAACCAAAATCAGTTAATTTTAATATTGCATTTGTTGCTGGTGTTGTATATAATAAATTTTCTGGTTTAAGATCACGATGTGCAATATCACAATCATGTAAAAATTTAACAGCAACACATATTTCATGCATTACCTGTGCTGCCTCTATAAGAGATATAAAAATGAGAATAATTTATTTTAATTTTTATGTAAAAATAATAAACTCAATTGAAGGTATACATATCGATGTATTTTCGTTCATTTTTGTTATTGTCATAAAATGAAAATTCTCGAAATTTCCGAAAATATTTTATTGAGTGAAAAAGAAAACAACAAAAAATGCAACTGTTTTTTTTTCAGTGCAAAAAAATTCCTAACATTTATTTTTCTAATCTTTTTATTTTATTGATGAATCGTGTTAATAATTAATAAACATAATCTTTGCAATACAACTTACTATAATTTTTCTCGTCTCAAGAAATAATTAAATAAAATTTAACGAGAACAATATAAATTTTTTCTGATTTATTCATTAATTTACCTTTATGTGTGTGTTACCGTATTAAAGAAGTATTGTCAAAATATACATAGATTAAAAAAAAAATAATCAATAATTATCACGATTACAGAAAAATTGTTTACTTGAAATTATTCTAATCAAAATAAGAAATTAAGTGAAGTAGAAAATTCTAATTAAATGAATAATTTAATAAAATTATGATAATCTTTTCAAATTCTTAGATGCAAAAAAAAAGTGAATTTTATTCATTTCCCCTCACACCCCCATTTTCCATTCCATCGCCACCATTGTTACCAATTGACTGAATAATCAAAAGAAATTATTCTACAAATATTTGAATAATTTGAAATAAATTATTTATGTTATTCTCATTAATTTTATTTCTATTTCAACACGTCACATTTTAGTACTGTTCCCCATGTCACATTCAAAGTTTATTTCTGTTTTAATAATTTATTTTGTTCGATACGTTGATTGTGGGGGAAGTTTATGATAAATACATTTGTTTTACCTCTTTCTGTGAATGCACCATCTTGACGATCTTGTATTCTTTGAAATAATTCACCACCTTCCATACTAAATGAATAAAAAATAATAATTAATTTTGTTTCGTTTCTTCGGAATAAAATTAAAAAGAAAAATTACAAAATTCATCCACGTCACTTACACCAACAAAATAATTTATTTAATGAATTATTTCCGGAATAAAATTAAAGAAATAAACAAAATAAAAAAGAAATTAATTCTTTGTGCCAATAAAAATCGAATAAAATTTTTTCTTAGAAAATCTAAGAAGAAACAAAAAAGAAAAAATTTAAAACAAAACAACAAAAACGAAAAAAAAATTTTTTTTTTTTGTAACAACAAAAATTCTTGTAAGAAAAGAAATTTATTTTGATAAAAAAACACCATTTTCTCATATCTTTCTTCCTCCACCTCCTACACCATACCTCATCTGTTTTTATTTTAAAATGAAAAACAATTGTTTTTTTTTCTTTCTATTGTTGCTGTTGCTTCATTGTTTTTTTTTTGTATAATAAATATTTATGATTGAAGAGTGAAAAAAAGAATAAGACAAAAAACAAAAATAAAAATAATAACCCGGATCTTAACATAAAAAAAAAAAAAGTTTATCCCAAAATTCGTGGGGGAATCTTTCGCTTTAAACAAATTAAAAAAAAAATTATTTCATGGAAAGGGAAATTTTTCTCATTCAAATTAATTTTCATTTAATTCGATAATTTGGAAAAATAAATAAATGGAACAAAAGTAAAACAACAACAACAACAACATACAACAAAATGACTAAAGTAATAAAACAAAGTTCAAAATAAAGAAACAGATAAAAAAAATATTTAAATAAAATTGACTCACCATTCCATCACAACTAATAAACATTTATTTCCGCTATATGAATTTTCATAGACGTCAATAATATTGACAATATGACGGCATCCACTAGCACGCCAATGTAAATCAACTTCACGTCTTGCTTTTGGATTATCATGTAGAACCTTTGGAATGGAAAATAAAAGAAAGATGAAAATTATGCAAACATAAAATAATTTTTTCTTATCTTACTACAATTAAATATATAAATGCATTGGAGGGGATGTAATAATCGATTTAGTATTGACGATTAATTAAAAACAAACAAAATTCTTACACCTCCAACTAACAATAAATCCCAATTATATTAGTTATCTACTCTTTGTTGTTTTTATCTTTTGTAACCCTTTCGATTACAACATTTAATAAATCTACCACCTAACTAACCTACCAATCATATTAATGGAATCGATATTACAAAACCACAACCCAAAACCTTGCGTAACAATTACTTATTTAGATTTAAAATTGATAATTGACAACAAATATATATTTTTTATTTGTTTCAAGTAACGAACTGAACTCAATTTTGATAATTAACATAATTAAGATAATTTTTATTCATTAGAAAGTTTTTAAAAAATTATTACAAGAATGGTGAATGTCAAATTATCTTACTTTACTAACTAAGCCTACTTACTTGCAGTGTTGAATTATGAGTTGGAAATATCATTTGATGGGGGTACGCAAACAATGGTGGTACAACTAATTTTTGTTAAAAAATTTAAAAATTTTGGGGTAGAAATATATTCGAGTGGTTAACCTTTCATTAAATAAGTAGGAGGGTAAGGGTTAATCACAATATTTTTTGCAAGTAAATGGAAGTAAGGATTTTACGGACATTTCGCAATTATTTACAATTTAAAATTTAAGAGAAAGTAAGAGAGAGATAGAGAGAGTTAAATATTTGTAAAAATAATATTTCAATAGACGAAGAATCTTCATTTTAAATGACTCACCGCCACCGGTAACCCACATGGACCAAAGAGTAAGACAAAAAATATTTGAATTTCGCTTTTTTTTTTAAATTAATTTAAAATACGAAACGAGACTCTCTCTCTCTCTCTTTCTCATGTACATGCCTACTGTTTCACTTTGCATATCGAGGCCTTTTTTTTTAAATAAAATAAGATAATTGTAGGTATGTATGTGTACCGTTAATTATAGCCTGCGTTAAATAATTTTACTTGGTAATATGTGTGTGTGTACATAATTAGACTAAACATATAAAAAAAAATATGTTTGTCATTAAAATCTATGTATGTCGGTATGTGGAAGCATACATAATTGATAAAATTGATAATTGTATTTTCATTATTTAAGTGTAACCCTGTGTTTGTTTGTTTGTTTATTTTATATTTATTTTTTTTCTGTTTAATTACACACACACAAACAATAAGAACAAAGTAAGAACAATAATAAGATTATTACCTAGGTAAATTTCGTGCCCAAATAGACTTACGTGAATGCATAAATACATACTAATTATTTTAGTTAAGTATGAACGTTATACTGTTAAAGTTTTCACATTAACTTTGTACGTATATTTAGTTTTGTCTGTTATGTAAGAATAATAGTTCGTCCACAATAAGTGAAGTTAAAATTAAGGTTATTTGGGTAATTTTTTTTTTCTGATTCTTAATAACATTTAATGAATTACTAAAAATTAATTGCGAAATACAATTGTGCATTATTGCATTTATCGACGTGTGGGGTCTGATGAAACAATTGAAATCATGGACAGATTGTAATCAATGGACGAACATTTTTCATAGTGGTAATGACCTCGACATTTATGTAACAGTCAGACAAAACAAATATTTTCTAACAATTTCGTGGAGCAATTAAATTTTACGCAATGAAAAATGACTTTATTGTGCCAGTGAATTATGCCGGTAATTTTTTTTTTTTTCACTCTTTGGTCATATCAGTCGATCTTTCAGAAATTTTTAGATTACATCGTCGTAAGTAGGGACTTTACTACCCTTTTTGTATAATTATCGACCGCATATATTATTATTATGAAAATGTACGGGTGAGATGGGGATGTTGGGTATTAGTATAATTATTCATTAAACACGTAATTATTCAAAGAGAAAAACCAATACAATAAAAGGAAAATTCGTGTCCTTAATAAATAAAAAAACACTTACCTTAAGTGCATATTTATGATTTGTACGTCGATTTAAACACTGTACAACTTTACCGTTAATACCCAAACCTAAAACTGTATTTGATATTTCATAATCATCTGTAATTGGTGTTGTTTTTGGTTGACGTACTGTTGTTGTTGTTGCTGTTGTCGGACCACCACCGCCTGTCACTGTCATCGGTGGCTTTATATCACTTATTTTAAACATATTATTTGTTATTCTTTTTAAAATTTGCCACACACACACAATTTTTTTTTTTTTGTTTAACTTTTTGCTTTCTTTACTTTCTACAGCACCACAAAAAAAATTTTCTAATTTTTTTTTTATATCGTTGTTTTATTTTCTTTTCCTCTTTTTGATTTCAACTGCAATAAATAAGAAAAGTTTTTATTAGAATTTTCTTTTGCCTTTTTTTTTTACATTTAAAATTTGTTTCTACTTTTATTTTACAATTTTCTATTTTCTAATTTTTCTTTTGTTTTTTTATTTTATTTTTGGTGTTAGAATTAGATCATGAGTTAGCTGATTGTAGGTTACTAAAAACTGGTAGGAACAGACATTATTTAGTTCTCATTCTCTTTCACTTTGTGTGTGTGTGTACGTATGTGTGTGTGTTATTCTTTTTTTTTATTATTTCATTTTATCAAAAAAAAAATTTTTTTTTAATAATTAATTAAGATTAAAAATATTTTAAATGTGTGTGTGACTGTGTGTGTGTGTGTATCTGAATTATTATTATTTACTCTATTTTTTTCTAATAAAATATTTTTATCAGCAGAAAAAAAACACAAAAATATCAGGCAACAACAAATTGAATCACAAAGTAAAATAAAAAAAAAACAGAAAAATTAATTTGTTTTTTGACCCTGTGTGTGTGTGTGTGTGTGTGCATACGATTTCAAAGTAAAATGTGAACGATCTGAATTTTTTTGTGTAGGTGCGTATATTTACTGTGAAAATGATTGAAGTTATATTTTCCCTTATATTCTTTTAATCCAATAAGATGAGAAGCGAATGAAAGATTTTCAATGAAAATTAATTTTTTTCTTTCTTCTAATTACTAAATTGTAACTGTAAGTTTAAATTTTTAATCATACGACTTTTTAGGTCAGAACAAAAAGGGTTCATATTTTTTTGTTTTAACTCTTGTTAATTGTTTTTTTTTTTTTTGGATTATTTTGAGAGAAAAATAATAAAAAACAAAACAAAAGAAAACCATTCGGTATATTGTCATTCATTGCATAGAAAATAATGAAAAATAAACAATTTAGGAAATTCAAAATCAATTGTGAGAAGAAGAAATCGTGAAAATAAATTACAAATAAACAGAAATGAAAAGTGGGAGTAATTTTCGGGAATAACAATAAATTGTTTATTGCTTAATTGTTTTTACATTTAGTCATTTAAAATTGTTTGTTTTTTTATTTTGTTTTGGTTTGCTAAGGGAGAATGTAGTTGTTGTTTCGTTATAAAAAAAGATCAAAAATAAATTTAGTAAATATTGTTAAGGACACCGAACATTATTTGTTAGAATTAAAAAAAAAAAAAATTCATGTTAAAATTTCTTCATCATTTTTTCATACACCTTTTTTCTATTAATTATTTCAAATTAAAAATAAAGATTTTTTTTTCGTTAGAATTCTCTCTGAGTCATTTAAACAAGAAATAAAAAAAATTCCTTTCACTGATGGCATTTTTTTTTTTTCTTAATTTTGTCTTCTTTTTCTTTCTTTCTTTTTTTTTTTGTTCTTGTAATTTCTTGCGGCAAATTTTACGTGTAAATATCTTATTAGAAATCTTCAAAGAATAAAAAAAAAATGAAATGAGAGAGAGAATGCAATACAAACGTTAAGAGAAGACAGATACAAATTTATTTAGTAGATCCAAATTGATAAAACGTTTCGATAAACTTGAGATATTAGAATTTTTATAAAATTAATTTACACAAATTTGTATTTTCATATTAAAGTACACACACACACACACACACACACTCATACACAATTGACACACATGTTCCATTTACATACAATTAAAATCAGTATATTCTTGATTGAACAATTTTTCTTTTTTTTTTTCAGTTTCGGTTTTACTAATTTTGAATAAACAAAATATTCTCATACAAGCCAAAAATTATAAGAATTTGAAATAAAAAATTAAAATTTAATGTAAAATTCACATGCCTACAAGAAAAAATCACAAACATTGAATCAAATTCAAATTTAATTATATCAATTAATAAGTTTTAATTAATAAGTTTATTAATCAAAAACAACAACAAAAATATCTGATATGAAAATTTAATTTTTTTATGGAAATTTTAAAAAACAAAAAAATAAAAAATTGTAAAAATAACTACAAACAACAACAGCAAAAATATTGTGTTTTCATTTTCAGATTAAATTTTATCTACTATTTATATATTAACTACCAAAAAATAGTATTATAACACTACACACACATAATAGCCATACACAAACACAAAGATTAAATAATAATAAAATTTTTCTTTTAGTTTACAGATTTTCTTTTTCTTCTCTTTTATAAATTAAATTAAATTTGAAAAAAAAAAAAGTAAAGTAAAATGTGTGATTATGATGATCGCACGTTTATTAATGCTTTGCCAATTTTGATGTAATAAAAAAAATGAATTTAAACGAAAAAAAATTACACACACACACACACACACACATGCACACAATCAGCCAACCCATACACAGTACAGAAATACAAAAATTATAATTATTATTATTTGAGTTGATTTTATATTTTATTTTAAAAAGTTTAGCGCAGAAAATATACCGATAAGTTTACTTTTGATTTGAACTAAAAAAACACCACAATATTTATTATTTTTTAAAGAAGAAAACAATAAATGTATAAATTAAAAAAAAAAAAAAAATAGACAATGTTTCTCACCCCACGCGCTGTACTACGTCACTTTATAATAAAGTAAAAAAAAAATACAAGATTTTTGTAGTTGAGCATAAGTATGAGTCTGTTAACTATTTAATTTATAAACTATTCACTAATATTATTCTATGATCGTATAGTATTAAACTATCGTATAAAATTGTGCTTTGTTTTTTGAGAGTTTTTCTTATTGTATATCAGTTTTTTATTGAACATTTATTGTACGACACTTATTCTTTTTTGACATTTAACAAAACTACGAGTGTACCGAATGAAGTGATGAACAATTGAATTTACGCTAATACGCATAAATCTCACTAGAATGCATACATGTAATAGTAGGGACATCTAATGAATATATAATGAACTTTGTGGTTCTTGTAATGTATCAGTATCATTAAAAGTGCCTTGGAAAGTAATAAACTGAAATACATTTGGTTTGTGTCTGGAAAAAAATGTTGAAATTTCTGATAACAATTTCGTTCAGTTATGGAAAAAGAGTTAAAATAATAAAACATTTGACTGATTCCAGCCACACTTTTGACAACTGGAGGAAATTGTATGTTGGAGTGGGGGGGTGGATGATTTTTTTATGTTACCACCATAATATTATTAATTATAAAAATTTTAAAAACTGATAAAAAATAATAATAAGAAGACAGTAATTTCAAAATAATTTGTTTTATTTTTATTTTTATTTTTTTCAGAAATGTTTTTTTTACAGCATGTTTATTTTTTAACAAAATAATGAAAACGGATATAAACAAATTTTTATGCTTATCCGTGGACCTTTTTTTATTAGATTATAATTTGTTTATAACTAAAGCCGGCACGGTAGATTCTATTATTTATATAGATTCCTCAAGTTCCAAGGAACACACAAAAATATATTTTGATTAAGTTCACTGGTAGATCACTGGTAAATCCATTTATGTCAGTCACATTTATACGTGGATATTTTTTTTTAAACAATTTTATTTGTTAAGAACTAAATGGTTCACAGTGGATTTTCATTATTTTATAGATGCGTTTTTTATACAACTTTCGTTACCAAAAAAGATTAAAAATAACAATTAAAATTCTTACAAAAACACTCTATATTTTAGCTACCTTCTTTTGCAACTTTCATGTGCTCAATGCAGTTAATCCAACAACTTACCAACTCAGCTATTGCATAATATATCATTAGGAAAAATAATAATGCTTATGAATAATGAAAGAATATGAATTTTTTTCTTCTTAATTATAAGGAAATAAGAGAATTTCTATAACATTTTATAATTAATCATCTTAGTTTAAAGTAAGCCAAAGATTCTGTGAAAATTTCAAGGAGATCTGTCTGTTGTGAGGAGAGAAAATTAAATAAAACTAAAGCCATTACATAAATTAAACCATCATCATTTTAGTATTGCTTTGGTTTCATTTTCTCCCCTCACAACAGACAGATCTCCTTGAAATTTTTAATCATATTAGTTTGAAGTAAGCCAAAGATTCTGTAATAATAAAAACTACCGTGCAGCCTTTAGTTATAAACAAATTAAAATCTAATAAAAAAAGGTACACGGATAAGCATCAAATTTGTTTATATCCGTTTTCATTATTTTGTTAAAAAATAAAAATGCTGTAAAAAAAAAAACATTTCTGAAAAAAATAAAACAAATTATTTTGTAATTACTGTCTTTTTATTATTATTTTTTATCAGTTTTTAAAATATTTATAATTAATAATAGTATGGTGGAATAAAGTATGGTTAAGAAAATCATTCCCCCCTCACTCCAACATACAATTTCCCCTAGTTGTCAAAAGTGTGACTAGAATCAGCTAACTAAATAAAACTAACAAATAAAATATACAAAAAACAATCCATACATCAAACAATCAATTTAATTAATAAAATATTTAATTGTCCTGTTGTTTTTCCATTATCAATGGGAAAAATAATACACCCAAAGAAATCCATAGGTAAAATTGGCTACAATAATTTTGTTAATTATTTTATACGAAAATTTTGTGAAAAATACAAAGGTTTTGTCAGTTTTTACGAATATTTACGAATATTGTCCTTATTTTTGAACTAAAACAACATTCTTTTTGTAAATTAAACAAAAAAATACTGTATAAGTAGATTTTGTTAAATTTTGTAAATTCAAACAAAATTAATGTAAAAAAATTCTTTAACGCAAAGCTTCTTTGTTTAGATTACAAATAATTTGTAAAGTTTAGTTAATTATGTTTGTTCAATTTTGTAAAAGAAACAAAATGAACGTAATTTTTACAAAAACATTCTGTATCAAAACTATTTACAAAGCTTGTTTGTTTACATTACAAATATTTTGTCAGTTTTTATTAGATTTTTTTATGAGTTTAAAAATATTAAAAAATAACCGTCAATGGAAAATAAAATTTCAGTTAATAATAAATTATGTTTTTTTTATCAAAAAAATTAAATTTTTTAATTTAATTCCTCATCAACATCATGTAACAAATAAAGGACATTAACTTAAAAATGTATGAGGATTAAACTTTTTTATGCCTTCTTTAGTATAGAATATCTAACAATTAATGATTCCCAATTACTTGAAATTACACGGAAAAAAATTGAAAAATTATTATTTTTTTTTGAAGAAAAAAATATATTAATCAGTATCTTAATAAAATTATTTTCTATAGATGTCAACATGTCTTTTCTAATTTATCTGTTCGTTTAAGTTGCGGCATTAAGTTACGGTTTTGTGGAATAAGAAAACAATTCTTAACATTGAACATTTCTGAAATTCTTATCCACGCAGGAGTATCTATAGATTTGAGTTTTAATTTAGTAAAAATTGATTCCTGTTTACCTAGCTCTAAAAAATGCATGTTTAGCTGGTTTTGAAATCATATATTTTATTTACTCGAATCATAAGATTTGACCGTTAAAAACTTTCAATATTTTTTCATGAAAAATCATGTGCATTTATTTCACGAACGTTTTATTTTTCTTTAACAAAATTTTGTTTTATTTCACAAAATATTGTATTTTTTTTACAAAACTTTGTATTATTTCACAAAATATTGTATTTTTTTACAAAATATTGTATTATTTCACAAAATATTGTATTATTTCACAAAACTTTGTATTATTTCACAAAATATTGTATTATTTCACAAAATATTGTATTATTTCACAAAACTTTGTATTATTTTACAAAATATTGTATTATTTCACAAAACTTTGTATTATTTCACAAAATATTGTAACAATTTTACAAAATTTTGTACTTCTTTCACAAAATCTTGTATTATATCACAAAATGTTGTATTAATTTTACAAAATTTTGTATTTATTTCACAAAATCTTGTAAAGGTTCTATAAGAAAATTTCGCATTTTTTTAAAGCGGTAATCAGTTCAATTGAAATGTTCGAGGTAACAAGTGCTATGAAAAATAAAAGCGGAAAAATAATAAAAAAGAAAAATATTAAAAAATTTATTAAAGGTTTGAGCCTCGATAAGGTTACTCGTGTGTTTGTTATAAAAAAGTGTTTGGGTGAATATAAATTTAAGTTCGATTTAAATTTTTATGTAATAACATGTAATATTCTTTAATTAGATTTTAATATTAGCGTAAAGCAGTTAAAAACGTGTGATTTAGGTGTTCTTTGTAAATCCATAGTGCCAGATAAGGATCTGGCATATAGAGCACATGGATTATAAATACGTTTATGAGAGATGCATTGGTAAGTAAGTAAAGTATATATAAAAGGATTTTTTATTAAAAATTTTGATTTTAGAAATGAAAATAGATAAATCTGATATAATATTGCTTAATAATAATCATTAGAGCACATTAATCCCAGATGATCATTTTGTAGTTCGTGTTAGATTTGAGTCAGCAATCAATATATGGAAAAGTGTTAAAAAAACAAATTATGTTAATAAGCAAGTAAACGTTAGCTTTTTTATAATTACAGAAAGAACTTCCCACCGAAAAAGTAATTGGCTGGCTTGACCGTGTTGATATTCAACCAATGACTACACCAACTGTGAATTTATTTGTATGCTATTAGTATAACAAAAGACGAATATTAAAATTAATGTTATATTAAATATAATTTCAGAGTGTAGAAGATATTCTAAAATCATCGAAAGTGTACTACAGCAATATGAGACTTTTGGCAATTTAGGAGAGCAGAAGAGAAAGATTTTAATCCACACCATTGTCGACTATTTTATGACAAACGAAAAGACATTAACATCAGATTTGTGTGATAAAATAAGTGACGACATAGTTGCATTGTTTCCCAAAGAACAGAAGGTTGTAATAAGAAATTGTATTATTATTATTTATAAATTTTATTTTTGTTAAATAGGAAACATACTATCTTTGGAGGATTAAAAAAGCTCCCTTAGGCCAGTTGTGGGATCGCTTTCAAAATCAGAACCGTAAAAAAAGGATATCAAAGCGTGCTTCTACCAATTCCAAAACTGAAACGTTTACATCATTAAATACGACTATAGATAAACCAGAACTCATCAGTCTCGAAGGAAAATAATATTATTAAATTAAATGTTTAATTGTAATTAATTAATTTCTTAACTTATATAGATTTGGAAAAAGATTGTGCATGGTTAAAAAATCACAGCGAGCCTTGGTCGGAGGTCATAAGTAAATGGGAAAGGACAATGATATACAGACGTGATAATATTTTAAAAAATGAGGATGCCAATACGGTTGGAATTTTGCTTAAATGGCCTATTTATAATCATAGTCTTGGACATTCATTGGTAATAAAAAAACAAGAATACTTACATATTAATTATTATAATTATAATAATTTATCGTATTTTTACAATTCTAGATTGACATCGACTACAAATTAATTGGCATCGCTGACTGTGACATCCTTATCAATTGGGCTCATTTCCAGAGTAAGGTACAATTAGTATTTAATCGTATTAAGGATCCTGTTCATCGTACGATGTTACAAAAATGTCAAAGTGATCCCATGAATGGTAAATATGATTTTATGCGTTTCAATTTAGGCATAAATATTTGTTTAATTTACTTTTCTTTGTTATAGATTACACAAATTACTTGATAATACAATTGTTGCACGTTTTTCTTCCCCCAACAATCTCAGCAAAAAAGACCAAAAAATACACAGCAAAGGATTCACAAGAATCTTTTGTGATGTTAGTGAGTGACTCTTCGGAAATTTCATCAAAAATTGCTGCATTAAAAGAAGAATGCTTCAAAAATAATTCAACGTCTCAGTCAATTATTATAGTAGTTGGAGATTTAGACTCCCATACAATTTCTGAGTTTTATGTTAATTTTGATAAAATAACTTATAAGTTATTTACTTTATTGAAAGCAATAGACACTTGCTTTAAATTATACCAAGTTTTTAATTTAAAATACGCTACGCAATCAGAAATTGTATGGGAGTTTATTCAAAAATATTTTTACCAATTAAAAACAAAATTTGATAAAAATACTTCAAAAATTTCAAGCTTAATTTCTGATTTGAAATGAATAAAAATGGAACTTATATTATTTGAATTTATCTTACTTATATATAAACTAAGAATTAACATTATATAATAAAATAAGAAAGTTTTTTTAATTTTTTTTTTGTCAAATGAATTAACTAGTATGTATATTTAGTTTAAGTTTTTATTTCAATAATGAAATATAATAATTCAATAAATGAAATTAAAATTAAAATATTGATTTTTATATTATACAAATATTCCTTAAAAAAGTGACAAAAATATCGTAAAATAAGTTAACAAAAATATCGTAAGGTAAGTACAATAATTTTGTATATTTCTAATTAAATACGATTATTTTGTAATTTTTTACAATTATGTTTTTTTTTTTACAATAATATTGTAAAAATAAAACAAAATATTGTAGTTTAGTCCGTACCCAACTACACATTATTTGTATTTTTTTCACAGTATTTTGTAATTTTATTACATTATATTGTATAAATACTACAACTATTTTGTTTATTTAATCATAAGATCTACGAAATAATTTTGTAGTTTTTTACCCTACTATTCGTATATTAAACAACAGTTTTGTTAATTTTTATTTTACAAAATTTTTTTACAAAATCTCACAAAACCTAACAAAATCTCAATTTGGATGAAATCCACGAATATTTTGTGAGATTTTACCCACAAAAACTCACAAATCTACCTATGGATTTCTTTGGGTGTAGTTGTGGTTAAGCTAAGAATATCTACTTTGACCCAAAAGAATAAAACAATCAATAATTTATACCTAACTATTTCTACTTCTTCTTCTTCTTCTCTCTTTGTACATGATTTACATCAAGTGTTTGTTTTATTGGCTTTTTTTCGAATATCTCCCATATAACCATTGTCTATCGTTTTTTTAACGTCCACTTTAGACGAGACCTACTATTTTTGATGTGAATTCTGAACCACCTAGCATCTGCACCACCTGATTCGGCACATTGTCTGCTCTTTAGGAAACATGCAGATTACTACTATTTCTACTTGTTGAAATTGAATCTGAATATAAATCAAAAGTAAATAAATCTTAAATTCCATTGACAAAATGAAGTAAATGAAAATTAATACTAGTAGAATGTTAAACAAAATTTTATAGTAAAAATACACTGATGACAATTTCACATGTACAACATTCCAACATCATTAAGAGTGTGACATTTTTTGTTCTTCGTTTTTTTTTTTTTTTCACACTTTTTTTTTCTTTTCTTTTTGAAGAAGTTCTCACTTTTTAGATTTTTGAAATCTTTCTTTTTTCTGCCTCTTTCTCACCTTTATTTTTGATTTTTTTCGATTTTTTTTTTTTTTTTTCAAAATAAACAACAACAACAACAACAACAAGTCCTATGAATCTTTTGACCTTTTTTTCTTTTTCTGTCTTTCTTTTCCCGCATTAATAATTTATTTTATTTTTTATTTATTTATTTTATTTTCTGATTTTTTTGAATTTTTTTTTTTTTTTTTCTCTTGAATTTTTGACTTTTTTTTTCTTTGTTATTGTTGTTGTTGTTGTTGTTGTTTTCATTAAGTAGGTTCCTCTCTGATGGTTTTCACTTTTAGTAAAGTTATAAACTATTAGTAGTAAAGTTATTATATGTCAAATAAATAAATAATATAATAAAATATGTAAATTGTTTGAAAAGAAGTGAAAGAAGAAGAAGAAGAAGAAGAAGAAGAAAAAGAAAGATGGAGAAGAATAAAATAGAAAAAATCTACATAAATAAAGTTATAACTTTTCGGTTTTGTTTTGTTTTGTTTTTTTTTTCACTCTTGTCTTTTTAAAGAGATAAAGACAGATAGAGAGAGAGAGAAAAAATATGTAAAAATATTTCAGTTTCTCCTTATTTCAAATTATAATTAAATGATTGAATTTGTGACATGAGTTGAAATTGAGGTAAATTTATACGCAGTTGTTCTCACTTATCCTATCACAGAAAGTTGTGAACTTTTATTCATCGTAACTTTAACTTTAATTTATTGACAGTAGAACATATTAACGGAAATTTTTAAAAAACCCCACTGTGTATGTTAGGTTGAGAACAGAAAAGTACATTTTATTATCGATTTTGATTCAGGAAACTTATAAATTATATTAATTATTCTTCTTCTTCTTCTTCTTCTTCTTCTTCTTTTTCTTCTTCTTCTTCTTCTTCTTCTTCTTCTTCTTCTTCTTCTTCTTCTTCTTCTTCTTCTTCTTCTTCTTCTTCTTCTTCTTCTTCTTCTTCTTCTTCTTCTTCTTCTTCTTCTTCTTCTTCTTCTTCTTCTTCTTCTTCTTCTTCTTCTTCTTCTTCTTCTTCTTCTTCTTCTTCTTCTTCTTCTTCTTCTTCTTCTTCTTCTTCTTCTTCTTCTTCTTCTTCTTCTTCTTCTTCTTCTTCTTCTTCTTCTTCTTCTTCTTCTTCTTCTTCTTCTTCTTCTTCTTCTTCTTCTTCTTCTTCTTCTTCTTCTTCTTCTTCTTCTTCTTCTTCTTCTTCTTCTTCTTCTTCTTCTTCTTCTTCTTCTTCTTCTTCTTCTTCTTCTTCTTCTTCTTCTTCTTCTTCTTCTTCTTCTTCTTCTTCTTCTTCTTCTTCTTCTTCTTCTTCTTCTTCTTCTTCTTCTTCTTCTTCTTCTTCTTCTTCTTCTTCTTCTTCTTCTTCTTCTTCTTCTTCTTCTTCTTCTTCTTCTTCTTCTTCTCCTTCTTCTTCTTCTTCTTCTTCTTCTTCTTCTTCTTCTTCTTCTTCTTCTTCTTGTTCTTCTTCTTTTACTTATTTGTTTCTACATTACAAACAGCAGCCGCAACAAATGAGTGACAATAAGAAAATTTCACAAAAAAAAAAAATCAAAAAATTAAATTCGCACATTTTTGTTAAGTTTTCATTTGTTCAAAGAAAACACAAAAGAAAAGAACAACAAACACAAAAGAAACGATAAATAATTTCTATAAACTCTAGGCATTTGCATGTGTGTGTGTGTGTGTGTGCTTTTTCATGTTATCTCTCTCTTTCTCTCTTTCACAACACCAAGAAAACAATAACACCAAGAAATCATAAAAAGTTAATGATTTTTTATTGATTTTTTCCGTTAAACTTTTTGTCTATTTTGATTTGTTTTAATTTCTTAATAAAGTTTAAAAATATTAAAGTAAACAGAACAAAACAAAACAAACAAACAAAAAAAAAAAACTAAACAACAAAAAAAAAAAACTAAACAATTTAGAAGAAAATAAACGTAAAGTAACAATAATTAGGAAAGACGCACAACTAAATAGAAGTCTTTTGTGAGAAAAGAAATGAAAAATCGACATAAGAAAGTTGCTAATGTGCTGCTAATAATAAAAAATAATCTATGGATTTGCAACAATAAAATTAAGTAAAATGCATTAACACACACACACACACAAACATATGGGGGTAATGGGGGTAACAAAAAATTCAAAAATATTCATTTTCATTTGTTTATAAATTTCAATTGAAAACAAAAAAAAAAACAACAACAACAACTTTAAACACATTAATGCAATTCACCAAGATACTTTTGTAATCTTTTCAAATTACAATAAATTTATTTGTTTAAAGTTTTAGAAATAAAAATAATCACAAAGTGATAATTGGATGAAATTGGCAAAAAAATAGTCAAAAGAGACAATCATGAATAGAAGATAAATTTTTTTGTTATTTATATCCTCTACTTTCTAATCAATGGAAGAAGAAAAAATGTGTTTACCGCATTAGAGACCGTTGAATGTCCCTTACACCCAGACTATATATTAATATAAACTTTAAAAATATATATCTGCAATATTATCTACAATATTATTTACACATTAATATTATAAGGTTCTGAGTGCAAGTCTCAGTTTATGCCATAGAAAGTTATTTTCAGTCAATCAATTTTTTTCCTTAATAAACTTTAATTTAAATTGAAAAATATTAATCGTAATCGTACGGTGTAAGTAAATGAAAAATTCATTTACACGACTTCTAAAGAAATTTAATTATAAATAAAGTTTAAATCTTAGCACTGGTATGAGTAGATGTGTGTGTGTGTGTGTGTGTGTGTGTGTGTGTGTGAATGCGGATTAACTGAGTTTAGGTGAGTGACGATTTGCACTCGTATATTTATCATAATCTTTGGCATTGATTTGTTCCATTTTCCTATAATTTTATTCATTCTACTTACTACCTACCCCGCGAAAAGGGGATTTTTGTTTTTAAAATGGTACCGTAAAATTTTTTATGATTTTTTTTTTTGTTTTGTGTTTGATCATTTTTCTTAAATCTTAAATAATTTTAATGTTCACCAATATTTCGAATACTGCTCGTATTTATTACTAAATTTAATGAAATACAAAAAAAAAAAAAGAATTGTTAATAATTTGTCATATTGTTGTTGTTGTTGTTGTTGTTGTTGTTGTTGTTGTTGTTGTTGTTGTTGTTGTTGTTGTTGTTGTTGTTGTTGTTGTTGTTGTTGTTGTTGTTGTTGTTGTTGTTGTTGTTGTTGTTGTTGTTGTTGTTGTTGTTGTTGTTGTTGTTGTTGTTGTTGTTGTTGTTGTTGTTGTTGTTGTTGTTGTTGTTGTTGTTGTTGTTGTTGTTGTTGTTGTTGTTGTTGTTGTTGTTGTTGTTGTTGTTGTTGTTGTTGTTGTTGTTGTTGTTGTTGTTGTTGTTGTTGTTGTTGTTGTTGTTGTTGTTGTTGTTGTTGTTGTTGTTGTTGTTGTTGTTGTTGTTGTTGTTGTTGTTGTTGTTGTTGTTGTTGTTGTTGTTGTTGTTGTTGTTGTTGTTGTTGTTGTTGTTGTTGTTGTTGTTGTTGTTGTTGTTGTTGTTGTTGTTGTTGTTGTTGTTGTTGTTGTTGTTGTTGTTGTTGTTGTTGTTGTTGTTGTTGTTGTTGTTGTTGTTGTTGTTGTTGTTGTTGTTGTTGTTGTTGTTGTTGTTGTTGTTGTTGTTGTTGTTGTTGTTGTTGTTGTTGTTGTTGTTGTTGTTGTTGTTGTTGTTGTTGTTGTTGTTGTTGTTGTTGTTGTTGTTGTTGTTGTTGTTGTTGTTGTTGTTGTTGTTGTTGTTGTTGTTGTTGTTGTTGTTGTTGTTGTTGTTGTTGTTGTTGTTGATGCTTTTTTGCCATTTTTTGCGGTTTTTTTTTGTTTGTTTTTAATAAAAAAAAAAGAATAAATTGAATTGATTAATTTTGTTTTTTTTTTTTTTATATTTTTTTTTTTTTTGAAAATAATTTTCTTTATGTGTATGTATGTATATTGTTGTTGTGTTTATGTATGTATATTGTTTGTGTATTTTTTTTTTTTCAAATATAATCATTTCTTATAAGATCTCTTTCAAGTTCAAATTTTGGGGTCAACAATCTTTATATGGACAAAAAAAATAAAAAAAAATTTTTTTTTAATGACAAAAATAAAAAAAAAAAAATTTAAATAATTATAAAACAATTTCTTGTCGCTTGTCTCTTATGTCTCTCTCTTGTCTATTTATTTTTATAATTTCTTATAAAAGAAATAAAAATATTTGACAATATGTTTGTTTTTGTTTTGTTTCTTTTTTTTTCATATAATTAAATTGATTGATCTTCATCTTCATCTTCATCTTCATCTTCATCTTCTTTTGCTTTATCGTTATCCGCTTCTGCTTTATTGTCGTACTTCTTAAATCTTTTTCTTTTAAAATTTGTTTATTTGTTGTTTTTGGTTTAAATTCAATTTTTTTTTTTTTATTTAAAGATTTTTTTTTTTTTTTGTCTTGATTTTATAATTTAACTTTTGTTGTTGTCGTTTGTTGTCTTCTTCTTTTCTTTCTTGCTGTCTTAGACTATATAATTATGAATATTTTTCAATTTGTCTATAACATTTTGGTTGCTGTTTTTTTTTTTTTGTTTCTTTTATTTTCTAATGTGTGTGCGCTTCTGTAAATGTGTCAACACATTTTATTTGAAAAATTAATTAATTGTAAAATCAAGAAAATTATTTTATTTCAAATAAAAATAAACGAATTATTATTTTTGTCTTTCGTTAAGTTGCGGATAAATTTTATTTAGTTCGTTAGATTTGTACAAAAATTCGTTACTAGAAAATCTGATTAACAATAAATAAATGTGCACACATTTGACCCTCACCCAAACTGCTGTTTGTCAAACGTTCTCTTTTGTAGAGATATACAAATTAAGTCTTATTAATGTTAAGGTCATATAAGATACCGGATCTACTATTTTTATCTAATACCATTATTCCTATCACACTGAAGATAAGTGTCCTTTATGATTGTCTTAAGGGAATTCATAGTTAGTAAATGTAAATCTGACTTTACAATTACAAAGTTGATGATTATGTGATGAACTATTTGGTGTTATGTATACGGATTTATCTTATTTCTCCATCATCACGATACACATCCGATACTACCCTTCCTCAATAAATTCATGCAATATAAAATGCGGTGCTTTGATCTTACATTCTTACATTCTGTAGATACCAAAGTACCCACAATTATAAACTCTATATAAAGTTGTGTGGGTTGTTGTGTTGATAATTTTTTTTTCTTTCTTTCTTAAGAAATTTCTAGAACAATGGACGCGAATTTTTTTTTTTTTTCTATCAGAAATTTAAATTTTCATAAAACAAAAATAAAAAAAAAAATGAATAAATTATGAAAATTTTTCCATTATGAAAAAAAAAAAATAATAGAAAATATCGGTACCCACAAATATGTGATAGTGTTCTTTTTTTAAATGAAAATAGGTAAGGTAACCATAAAAAAGAAAAGTAAATTTTTCTTCATCTTCTTCTTTTTACATAAATAATTAATTATTTGAAGAAAAAGAAACAAAAAAAAAAAAAAAACAAGCGTGCGTCCGTCTATCGACCAATCTGACAAATTTTTTTTCTTTTTATCTTTCAAAGTTTTCTTTAATTTTCTTTTCTATCATTGGACGTGTGTGTGTCCAAAATTATTATGCCTAGTTTGTGTCTTTTACAAAAATAAACAAATAAATGTTTTAAAAAAAAATTAAAGAGAATAAAATATAAATGTTCCGAATCAATTGATTTTAGCATTTGAAGGTTTTTTTGATTAAACAAAAAAAAAAGGAAACCTTTTAACAGACCTTCAATAAAAAAAAATTTAAACAAACCATGAAAATATATTTATTTTCACGGTTTGTTTGAAAAATAAACAAAGAATTTTATTTATGATGATGATTTTTTTTATAGTCTTAGAATTTTTATTAATTTGTAAAGGCCCAGGTTATAATGTATTATTTATTAGTTACATATAAAGGCCCTGCATTATGATAAGAGATAAGAAAGAATGAACAATGCAATGAGAGAGTACAGTAATTTAGGATTGTACAAATATTAAAATGTAAATTGGCTCTCTTACAATCTGGACATCAGAGGCATAATAAGATTGAATTATAAATATAAATATATATAAGTTAATAATAAAATATATACTACACGTTTAATGATGATTTTCATTTTAAAGTAGGTTAAAGTGATGTACTAGAAACTTTATTGAAGTTTAGATGATAAATTATAACAAAATAAAAAACAGGATAAATTTTGTGAATCTAAATTATTATTTATGATGAAAGATTGAATAGAGATAACTTTACAAATGTACACAGTACGTACCCACACACACACGTACGCACACACATAAAACAATTATTTTATTACACAATATATTTCTTTCATTCCTTCCTTCTTTCATGACTTCTTTCATTCATTCTTGTTGTAATTCTTGTAAAAGGAATAATAATAAAAATATTAAATGAAAAGAAAGAAAAAATTGTCCATTGTTTTGTATTTAAACACTTTCTCTGATGTGAGTACCATTTTTTTTTTCATTTTTTTTGTAAATGTCAAGTGAATTCATAAAATTTATTTTATGTCACCTTTTGTTTTTTCTTAAAGTGCGTCCAATTAATGTCATTTATTTTAAATAATAGATGAAATATTTGTTCTTCATCTAGGGTCCATTGTAGAGTACAGACAATTATATACAAACATTATTTTATATTTGAAGATTATTATGTACATTACTTAAAATTGAAGTTATTTCTTCGTTTTTTAACTTTCATAATTAACTATAAATTACACGCCATTTTGAATTTATTCCTGATACGTCATTATTACGTAAATTTATAAATGTTTTATGTTCTAAATTTGTGTATATATAGATAAATATAACGACTAAGTACCTAACAATATTTATAATGATTACTATAAATGATATTTTTAGTTAAAAGAAAGAGAAGTTGATGTTGATTATTTTGACCGTTAAACGATAAAAATTATGAAAAATGGCCTATGATTTTATTTAGAAATTGAAATTCGTGTCTTTTTCTATTTTTGTTTTTTTAAACACATTTATTTCGCTTATATATTTATCTTACTCTAACATTTTTATAATTTATATCTTCTTCTTTTATTTCATCCCACACACGTGCCGTTTTGTCTGTTTTTTTTTTTTTGATTTGTTGTACGTTATTTTATCTTCAATATTATTTATCTGATGAATGTGTTAATGTATATATTTACATATGTGTGCGTGTGTGTGTGTATGGGTACATACAGACACTTTGATGTATGCATTTTAATGTAAAATAACTTTCGAGAATTTTGTAGTTGTTGGTGTGTTTTTTTTTTTTTTTTGATTTTTGTGGGTCGAATTTAAAAAGAAACACAAAATAAGAAGAAAAAAAAAAGAAGTTAAAGAAGTAAAAAAAAAAAAAACACAACAACAACAACAACAAGAACAACCACAACAAAAAAAAAAAGCAAGCGACCAAAAGAAAATAGAAAGAACAAATAAATAAAATAAATCAAAGGTTTAAAATTTTAATTATTTCATTGAACTCATAAAGTACAATTGAAAATTTCAATTGAAAATTCAATTGAAAATTATGAATAAATAAAATTTTGATTTGTAATTTAAACAAAACCAGTAGTACAACAAAAACAAAAGAAAGAAGAAAAATGGAATGAAAAAAAAAAATTACAATTATTTTCTTTATTCATTAATTTTATAAATTTATCTCTTTCTCTATCTCACTCTTTGTCTCTTTCACTTACAATTCTAAACGGTATATTTGCTTCAGAGATTTCATTCATAAGAAAATTCTTATAATTGCATCAAACATTATCGAATTTAAATCTATTTTTTTCTCTTTTTTTTTTTTGTTTTTCTGTTGGTATAAATTTTAAAACAAAACAAACAAAAAAACATATCACGAATACCAAAAATACAAAAATACAAAAATTAATGAAACTCTTCGTTTCTTCTTCTTCTTCTCTTTGTACTTGATTTGCATCAAGTGATTGTTTTTATTGGCTTTTTAAGATATCTCTCATAACTCTTCGTTTCAATGCTAAAATATTTAATTGAATTTTTCCTCTTTTAATTTTAATGTTAAGAATAAAATGAATACAAAATTATATTAATATATATTCCCTACGGCTATACTATGCACTAAATAAAACTAAAAACTAAAATCTAAATAAAACTAAACTTAATAATATCTAAAATACCGACCAAGGTGGCAGCATGGCAACATGCTGACGTTTGGCTAATTATGTACTAAACATACATAAAATAGTGGGCAATGATTAATAACATCTATGACCCTCTGGTTGGTGTGCAAGGTTTAAACCGAACACCAGCTCTTAAGAGCTGGCAATGCGCCGAATCGAATTAAAAATGCATGTGCAGATGCTAGGTGGTTCAGAACCCACCTCAAAAATAGTAGGTCTCCTAGTTACTAAATAATCTAAGTAGGTTGACGTACTAGGTTAACAAAAAATCGAATATAAATCTAAATCTAAAAATAATATCTAATAATAATAGTTAAGAAAAATTAACCAATATGTATGTGTATGGTTAGTTTATTAATGACAGATTAATTATGTTTACGATCTATCGATTTTATTATATACGCAGATTTGAGTTTCTAAACAAAAAGAAAACAAACAACAAACAAAAAAAAAAAAAAACAAACATAAACATAAAATATTAATTTACTAATTTACCAAATGAAACAAAAATCCAACAAAACCAAAAAAATGTAACAAAAAATGGAAAATTGTATAGAATTTTTGATTGGATTCATTTATAAAATGATAAATTGTGTAATTTTTCAACATAAATAAAATGATTTCAATTAATTAATGTGAAATTAACGTGAATTAATAAAATATAATATTAAAAATTTTATTTAACTTTTTGTTAACGATCAGGATGAACCGATTCTTTCATATGTCAAAAAATAGTTGGTCTCAAGTTACCCTAGTCTAGTTCTAGGGTGAATATAACCGAAAAGGTTACTTGCCCGCTGTAAAATAAATAAACTAACTAACTAACTGAACCGATTCTAGATAGAAAATTTAGAATACAAGATTTATTTAAATTTACAAATGTACAAATGGACGTAAGTGATCTGATTAGAGAAGATTTTCTTAATTAAATTAGATTTTATTTTTATTTGTTTTTTTTTTTTGTTTTTTTTCTTTTACTGTAAGAGAAAATAATCAATTGCGGTGTAACCAATAAATAGATTTGACCATGTCCTGGTGTATTATTTTCATTTAAATAATTAAATATACTAATTGTATGTGTGTGTGTGTTTGTAAATATTTAATCAATGCTTTTTTTTTTTCACAATACTACTAGCACACACACACACACACACAAACACACACACACACACACAGGCAAGAACGTCTATTTACATTTTAAATTTTATATGTTAAAAAAAAAAATAAAAAAAAAAAAAGAGAGAAAGAGAAAAAAAATTTAACCAGAAAAGGTTAAAGACATTTCATTAAATATCGCGCGTAACTTTTTTCACATATATTGTTGCATGGGTGCAGATTAACAACAATTACAACAACAACAATTACAAAAATTACAACAATAATAACAACAACAACAACAACGTACGAGTATTTAAAAAAAATATTTGCAGCAAGAAATAAAAATAAATAGAAAAAGATTGAGGACAAAAAAAAATTGATTATTTTCTTTTTATTTTTTTTTTTTTTGTCTACATTTTTCTTCTTCTTCTTCTTCTTCTTCTTCTTCTGTATTTTCTTCAATACGCAAGAAAACAAGAAGAGAAAAAAAATTGACATTATTTGATTAGCAAATATTTGGCCACCTTAAAAAAAAAAACAAAAAAAAAAACAATTCATTTGCGTTTTTTTTTTTCGGCTCGTTTATTTATTCAATAAATTGGACAAAAAAAAAAAATTATTATTTAGGAAAAATACAACAACAACAACAACAACAACAACAACAACAACAACAACAACAACAACAACAACAACAACAACAACAACAACAACAACAACAACAACAACAACAACAACAAAGTGAAAGAATTTTAAAGAAAAAAAAAAATAAACTAAAAGTAAATTTTTTGTTTTTTTTTTTTTTTTCAATTAAATCAGAAAATAATGAAAATAATTGACAATAATTTCTAAAAGTAAACAAAAAGTTGACGTTTAATAAAATTCAATTGTGATATTGTTGTTATTGTTGTTGTTGTTGTTTTTTTGTTGTTGTTGGAAAATTGAGAAAAATCATAATTAATTCCAATAAAAAGTTGATTTTTGTATATTTACCTGGACCTTAGCAATTGATACAATACACACACACACACACACATACACACACATTAATTAACATTATTAATCTAATTTAATTCTTTTTTTGTGTTAGGATCCAAATGTACAAATTTTACACACAATTATTTTATTTATGACGATTAAATTAAAAATTAATTGAACATCAAAAAAAATTTATAAATTTATAATTAAAAAAATATTTTACGCGATAATTGTGATTTAGAATAATTATTAACAGCATAAATTAAGAGCAGACACAATAAGTGAAATATTAAAATAATTGTGTAATTGTAAAGGCACATCATCGTCATCCCCCATACACCACCACCCCCCCTGATCAACCAACATCTTAGTGTTAAAAAAATGCATTTATGAAATGAAATGAAATAAAGAAATATTAACGTAATGTTACGAGGTTACGTGCGAGATCATTTGTGTAAGAAATTTTAGAGAAATTAAATAAAAATTAAGAAACAAAAATTAAGAAACAAAAAAGAAGAAGAAAATTCCAAAAAAAAAAAACAAAAGAGGAAAATTAAAAAAAAAAAACAAAAACAAAAACATGAAATTATAAGAAAAGAAAAATAACAAAAAAAAAAATTGAAATTTTATTTTGTGTTAATAAATAATTCATGCATTTTTTTTTTTGTATTTGTTGTTTTTCCAAATATGACCAAATATGAAAAAGAGAAGAAATAATTTAATTCTTTTATCGCACTTAATTATTTTTTTAAGTTTTTTTTTTTGTTTTGTTTTCTCTGATTTACTTTTCAATTATTTAAAGTGCGTTTAATTAAATTAACGCACTTTTACCTTTTAATTTTAATTAAAGATTTTTTTTTTTCTTTAATTATTCTTCTGTTACTGTTGTTGTTGTTGTTGTTTGTCTAGTCTGTTTTATGGTAATTGATTTAATTAACAAAAAAAAAAGGTAAAAATGGTAAAAAGTGGAAAAAAGTGTAAATTTTTGAGGACAGAGAAGAGGAACAAAAGAAAATTACAAATATAGTAAATCTAACAAATAATATGACATTTTAAAAAGAGAAATGAAATGACAGTGAGAAGAAGAAGAAGAAGAAGAAGAAGAAGAAGAAGAAGAAGAAGAAGAAGAAGAAGAAGAAGAAGAAAACAGAAAAAAATTTTCACTTTATTTTTATTTTTTTTTCTATTTTTTTTTTGTCTTCAAAAAGTACATTTTTTTACAAAAGATTTTGATCTTAAACAATAAAGTAAAAATATGTCATTTTATTTGTTAAATCATCTGTCATATATTCTCTTTCCCTTCAAGCCCCCAACCCGCCACCCCCCACACCGACCTAACAATTTCTTCTTTTTATTCAACGCAGATTCCGAACACCACGCACAAAAATATTTTTGTTATGTTTTGTTGTTGTTGTTGTTGTTGTTGCTGGCTGTTTTGTTGTTGTTGTGTTTTTTTTTTTTTTTTGCTTTTTTTAAATTTCAATTTTTGTTTGTTTTTTTTTCTCTTTTTTTTTAGTTTTTATTGTTTTTTTTTTTCTCTTTTTTTTCAAATTTCAATTTAATTTATTCTAAGAAATGAAAAGAAAAATAAAAAAACGACGTGTGTCTAAAGGAAGTAAACTTATTAACTTTTCTTTTCTCTCTCTCTCTTTTTTCTTTTCTTTTCTTTTCCTTTTCATTTAAAAATATTGATTGTCATATAAAAAAAATTTGTTTTTATTAGAAGAATTCAGTAAAAGAGAACAACACAACACAAGAAGACGAAATTTTGTTATTACAGAAACAAAAACAAATGTACAATGTACATAAATACATGAATTGTATACCTGTACGTTACGATCTGATTTATAAGAATATTTATCAATCATAGAAGTTTGTTTGTTTTGTTTATTTAATTAACAACTAAGGTCATTAGTAAATTAACTAGGAGACCTATACTTTTTAAGGTGGATATCTGGAATCCACATTCAACCAGAATGATTACTTTTTATTTGTTTATGCAATTTTACGATCGATTCCAAACAAATTAGGATGAGTAATTTGCATTCTCTCATTCACACACATAAGAAAATTTCAAGGTATTCAATTCTAACCAATTAACAAATTCCTATTCTG
This sequence comes from Pedicia rivosa, assembly GCA_963082725.1. Classification (NCBI taxonomy): domain Eukaryota; kingdom Metazoa; phylum Arthropoda; class Insecta; order Diptera; family Pediciidae; genus Pedicia; species Pedicia rivosa. Next base: position 7,110,846 of record OY720156.1, on the reverse strand, counting down.
ATTTATGTTAATTATTGTAATTTTATTAACATGAATTGGAGCACGATCACAGTCAAAGATCCTTATGTACTTGTTGGACAGATTTTAACTGTTTTATATTTACTTATGTGCATCTGCACATACAATTAAAAAATTTTTAATAAATACAAGAATATTTAAAATCATAGACATTTAACGTTTTGTCCTGTAACCAGATATAAATATTTGATAAGATAAGAACGAAAATCACATAATTTTTTGTTTTAAGAAAATTCTCATTTATATGGAAATAAATCTATAAAAGAAGTTTAGTTGGTAAATGTTAATTATAATTTTTATTTTCAGCACAACAGTTGTATATAATGAATAATACGTCACCCATTTAGAGAAAGCTTTTGTTTCCCTTTTTTTTCTTATTCTTCTTCTTCTTTTTCTTCTTTGTAAATGAAATAAAAACTTATTCAATGGAAAATAAAAATAAAATTAAATTAAAACAATTTTCATAAAAAAAATAAAAATCATTTATAATTTTTGTTAGAAAATTTTTTAAAAAGACAGAAAGACGCACAATAAAACACAGAAATATATTTAATCTCAATTCATCTACTTTAATGTCTCCATGTCTAATGTCAAATCTAATCTAATGTTTTTTTTTTGTCTTCTTGTCTTCTTGTTACTAAAAACTTTTCTAAAACGCGCCTTTTTTTTTCATATTTTCTTTTTTTTTTTAATCAACAATTTCTTATTGTTGTTGTTCTTTCTTGAATATTTCTTTAGCGCTTAAATGCAAAAAAAAAAAAAACAAAACAAAAGATAAAACATAAAACACTTTAGTGTTCTTTAGAAAGATTTAGTGTTGTTGTAGTTGTTGTAGTTATTGTAGTTGTTGTAACAGTAAAAAAAATAACAAATAAATTAATATTCGTTAATTTTATAGTATTTTGCATACAAATATACAAACATAAGTACGCACACATGCATACAGCCACCGATACACACACACACACACACACACACCCAGTATAGTAAAATTTAAAAATGTTATTTATAAAAAATAAAATTTGTATATTAATATACAAATGTGTTGTCGTCCTCTCATTGTACAATCAGAATGTCATTCTGACCTTTTCAATTTTACAATTTAGCAAAAAAAATTTAAAAAAAAGAAATCTTTCAATAAATTTATTATTATTATTCTTAACTTTTCATCGTCTTCCTCTTCTTCTTCTTCTTTTTCTTCATTCACTTCATCATCTTCCACTTCTTCGTCATCGCCTTTTAACATACAGCAGACGAATAAGAAGAAGAAGAAGAAGAAGAAGAAGAAGTAAAAGATCCAGAGGAAAAATAACGTCATTACGCGTTTATTAAAAAACCGAAAGAAATTCAACAACAGCAAAAAAAAAAACTTCTTCCCAAAAATCAAAAGAAAGAGAAAAAAAATCAACAACAACAACAACAACAAATGTGAACCTTTATTTTTCCTTTTCGTTTTTTATTTGTAACTTATTTATTGTTGTCAATTTTTCATTTTATCATGATAAAACAACAACAACAACAACAACAGCAACATTTTCAGTAATTTAATTTTTTTTAAATTTATTTGTTGTTATTTTGTTGTGGTTGTAGTTGTTGTTGTTGTTGTTGTTGTTGTCAGAATCTTAAAATTATTATTGTTAATTTTTTCCAATAAAAGACAACAACAACAACAACAACAACAAAAAACAACAACAAACAAAAGAAGATAAAAAAATAATATTTAATTGTTTGTTATGAATTTACGTGATTTTTTATTTTAATTTGTAAATTTATAAAAAGAAATCTTTTTACATTTTCTGTTACAGCTTTTCTTCATTTCATATTATCTGTTATTGTTGTTGTTATTGTTTTATTTTATAATTCTGTCATTTTTCTATCTATCTCTTTCTCTCTCTCTCTCTGCGTATTTTTTTTTTTTTTTTGTTTTTTTTTTTAATTTCACTGTTTTTATTTTATTTTATTTTTCATAACATTTTGGTCAGCGTTTTTTTTTTTCTTTTTTCTTTTTTCTTTTCTTTTCTTTTTATTGTTGTTTTCTTCACATTTGTTTTATCAAGGAAAAATTCACCGCCATCCGTATATAATTGTTGAGTTGACGCGTATAATAACGATTGTCAATTTATGATCCGTCAAATAAAATTCCTACCTATATTTTTTTTTTGGTTTTTGGTTAATGTTGTTGTTGTTGTTGTTGTTGTATTTAATGCAAAAAAAAAAAAAAAATACAATAACAACAAAATCAACAACAGAAATTTTTTTTCTTTCTTTCATTTGATTTAATTTATTATTTTTGTTTTGGTATTTTTTTTGGTATTTGGTTTTTTTTTTTTGAAAATTATGGAAAATATTTAAAATTTAAAACTAAAAAAATAAGTAAATTTATTTTGATGATTAAAAAATAAAAACAAACAATAAAAATATGAAAGAGAAAAAAACAAAAAAAAACAAAAAAAAAAGAAAGAGAGAGAGTAAGAAAAAAAAGAGAGAGGATTCTTTGAAAAATATTCAAACTCTTCAAACCCTACATAACAATATTGTTGTTGTTGTTGTTTTAATTTGTATTTATTTGTTGTTGCTATTTATTGGTGTGTATGTATTGAATAAAAACAAAACATATATTTCTTCTTCTTCTTATATGTATTTATTTATTTAACAAACACACGTTCAAAAATATGTGATAAAAAACGATTAAAAGAATAAAAATAAAATTAAACATTAATTTTTTGACAGACATTTATTATATACATAATTAATTTGTATATTTTCTAATAATTATAATTATTGCCGGAGTTTAGTTAGTTTTTGTTTTTTTTAGTTCTTTTATTCGTCTTCTATTATGACGACATACATAATATAGGATTTGTGTAGAAATAAACGCGAGAGAGAGAGAGGGAGAGAGAATGAAAAAGAGAGAGTAAGAGAAATACGATAATAAATTCCTATTTAATTTATTATCGTATTTTTTTTCTTCTTCTTCTGTTTTCTTCATTTTTCATAATAAGAAAAAAAAAAATTTTTGTATCCTAAAGATCACAACTGAACTAAATGAAAAATTAAAATTATTATGTGTGAATAAATAAATGTGATCCACAATTTACAGACACACAAACACAGAGTGAAATTGCTAAAGAAAATATTAACTAAAAGATTAGCAACAGTCAATTTATTTGTACCTTTTTTTGTTTCACATTATTTTTGACCAGCAACAGTCAATAATTAGTACAAACAAAAAATATTTATCTTAAAAATTTTGCTCATCAATTTTTGTCAATAAAATAAATCACAGTTGGTCCCAATAACAGGTCCAATTTAGGAATTGAACATTTTCTCAATGTACTTTGATTTCACAGATTGATTTTAGGAAACTTTTTAGAAAGGAAACTCATTGAAAATATAACCGAAAACAATTAAGAAGAAAATCTATTGAAATTTCTTGAATTATTTTCTCAATTTTAACTATTTTGCTTTTTAACCAAAGAAAAACTAGAAAAGAAAATTCAATGAAAATTTTTAGATAAGAATTGATAAATATTTAAGAAATTTAATCGTTAGAGAAAATTTTCTTTTTCGTCGATTTAGTGAAATTTAGTTTTTGTTTCTTTTTCACAATTTTACAAGTTTTCCATTTTTTTGTTTTCAATGAAACAAAAAAATCATTTCAAAATTCAAAAGTAAAATTTGAAAACCTATTAAATGTGAACAACAAAAATTGTTACGTCTTAATCCAATTCAAAAAAAAAAAAACAACAACAACAAAAATTATTCCAATTCCAATTAGACATCAAATAAATGTAATTTTTTCACTAGAAAATTTATTTATGCGGAAAATATAAAATTTCATTTTTTTTTTTTTATTATCGAATGGAAATCAAATTTAAAAAATAAACAAATATAAGAATCAAGTATATGTGTTTGACATCTTCTTTCACATATACATAAGATGATGTTTGTTCAAGAAGAAGAATTAAAAAAATGAAGAAGAAGAAAAAGTGAAGAAGAAGAAGAAGAAGAATAAAAAAATGAAGAAGAAGAAAAAGAAGAAGTATTATAAAGAAATGAAAAGAAAGAGGAGGAAGAAACAACAACAACAACAACAACAACACCAACAACAACAACAACAACACCAACAACCACAACAAAAAAATAAAAAAAAGAAGAAATTAACAAAATATGGCGGGTGGGGACAGTTCCTATATTATGAGAAATTATATTCATCAATGCCATAGTCGTATTTAATCTATTCAAAACATAACTTCACCAAAAAAAAACAAGAAAGACAAATAAATTTTCTTTAAGATTTTTAAAGACAAAAAAGAAAAAACCAAAAAAAAAAACAAAACGTGAAAAGTAAATCAGTTGAATTTTTCTCAGTAAAATAGAAAAAGAAAAAAACAATTTTGTGGTGAAAATATTAAAGAACAAAAATCTATAATTAAATAAGATGAGATTGTTTGTGGTAAGATTTTATATAATTTACCTTTTTTTTATTTTTTTCTGAAATCAAGAAATGAAGAAA